>JAHNZQ020000181.1:1410164-1472192 GCA_019155205.2 Gracilaria vermiculophylla | reverse complement strand
GATACTGTAGCGCACGCGGGCGAGATTATGCACCACGTGGCCCAGCTAATAAATTACGAACCCTCCTTAGGAATATTATACCTTAAGGCCAAACCACCATATTTCCGTAGGAGCCACTGTACTACATTTAGGAACACGCACCTTTGGAGTCAACAAAAACTCCTAACGGACGTTGTGCTCTACTACCTCGAGAGGAAGGCTGACAGTACCACAACTGGTCTCCCGACTTAGAAGGTCAAAGTTCCTAAAGGATTCGCACAAGTCGCAGCAGAACCTTGTTTCTAGTTTGCAACGACAAACCCCAACTGTGCAATCCTTCCTTAAGGTGATTCGGAAGTGGAAGCAAATTACCCCCGATCTACTCCTTTATGGTCCCCTCCGAACCCCCAATGGAACCCCCCTAACAATATCCCTAAGCAAACGGCTCCATCGGTGGGCGCAGCACGCGCAGCGCTCCCCAGGAGATGGCCGCCACACTGGATGACCCTGGAAGTGTCCTTCAGAATCCTGGCTCCTCGGTGGAGCGTTTCAGGAATCGCTTAAGGAGAATGCACGATCGGAGGCAAGCGGAATCCCCCGCGACACCTCTGGTGAACGCCGACGTGGAGGTTGAAGAACCGCACACGGCATCGCAGCCACCACCTCAGGAGCTGCAGGGACGGGAACACCCGGAAGCTAACACCCTCTTGGAGTCCTTGGCCCCGCGCCTTACGGATTGGCTCTTACAAGAGCTGGTCGAAAGAATACCTGCAGGTGTTGAAGCCCACTTCGAAGCGCGCCGCCACGTCTTTGTGGAGGGGATCGCAACGGAGAGCGCTCACCGTGCTGTGGATGCTTTGCTGGATTCCGATCCCTTCCTTGAGGTGATCTCAGATGTTACCCGTGCGGAGGTTTGCTCCCAAACCGCGCAGCTACTCCCTGCAGCGGCGTTTCAAAGTCATTCTTCCGTACAGGAGAGGTTCCCTCTATCAACACCTAAGGTGACCCCGGGCAGGAAAGGACAGGATACGGCCACCCCCTACGCCAAAGGAGGAAAGGAGACTGCCGTAAAGAAACGGGACCACCTCAGGAATCTTGCTATGCACCTTCTGGACCTGACGCCCTACGGAGGAGGACAGGATACCGGTCGCGAAGAAATTCACCAAAAGAGAGAAGGACAGGATACTCCTCGGGTGGATCGCGATAACGGGGGTATCGTCAGTAACCCAGACCACCTCAAGGAATGACGCCGAAAGAAACCGAGGGAGAAAAGAAGAAAGCGAGACACCGATGCGGGGAGAAGCTCAGACTCCGAATCCGTGAACAGCTCCAGCTCAGAGGACAGTTTAACTCCCAAGGAGAAGAGGAGAAGGGTCAGGAAGGTCATGCCGCTTAACGACCTCTTCGCCAAAGTGGTGGATTATGACACCTACAGGTTGAATGATCGCTCCTCTTTTTACGACGCGTCGGTCGCTAAACGACTCACGAAGATCCAGGGCCGCATAGATATTCAAATGAAGAAGCACTCCTTCTCATGCGAAGACTCAGGTTTCTAAGCCGCCGATCCCCAGGTCGCATCATAGCAGCGCCTGTAGGAGCATTGTCCGCCCAGTGAACCTCCCCCTCCGCTTGGTGTTTGCGGATCCCCTTTAAGAATTCCCTCGGCTCGTGACGGCGAATACCAGAGACCACCTTTAGGAACATGCACCTTTGGAGTCAACAAAAACTCTCAACGGACGTTGTGCTTTACTACCTCGAGAGTAGGGCTGACAATACCACAATAAATGCTGCACACAGCACGAGAAAGAAAAAGGTCGTGCTCGGCTGGAAAAAGGAATTGCTTCATTTCATTTGCGCCTGTGGTAGATATGGACGCATCTGGTACTTTGAATTAAAGGAAAGGCTCAATACTGATTGGCTCGAAGGTTATCGCCACCTGTATGAAGGATTTCACTATCAGGAGAGTGAAAACCAAGGAATGTGGTCCCGATGAAAATCGTGAGTTTGCTTGTCTGGGCCAGGTGAAGTTGTGCACATTGCTTTCCCTTGGCGCGTGAATTAACGTAATGGAATTTGTATGTAAGCCATTTGGTACGCAGTGTCATCACCAATGCAACGTTTGCCTTTTCGTGTATTCCCGCCAGAAACCGGTGAAGGTGTCCTAAGAAGCACTATATACCTTATAGTATAGCATTCAGGCCATATCCTATAAACACCAAAAAAGTAGCTATTTGAAGACAAAACATCAATGCTCCTCTCTCATGGTTCTCATTTTGCACATGTTTCTGAAAAAATATAGCTGGCACTCTACTGCTTTATCAAGGTGAACACATTCAGTGAGTATTAGTATTACTGGCGACCAATATCGATGCAAAAAGCATATTTTCAGCTCATCGCCCACGTTTGTAGTAGAATTGTCAGTACTTGATTGTGTGAAATAGCGAAGCTTGAAAGGCTCTCAAGTACCTTGGAGATCGTGTTTTGCAAGATTAAGTCCAAGGTGTAGGTAATGGTTGCGACTGAGCCAAAATAGGCCGATGACTCTCTGGATAACCTCGCAGCTGATTCCTTTCGCATTTCCAATAAACCTATCCAAAGACGTCTGTACTTTACTGTTCTTTAAATTACATGTGATGGAGAAATAATGAACTTACTTAACATATGGAGTATAATGCAGGACGTTTATCATTCTACATATATTATAGGTTTCTGCATTTCTTGCGTACTGTCGTCTTTGTTTTGTACGAAAACAAATGATTTTTATTATACTGTATTTTTAGATCATTTCATATTGAAAATTATTGAACAAGAGATGACAACAGTCGTAGCTATTTGGCCGTGTAAAAGATCTAGTGTTTTGCAAGAACATATCTTTTCGGTCGAATACATTTTAACTAAATATTACCGTTATCATTTGGAAACTTTGCAATGGCGCTTGCCCTCTAGTACGTACAGTCTGTTTCAAACAAATATTAGGATTGTATCAAATGAAAACAGCGGAATTTTAGGACTGTACGCATACGAAATCTAATTTTAAAATAAGCTCAATTTTCAAAATCGTTTAAGAAACATATCATCTTTATCAATTTTGAGTCTTTTTGAATTTTTAGTTCCTATTTTTTCCTTCTCTACGTTGTGTGACGCTAACACAAGGTTCTGGAATTGAATTAATATAGCTACTATTTGTCGAAATTGCAATATTATCCAAGCAATTCTTGATGCCGTTTTTTTCATAGAAAAATAAGTCAAACTTCGTTCCTAACAATAAAGTATTCTTGATGACACTCCCCATACATATTCAATTGGATTTAAGTCTGTTAAATGCACTGGCTATTCGATAATTATGATGCTTGCTTCCCGTAGCAACCCTGTCACCAATTTAGCTCTTTGTATCTGTGTATTGTTTTGCTTATAAGAATAATTTTCTCAATGAATGCAATACCCAGAATGCAGCATGAATTTATAAAAAACTTTTTGATAACATGCAGATCTCATAGGTCCATAAATTAGGGCAATATCTGTTTTTGCATATTTTGATACAGTATCCCATACCATTAAAAAAATTTCTCTGGAAATGCTTGAACAAAATCCAGAGCGTTTTTTTTTTAGTCCTGCCAGTAAATTTAAAGCAATCAGTACCATTCAAATTAACCTTTTCTTCAACAGACAAAATGGTAGGATCCCATTGGTTTTTTCAACACGCCTTGTTTGTGCATCATTTCACCTATTCGTGTTTATGTTGATCGTCTAGAACTAAAGCTTTTTTTTAAATTGTTTTATACTTGAATAAATTTTCAGATAATAATTTCACGACATACTGTTGGTTTTGAAACATTTAGATCTAAGTTCCTAACAATTTTTCTGCATATAAAATTTATTGGACATAGTTCTAGTTTTGTCGCACATTTCTTCACAACGGTAAGACGTTGCGGACACCCTGTAGATTCTTTTACTCCATAGTGTGGGGAGTTTTCTTAAAAATGGAGAATGGTGAAAGGATGGCGGTTCAATTCTTGGACAATTTCAGTAGTAGGAGTCCACAAAGCTTTTAAATGTACAATTTGAAGCTGTCCAGAGCCCGAAAGAGGCAATCCTCGGGCCATATTGAGGGCTGTGGGAGATAGAGTGTTATGATTTTGAAACGAAGTTTAGTCCCATGTTATGCAAAAAGCTCACTGCAGTACCACTATAGCGCGTTTTTAAGGCCTGATATGAATTTGAAAAGCACTATGTGTTTATTATGTTAATGTCATCTCCCTTTCCCGCTTCTTTCTGCAGAAAAGAGACATGTTTAATAAATAGATATATTGGAGCGTCATATTTCTCAGGTGGGTGAAAACGATATGATTGGACTACCAATGGAAATGAGCCATAAAAGCCTTCACGAATATGTTTTGAACAGGGTTTAAAACACCTTTTCAGATGGGTTAGAATTCTAGTGGGAGGCTTTCCTTCCATACATATTTCTCAGCGGGGTGAAAAACCCCGCAAATTGTATTGCTGTATTATGCAGATAGGCTGCAAAATTTAAGCACTGGCATCGGAGCGGGGTGAAGAACCCCACTGTGCTACCGGTCTAGGAATGTAGTACATATTATGAAAGATGAAAATGATTATTGAGGATGAGTAAAAGGTATTTCATGTTCTCGCAGTACATCTACGATTTTACGTATTCCAACCTGTTGTCCAATCCAAGTCCACGTACGTATTCCATGCAATAGGTCATTTTTTGTGTCGTATATGTTTTGTTTCGCATTACACCCCATAATATTTATTGTGGAGCAAAACTTGTATGAGGGCACTAAAGAGTTGGGGAACAAACACGTAGAACAATGGCATCCCTCAGTAAAATTAGAAGCAGAGTAATTGCTGCTCGAAACAGTCCATCTCAACTTATCAACGTGGTTCACCTTATCGGTCCCGTTAAAGGTAGGAAAGTCACGGAGCACAAACTGAAACAAAATTTTGAGGACAAGTTGGAGATGCCAACAGACTATATTGAGTCAGACGCACTTCTCGGCGCACGTTTTGCTGATTTTGGAAACATGGTCCTTATATTCGGAGGAAACCATCGACTGTCAATGTCAGAGAGAGTGGTAGGGTTGGACATTCTTCCAGTAAAGCTCATCGATTTGGAAGGAATACAAGATTACGGAGAGACATTGACTGCCCAGAAACATGGAAAGCTGCTAACACTAGCAATTGAACTTACCGAAAACCGACCAACTGCTTTTGGAATTATGGAGCAAGTGCGCACTTATGCCGACCTGAAGGTTATTTGGAGTGAAGGAGAGCTTAGGAGACAAGAGGCTGCCAATACTGACAGAGGGAAGAAACCCAAACGAATGACCCATCAACGATTAATAGAAATGTACAGAGAAGAAGGTGTCACCCTTGGAGTGGAAGGTATTTCGTTTATGTCACGTTCTTCAGGATCAGACAGGACATGTTCACATTACATGGCAGGTGCTGATCGCCTTATTGAATCCGGTGAAATTGATTTCCTTTCTTTGCTTGAAGGAGAAGGTATTGGTAAATTTACGAAGTCAAATCTAAACAGACTGCGACTCTGGGCAGCAAATGATATTAAGAAACTTGTTCAAGAATGGAAAGAAGAGTATTACAAAGGATATCTCACTAAGGCAGCTTTTTCAAGAGAAGAGGAAGCAGCGTACTCAAGGAAGAAAGAAAAAGGAACTCATGAGACCCCAAGGCCAATTTTTATTGAGCGTAGTCGATGGAACCAAAAGAAAATGAATAAGCAAGAGTTAAGAGAACTCTACTCAGAAGTTCAGAACAAAGTTCAAGTGGAGCTACAAGATCTTGCCAGCAGAAAAGAACAAATCAGCAAAATGCAGCTTGAGCAACGAAAACTAGAGGAGATTGTAAAAAATGCAGAGAAGTCAGAGAAATCGAGAAGAAAGAAAGATATTACGTTTGACCTTCAAAAACTCATGGAAGAAGTGAAAAGTGGACCGGTTATAATGGAAGCTGAAGGTGGTGGAATGTCATTAGCGGGTTTACTATTAGAAGAAGATCTCATATCTATCCGAAATCTCTCCTGGGCTACGGATAACGTCTTTTTCTTCTGTGCTAATTTTGTTATCAACTGGTGTAACTTGGAGAACAGTCCTTATATCATGGATAGTCTTTCATTGTTACGGTGGTTTTCAAATGGCCCTCTGCGCGAGAAATCAGACGCGCTTCTAAATCTCAAACGCATGCTCGCGGAAAACAAATCAAACAAAAAGAATCGTTTTGGCGAAATATGGAATCGGAATCTGGTTGTTTTGCCAATTGTCGCAGAAAAACATTGGAGTATAGCATTTGTCGCAAATTTGCCTCTGTTAACCATTCAATTGGAATCGAAAACATTCGTGAAATCAACTTCTGGTACGTCGCAAAGAAAACCTGCTATATTTTGGTTTGATAGTATGCATGAAAGCAATCATCTTCGGTTACAACGAAATATTCTGCACATGCTGGCAGCTGCCTATCGTGAAGATCGAGAAATAACTGCCCAAGATATTGCTCAGCATGTCGTCATATACCGCATTATTCCGGAGATCCAGAAAAAAACTGAGTGTGGGTTCTATTCCTTATATTATTTAACTCTTGCTCTGAAAAACCTGGACGTCTTTGAATCAGGAGAAAAGAAAGACGTGGATACCTATATCGTTCAACATAGTGCTTATGGTCGTGGTCTTTACACATTTCAGGATTTTACACGAGATCTTCAATCACGAGTAGAAAAACTGAGAAAGAACTATATTATCATGAACAAAAAGTCTGTTCCAAGCCCTCCATACTTGTGGGAAGACTGGGAGAAAGAAAGACTGAAAAAACGAAATGAGTTGAATATTTCAAGGCCGCCTTCAGCTACAATTGAAACATCTAACGCGTCCACTGAGACAGACGAAATGAAGGAACATGGTTTCAATCCCTCGCGTAAAAGAAACTATGATGAAGTATGTCAACAGAACTCTTCGATTATTATCAAACTTATCAAAGAAATAACGTCTGCTTCGTCTGACAAAAAAGAAAAAAATGAATGGTTTAAAATACAAGATCAAGTAAATGATCTAAGGTTTAAAAAACAAAAACACAATTAGTTTCAAAAGTGGGATCAGACATTTGAAATCATATTATGTGCTGATATTGTCGGTTTCTGGACGATAAAGGATAAAAACGCATTTTTTTTAATGTTTTCTTGAAATAAAGCTGAGCCTGTGAAAACGAATTTTCAAAACCATGAATATTTTAGAATCTCTCTGTACAATGTTTGTCATTTTTTTAGTTCCAACGAACAGTACAAAGGTATAAGATAGATTAGAAAGACAAACTTCAATAAATTTACAATAGAGGTTTTCCATAAGAGAAAAGCCCAAACGTATACGACGTACACCACGAAGTTTTCGGAACATTTTAAATTACTTAAAACATGGCATGAGAAAGAAAATGCAGAATGGAAAATTTCGGAGATGTACACTCCTTTGTAATGATAGGCTGCATACTTCGGGTAACAATTGCTAAAAAACCTGTAACATTACTGTCCAGAAATTTCTATAAAACGTGTGAAATGCAAACCTATTGCTTATGAGGCCTCAAAATTCTGGAGAGTTTTATCAAGTTCGCTACGAATCATGCGAATATTGTTATATGTCTGTCACTGATAACAAGTATAAAGAATTATGGTGACATGGAACTGGTTATGGCATTATCCTGATTTAAAATATATTCATAATTATTCTTACGAGTCAAAAACTTTGAAAGAGTACTTTAGTGAAGAAAGTCTGCAATCATGTCGTACATCTAGTTATACTGACTTCATGTGACCACTTAATATTAATTGATGCGCACAAACAACTTTGAAAATAAATATGAGAAACATTTTAGAAGTTGTACATTAGTACTTGTCATTTTTCGTGTCGTTTTTAAAACATATCTGAAATCAAAGCATAAAATTCTTTGACATATTTGTCAAATCAAGGTTTTGATCTATTAATCATTTCCAGTTCATTAGGTATTCGATTATTCTTGAACATTTTCATGCACTTCTTGTGGTGCAACACCCCAAAGGAGAAATTACCACGAGGGATGTTCGAACTTTCCTCTTGCGAGGTGGTTCAGAGGCAGAACCTTCCTCGGGCAAGCCACAAGAGCCGGGCATAACTTCGGGGCCAAATAGTCTAAATGGGGGCAGGAGGAAGACAAATGGAGAAACCGGGGATCCGGCAAGTCCTGTGATTGAGGCAGTTTTCGTAAGTACGGTGAGATTTCCCTGTAATATGTCGAGCTATCTTGGGGCAGGCGGAAAATATATATAGCCGAGCGGGTATCGGGCAAGCTGCGGCGAGCGGGTGGCGGACGTAGTCCAAAAAGGGGTGAATCGGAGATCGGGTGTGGATAACCTCGCACGAGAGCGAACCTGATAGAAAGAAGGTTAGTCCATACAATGGTTCGCGGTGTCACAGGTGCTTGACTTCCATAGTCGACGGCATTCTCTTGCGAGGTAGAAAGAGATATCCCCATGTACGGCAAGTGAGACCGAAGATCCTGTTTGGTGCGGTTTACTGGGCGCGACGGCCCAAGTGCCCTCAAGCAAAATTCTGTGGCTCTAGAGCCAAAATAGCCGAAAAATACTAAATTAACCGTGCAAGGCAGGCGCCAACAGGTGCCCATACTGTAGCAATTGGGCCGCGCGCAGATGCCGCGCGCAGATGCCGCGCGACTGCAACGTCGCGCCACACGCGCCAGGTCGGTTACCCAGAATCTACCGTAGAAACGGACGCGAATCGCACTCGCGACAATAACCGTTCTCATAAGTACCACCCAACCGTAATTCAGGGAACCGGCAACGTGCCGAGAAAACCCTGCATGGACGGTGTTGTACTACATTTCTTTATCTCATTTTATCCTCTTCAGTGTTTAATTTCTACTACTACTCTTGAGATTTTTTGTTATTGTTAACTTTGACATTCATTTTGATTCCTGCATTTGATATCCTTCATGAACTCCAAGTGCTTGTTGTATTCGAGTATTGAGCACATTTGTGTACAAAACGTTTTGTTGGGCACTGCTCACAAATGAAATCTTTAACATTTTGTTGTTTGATGTCTATCTTTATTCCCTTTGCATAGAAACCCATGATCGTTTTTAATTATTTCATTTAAACTTTTAAATCGCTTTTATATGTTCTAAACTTCCCTGGGCTTTGGTACACGTAGTATTCGCATTTATTTTCTTCACTAGTTATCCAAATGATTACAGAATTGGTTCATAAAGGTGTCCCAATGACAAATTGAGACATATTGTTTTACAATTTTATGTGACTGACATATCTTTCAATATTACGCGAAGTAAGTATCTGTCGCGGTCCAAGAATGTCATTCAAACCGCACGAGTACATATTAATTTCGTGTACAGTTCGCTACTGTGTGAATTCAGGTCTATCTCACAATTATTGTCTCATTCAAAATATGTAGCACGTGTCGGAGTTTCTTAAAATTTTGATGGGCAGAAAACAAGGTTTCACCAGCTTTAGGGCGCGTTGCTTTTAAGAAAGCAAAATGTATGAAACAGACTTCATTTTTGGAGTCAAGCTTTTGGAAAGCATCGTTCATACCTCATCAATGCGCTTCTATTTTGAAAAACATTTTTATTGTTTACGATTGCGCAAATATTTGTAAACAATCAAAGAACTACATAGATTTGTTGCGAAAGTATTAAAAAATAGAAATTCATTTTATGAGTAAAAAAGAATAAGGCACTGGTCGCAGATGATTGATGTAACACAGAATGAATAAATTATTTTTCTATTCAGAGATGACTTACAAACCATTTTAATATTTTGGAAATATCTTTCGTTGTAAGAGCTCCGTCGCATATTTTTGACCCTCTTCAATTTAACTTCGGATATTTTTGCCGTGGATCTCTCGTTATTAGAATTATCATTTTTTAGCTCGCCATTTCATTTCTGGTTGCTTATGTGTTTCTTATTCAGTACGTCTTTGTACTATTTTTTCACCATTTGTCGTAATTAGAAATTGAAAACTTAAATATGTGACTGTTATTATTATTATTGATTTCAAGAAACACTAACAGAAATATCATACACACAAATAGTCGTCACACATTTCCTTTTTATATGGTAAACTAATGAAAATTAATTTTTGTTTTTAGCAAAACGTTTTTATCTCTGAAGGGAATATTACTTGTATTAATTTCAACTGCAAGCCACTGGACAATGACCATAACGTTTTCAAAATTCTATAATCTTAAAAAGGGACTAGTATTGATTTTTTCGATCAAGGTACCCGATTGTTTCCTACTGATAGTTTTTTTGATACGCTGCAGAAGTTCGAGCGCAATGACGACTTAAGCAATCATGAACATCACGCATGTACGTGACTTGTTCATAAGCCATATATTTTCGTGTGGCTGGTACCAGGTAAGTGAGGTATTCTACCTACCACCTACGATGGTTGCAAGATACTCACAAGTAGCTAAGCGTATTTCAATGCCCAAGAACCACAATTAGTGGTGTACGTCTGGGTACCACCCAGAATCCGAACAGCCCGTAGTCCGGCTAGCTTGCTTTTTCCAGGCAGAAGGGAGTGCGTCTCTGTAATTTTCCAAAATCGTTGGATGCCCAGGAACGTAAGAACGGAGAGTGACGAAAATAGCCAATATAAATCGTTTGAATAGCCTGGTGCCTTAAGTATCGAACGTTATCGCAGACATGTTATTGACATCTAAAATACGACAAACATAATAGGATACATTGAGAGCATATCACAACAGGTCCACAGACGTTGTATCCAATTAGAGGCCCCATACAAAAAACATTTGCGTGGCGGATGTGCTGGCTACTAAACTTGCAGTCATCCCTTGAACGGGGGCAATTCGTGCCAGTTCCAAGGAAATATCTGTAATTTTGAGAGCGAACCGGCTGTTTCTCAAAATAATGAGCAGTACTACACAAATGGCGACATCTACAGTTTCTAGTAGCAATTTTGCCTAGAAGCGCACGAGCGTGGGGTTATCATTGCAAAGATTTACCATTTTTTTGCCGCATTCCGTACATAATGGCGTAAATGTGTAGCAATTAACCTTTCTTTCAAGCGATTAAACAACATTTCAGGAGATTGCGGTTGCTCATGCGCAATACAAGAGACTAAGTCTCTCTCTTGATTGTATCGCACATAGCGTTCAAAACACCAGGTTCTGCAAAATGTGCAGTATGACGCCTCCTCGGCTTCTCCCAAGGGTTCTGTTTGGATATGGGACGTCGTTGACACGGGATGCGCTGGAATCGTAACCGTATTGAAGGGCAAATATTCCTGTGCCGATCCAATCACAGAACATTTCTCGGACCATCGCCTGTTATTGATCGGTCGAAAACGCTTCCATTCGGAGTTCTTAATCTTTTCCTTATCTGTGACGAGCTTGATGTCACGTCAGCATGATATTGTAAGTCTTCAGAGCAGCCCAACTCCGTCATGCGTAGAACTTCCATGTCCAATGATTTTGCTATGAAACACGGTATTTTGTCCTGCTCCAAAGGAAATATTTTGCAGTCAGCCAAAACACCCTGCACTTCGTGAGCCTGTTTGCTTTCTGTAACTTTCTCAAGGAGACCTTGGGAGCCATGTTTTGTAAGACCGGTCCCCCTCGGCAAGACTCGTTGCGATGCGTTTGAGATGTTCACTAACGCTTTGAAGCAGTACCAGACATTGCAAACAGTGAAACCTATACCCCTAAGATATTGAAGAACGGTGGATGCGGCCAATAAAACAACTGTGAAAGCTTTCTTAAATACGGAATAATCCCGCTCATACTTATCGAGTGAGTATAAAGATACTTGATTTGGCTGTCGTTTTTCTTACAATAATTTTTGAAAGGCTTTTGTGTGTAGAAATCCCCAGGACCTCAACACAAGCAAACAGTGCACAGTTGTAGTGAGAAAATGGTAGAAAGGTCATGCTAAGCGCTGAAGCTGTTGCCAAGAGCTACCATGGTATTTTTATGGCTCACATCCGGTGGAGCTGCAAAGCAATAGATGACTCTATCAATGTACTACAGAACCCCTTTCTATCGAGCCGCGTGACCTGCGCCGTCACTATCACCAACTGGGTTTTCTGTATCTCTTGACATAATTCATTCTTCTTGTCGCTTTTTAGTTTTTTTGCCGTTAGTCGTTTGCAATTTTCCTGTAATTGGCCATATATCTGCAAGTGAGCTCCTACTGCGGGAGGCTAGTATTTGATAGTCCTTTACGTGGACCTCGTGAGGGCAGGAGCTGTGTTCTATGGGGCGTCATTATGGTTAAGGTTTTAAGTTGAGTTGTTACTCTAACCGTTGTGAGTTTGATGGCATTTGACATCGCGACCTCTGGCGAGCTTTTTCTCAGCAAAGGAAGCCTTCGCTTGTTTTCACTTTGGGTGACTCTGATTCTGTATGGCTATTCTTCTAAGCGGAGTCATATCTTCTTAGCTTGGCTATATCTAATCAATGCTCGTCATTCTGGTATGTTGGTTCGATGCTGGGAGAAATCAGCGCACAGTGCAAATGTTGCCATGCGTGCGATCCATCTCGTTGATTATCTCCTAACGGCTAGAATTTTCTCCTATCCCCCAATGAACTCGTCCAATGTACCGCTGTAGAGGAGTCCCACATTTGTTTAAGAACTCTTGGGGAATAAATCATGGGATTACGTGAACTCTTTTAATCTTACAGCCTGCACGGGTGTTACTTTATGGACATCTATGTCTCATACATTTCTTCTGAGGAAGACTGGAAACTCCCAACAAATGCGTTTCAAGCCCCTAGAGAATCCCGATGACCAACCACGCAGGTCTTAATGATGTCCTAGCTGCAAATATACGAGTTTTCTGGGCATCAAGCGAACCATGGAATCCCTTTCCATGCCCAAGCTAGTCAGAGAATTCTCATTATGATGCCTGTATTCGATATCAAAATGTAAAATACGCCATTTTCGAGGGTTGTCTTTTAAAAGTTCTCCTGTAGCCCGGCATAGTTTTGCAATCTGCACACACGTGAGTACTATCGCTATTTGATACCGATTTTGGACAAAATAGACGTTCAGAGAAACTAACTGGGGGAGTCTCCCCACAGGGAGAGCCATCCTCAGAGATGAGGAGGACGACGCCCGAGGCGCCACTGACTCGCGTTCTGGTGAAAAACCTCTCGAGAACAGACACCACAGACGCGGACTCGGAGCACTTAGGTGTTCTGCATCGATCGTGGAGACGGAACAAGCATAACCGGATCCCAGATCGAGTCTTAGTGATGAAAAAGTGAAATTTTAAGATTTACGATAACCACGAACTGCACACGTAGTATATTGTGCCGTTTCTTATGGTTCTCGATACTGGAATGGGGCCATAAGTTTCTGACGAGTTGGTACTACCTCCGCGTTTGGGGTCTGAAATTTGCAGAGAAGCGGTACACGGCGTCTCGGACACGAAATACAATCCGTTACAAACGAGGAGGACCATTGATCTGGTTGTTCGATTGGTAGGACCGGTAGTCAAGCTCACGTTCATTGTGTGCAGCTCTGTGACCACGCCTGTAATCCGCGAATGCGACGACTGCGACAGGTTCGTAGAGGCTATCCGCCCCCGTCTGAAATAGGTGGAGTTGGAAGATGGGTCGTCAATCTTTATCGCCCGACAAACGCTTCGGCGAGATGCTTCAAAGCAGCTGCCCCAGCCTGTCGCGCAAGAATTGCCGCCGGGAACCCGGGAGTCCACCAAGCTCCGCGTTGAGGCGTCAATGACGATACCTCCCTTCACGCAGGTCCTTATTCTGGGCTACCCCCTTCAAAAGGTTTGATAGTTGTTTAGCAGTCGATCTCGTTGTGTGCGTGGAGTCGCCTCGCTGTTGGAAACGAAATCGTGCACGTCCTGCCAAACTGCCCATTTAGGATCTTTGTCGCAAACCTGGGTGACACACTCCAGTGTCTAGCTAAAACCCAAGTGATTGGTTCCGCTACACCAAATCCATTGGAAATGATCCCCACAAGGGTGACGGCCACCCAGATACTCGGGCACGTGACGGCAGAAGATGGGAAGGCGCCAGACGCGGAGGTGAATTCCGCCACCAGCGGAATCACCCGTCTCCCGGAAGGTACTTTGGAAATGGGAACGCCGAACAACCAGGTCATTTCACTCTTGACGACACCACGTCCGACGAGCTATTAGCGGATTGACACCGTAAGAGCTCTCGAAGATCCGGACATGTTCGATGAGCCCACCTTGCATCGAGAGCGTCTCCGCGCAATGTTGCGGGGATTTACTCCGATGTGGGACGGCTCGCTTGGCGAGTTTAGCTGCACCGAACATTTGACAGATTTGTTACCGAATAGTAGGCCATTCGCACAACCCCCGTAAAGGTCTGGGCCGAAGGCTTGGGAGGAGGAAGAATTCCAAGTGAAGCGCATGCTCCGTGCCGAAGTCGTAGAGCCAGCACAATCTCCGTGGGCGTCCCACGTGGTCCCCGCGCTTAAACGGAATGGGTCATGGAGGTTTTGCGTGGATTACCCCAGGCTCAATGCCAAGACTATGCGGGAAGCCTACCCAATCCCACGGATGAATGAGTACATAGACTCACTCGGTGATACTTCCGTGTTAAACGGCTCTCGACGCCAATTGGGGCTACTGAGAGGTCCCCGTCAGGAAAGCAAACCGTGATAAACCGGCATTTTGGTGTCAATATGGGTGCTACAGCTTCATCCGGATGCCTTTTGGTCTGAGCTATGAGCCCGTAACGTTTTAGAGAGCTATTAATGTCCTCATGAACCTATTCAAATGCCGGACTTGTCTTGTAAACCTGGACGACATAACCATCTTTTCCCACAACTTCTACGATCATCTCACCCACGTGCGGGACGTAGTGACGGTGCTGCGCGACGCAGGTATGACTCTGGAGCTCAGGAAGTGTGAGTTATTTACAGGTACCGTGAAATATCTGGGTCACATCATCCGTTTCGGATGGCTTATGGTCGAAAGAGCTCCAGTCAAGATCCTCACAGAGGTGCAAGAACCTCGGACGCCATCGGAATTGAGATCCTTTCTTAGATTATGAAACGTCTATCCACGGTTCATACAAAAGTTCTCCGATACCGCCGCACCGCTCAACACGTTACTACGGAAACGACAGCCGCCAAAGCTCTCGCCATTCACATCTACTAGCGGCTGCTTTTCAGTCCCTGATCAGGGCAGTGACAACAACTCCAATCTTGTCACACCCCAAGTTGGGCCTCGCGTACTCCGTGGATAGGGATTCCAGCGACCACCAAGTAGGTTGTGAACTGTTTCAGACAAGCTCCAAAGGGGAGCGAAAACCAATTGGATATTGGTCCAGGACTCTCAACTTTCACGAGAGGAACTATCCCGTCTCGGAGAAAGATTGCCTTGCCGTGGTGTGGGCGCTCTCCACACTCCGTTGCTATCTAAATGTACTATACTCCACCGTATTCACGGATCATTCCTTCTTGAGGTGGCTAATGAACATCGTCGATCCATGCGGCCCCTTAATGCGGTGGAGGCTCTGCCAAACGGAATTCACGTTCGACGTGATATAAAGAAGGGAGGACATAATGTGCAAGCCGATACCCTCTCGCGTGTGCTCTGAAAGGGAGAAGCCTTTGGTGACGCCAACGAGGACAAAATCCCCGGCTTCGTTACAGAACGGATCACACCGGAAGCTTCACACTGGGGCCCCGATGGGGCTAGCCTCGGCGGCATCGAAGAGCTCCGCTCCTCCGACGACGTTCAGAATGCCCCGGAGAGAAACTTCAAACCGATCAGTACGAAGGAAATGATCAGAAAACAGTTCAGGGATCCATTCTGCGTGGAAGTACGTGCCCGTCTGAACGGTGCCGAAGTCCTACCTTTTCAGGTGAGCGAATCAGACTACCTGGTCCGGAAAGTAGAGCGTCGCCAACAAATTGCGGCGCCTCACTCCCTCGAGCTCATTGTCTTTCAACTGTCACATTACCCGAAGCTCGGTGGATACCCGGGTGGGAGGAAGCTTCCGCAGGGACGTTTACTGGCCCGCGATGGCAATGAATCGCTAGTCCAATTGGCTGTTTTCCTCACAATGCGCAAAAAACCGGGTCAATCTCCGGAAGCATTCCTTCAACTTGAAGCTTTTCCTTACCAGGGTTCCTCTCGAATTTGTCGCCATCGACATTGTCGGCTCGCTTATGAAGACAAATAAAGCGAACTGCTTTCTGCTCGTAATCATCTTCTGTATCTCGTAGCTGGTTTAGACAGTTCCTTTACGAGCGGTTTCCGCGTTCGATACTGCAATTGCGTTTGCAACGCACTAGGTCTTTTTTTATGGGCCTCTTGTCGAGGTACTATCGGACAACGGCAGGCAATTCACGTCGCGATTATTTTAGAAAGTCTGCCGCATACTAGATGTTAAGAATTTATTTACCATGAGCTACCACCCGCACACTAACGGGCAAATTGAACGGTTCAACCGCAAACTACCCGAGTCGCTGTGCAACAATGTCACGGATCACCCAACCTCGTAGGATCTCTTCACGGCTGCCATGTAATATGCGTACAATACGCAGGCACACCGGACTACCGGTCTTATTCCATTCGAGCTGGGATTGTCACGGACGCCTCCATCCTTGGCGTTGAAACGATTTGCACAGGCGGATACTTTCTCGTCTGTCGGCAAATACTACTTGCGGTGGAAGGATTGGATTGCAAAGCTCGTGCCGGTCGCCCGGAAGGCGGTAGAGCGCGATTAAGCCACATATAAGCGGGGCTTTGATGAGCGCCTGCGATGTCACCCAAAAGAGCAAGTTAACCATGGGACCTACGTGTTCGTCCACAAGGAGGTCTTCAACACCGCGACGGATCGCCTTCGCCATAAAATCTAGCTCGTGGCAGACGGCCCCTTCCGGGTTATGTGCTTCGACCTTATACGGCGATAATCGCGGTTGGCGAGCAACAGAAGCGCCAATCACGCCCCCATGTCGTACAAGCCTCCTCCCTCACGTGAGGTCTCACTAGCCGAAGATGCTTCTGTCTCGGTATCCGGCCTTTCCAATACCACGGTCTCCCGATCTCTGGTGCTTGGCAACACCACGCGGGGACTCCCGGACCTTCCGATATTGTCCGGTGTCCCGGCTTCGCAGCGCGAACTGGCGAGCCGGCTTCGCCGGCTCGCCAGTTCACGCTGCCCCGTCCATCTCTCCGTGGCGTATTCCCTCGTCCATTGGTGGCGGCGCGCCCATATGTCGCAGCTTCATCTGAGGTGTATGGAAACCACCCGCTCAATCGTGTATCGAAGTTTCCTGCCGCTACGACGGCATGCCGTTGTTGCACCACCCCCAACTCACGGAAACATCGCCGAAAACCCGGAAGAGGAGATTCCTAGGGCCGCAACCGCGGACGACTCCACGTACGGATCTGTGGAGTTGCATGCCACTCCCTGCCGGATGTGTATGCACACCCCGGAGGCGGATTGTGAAGGCGCCCATCCTGCGAGCCCAGTTCAGACGCAGCCATTTGGCCCTCTCACCGACGCCGTGGCACCACCCGCTGAGCAGTCGCAGGCCGCAACGCGGATCTATCCGTTTCGAGGGCCAGCCGAAAGCGAGCCCGAAACCTCACTAGAACCCTTGGTGACTCGTCTGGAATACCGCGATGACAAAGAAACTAAGCAAACTTTCTCCTCGGAAACCCTGCTGAGAGATATATGGCCCCAGGAAGGGAATCAGAACACCCCAGGCGTGATGCTAATGCCGCAGGGCCTGGAAATGTACATCCAAGAGTATGTTAGTGACCACTTTGTGGGACACGAAGTGGATCTCCAGGGAGGCGATCGGTACCGAGTTCGTTGGTACGGATATGATCCCAATGGGGATACGCTAGAGCTGATCGAGCATCTACACCGCTCGGCGATTTTACATTATCACCGCTAGGCGGGAATCCTACTGCCAGATACACTGGATCAGGTGGGATATGAAACCTCAAGAACGGGAGAGACTCCACCCAATAGTGAATTGCGGACATCGACAATGGAACATGACCTCAAACCTCCATCTCTGTTTCGCCCTCTGTAACCACCATGGTTTTTTCACCCAGCTCGCCGAGTTCATCGCGCAATACGGTGCGGCGTAAGCACGGTTTTGCCATCGATGATGGCATAATTTCCGACATGTGCCGATAACCATCGCTTGAGGCTCGTTCGCGACAGTGCAAAGCACCACTGCGAGGAATGAAGACCGCAAGGCGGTTAACTGGAAGACGCAAGTCGCACGTATTTTCGCTGCTACCCTATCCGGTAAAGTCCTCATGACTCTGAGCGGCTACCACTGCCTCTCCAAAGACCGGGTACTCCCGCCACGGCGGTTTGCAAGGGCCTCCGACATCGCGGCCACATTTCCCGAAATCTTGCTCAGGCGAAGTCCTACCTCTTGGAGGAACTGCGAGATGACATCGCTTCGAGACACCGAGTCCGAAGAATACGCGTATCAACCGATATCTCTCGCCGTGAAGAACGGAGTCGCCCAGATCGCTGCGCGCGAGGGAGCAATCTGAGCAAGGTCGTCAAGATCATCCGCCAGAGCGGCAGCGCTCCCGTCATGGAGGGCGTGCACCTCCGAAGAGGTGTACCTCTGCACGACAGGCGCCACGTTTACCTCGTCGTTGGCTTCACCCGACTCAGGAATGACATCATCGACCGCCGCAGTGGGTTCGTGATTCACCATGGGGTCACCCAACGCATAGGCGCTGTGATAGCCGTCGGGCGTCGACATATCTACAAGGGTTATCAGCCGGGACCCTCTAGGGCGCATTGCGATAGGCCTCCGCCTCCGCGCGGCTGGTCTCTGTGTACTCCTACGGGTCGAAGTACACGAAGTCGCCAGCGTCCGAAGTGGTACGCCTCAGATCGGGGCCGGATCCGCAATGCGGATGGACATGGTGGGTGTAATTCAGCA
Source organism: Gracilaria vermiculophylla (assembly GCA_019155205.2). Lineage (NCBI taxonomy): Eukaryota > Rhodophyta > Florideophyceae > Gracilariales > Gracilariaceae > Gracilaria > Gracilaria vermiculophylla. The sequence continues at coordinate 1,453,222 of JAHNZQ020000181.1, read as the reverse complement.
ACTCCAGCATTTCGTCCAGGTTGGTTTCATACCTGAGGGGGATCCTCGTGTCCAGGTTGCAAATGGATCTCCGCAATCGCCGTGAGACATACTAAAGACGGCATAGGTCGAACGCTTTGGCAAGGATGTAGAACGCAATGTGGCCGCCCACTTTGTGATGACGATGAACCAGTACACATAACAGGGATCGTCGACCATGGCGGAGCCCTTATACGTCAGGAGCGGGGGAAGGTCCACGAAACACCCTCAGCATTTTTCGACAGGGGCCCACCAATCTGTAACTGGGACATACCCAAACCTGCAGTATCGCGGAGCGATGCACTCGGTCTCCGTGTTTCGATACGGTATGAAGAAGCTGGGTCGGGCTCTTTAACGCCGCTCTTCGTGGGGGAAATTCTGCAGGAAGCGTGATGGGCTCTGCCGGAAGAGGTTTCGGAATTCAGCTTGGATGAATGGCTGCCTCCAGCACAAAACCTCCTGGCGTACCCGGACGTGGCCTCGCCACTCGGAAAAATACAGTTCGTGAAGCATACCGCAGTACTCATTTTCGCTGCACGTGCGGAGAATAGGACGTCGAAGGACACAGAGTTACCCATCGGTGTGTCAAATGGTACCCGGAACTGGCAAAGGTGCGCAATTAGGATTATTTTGCAATGGCCCTCTTCCAAGGATTATCTGCGACGGTGGGTGATGGCGTGAGACGGTATTCCGATGCGGTTGTGCCAGTCCAAGGACATGGTGGTCACTCGGGGAATCTTCTCCTTGTAGGTCGCTCGAGTTCTTGGTATATGCAAAAATGAGCAGCTCGTTGTGGACTACGACTGGGTGGAACCACGAAGCCTGTCTGAGTATCGAGATTCCTCGCCCAGTTCTCGGACCGGCCGCCATGATGACGTCGCAGGTCGCCCAGGGTTGCACTGGTGCCTGCCCACGAAACAAGGCGCCAATTTGCCGGTGCGGCCCTACAGGGCTTCTTGTATCGTGCGAGTCCGAGGTCGGAGTATCCACATGAATGGCTGACGCATCTTCAAATCCCACGTCGGGTGCTTCCCCTTCGGGCGGAGTGCAGCTACGCTGCGGAATTAGAACCGAGCAGAAGGCGGTTATGCCCCTTGTGGGGTGGTTCAGAGTGCGTTCCGACATCATGCGTTCGTTGGAGACGGTAGCTGACGTAGTCGGTGAGGATTCGCAAGCAGCGCGTGTTGGCCGTCGAGACAGAATTCCGAAAGCTGGCAAGTCGGGCGTGCTTTTATTACCGCTTTCCGACATGGCTCTTCCTAGTCGAGGTACGTGTCCTGTCTTCAGGGGGGGATAGGAAGTGCAACACCATTCAAGGAGGTTTCTCCTGGGCACTTTACCGATCCACCGGGTTTCGGTTAGGCCGTATATAAGAAAACGGTTACTATTGTGGCAGGCAACGGCTTGTCAGGTACACAAGTCCACTTAAAGGCTTAAAAGAGGAAATCAAGTAGGGGGAATAATTTCCGAGAGGTTGATCAGGGGCTCAGATGCGATTGGAAACAGGTAGTTCCCAAAACAGAGTAACGGAAACGAAGGTGTTCCCTACACGGAAACAGAGGGTTTCCGGGTTTTACCGTGACGGCGGAGGCCGTCTTTCTCGGAAGGAGCCAAGAGTCACGATTTTCAAGGGCGGGAGGATGACGCTCAAGGGCGAGTTTTTGAGATATGGTGATCTGCCAGAAGATGGTGTCTTGTGTCTTGTGTCTTGTGTTTTATGGAGCATTCACTGGGAGTAAATGGTGTAATACTAGTGTAGCCTTACAGGAAAGTTGAATTCAAACTGAATATGCACCCCAGCTCAATATACCCGTTCGAGTATTGCGCTGGGTGCTGAGCTCCAGCATGCGCCAGCTGGCAACACTGTCACGGGCACGATTCACGTCCGTTTGCGCGGTGAATTCCGAAGTAACCGACGCAGCGCCTGTCGCGCGACGTGACACGTGCGCGGCAGCCGCGCGCTGCTCGATAGCTAGAGTATGAGCACCGGTTGGCGCCTGTCTTGCACGTTTGATTCAGTATTTTTCGCTAATTTTATTTACATAGATATTTCAGCCATTTAGGATCTAGAGCTACATCACTTAGCGGGACGGCACTTCGGCCGTCGTGCCTAGTGAACCACATTAAGCGGGATCTTCGGTATGAACTTGCCACCCACGTGGGTCTCTCTCCAACTTGGACATGTACGACATAGACTTCGGAATTCAACCGCCCGTGACGCTGAGAACCATTGTTTAAAATATTCTTCCCTTCTTTTAGCTTCGCCCTCGTACGAGGTTATCCCCACCGGATCTCTGGTTTACTCCATTTTGGACCACGTTAGCCATCCGTTCATCGCGGCTTGCCGAAAACCCGCGCGGCCCAATATATTATCCGGCCGCGCCGAAATAGCCCAATATATTCCAGGGAACTCTCACCGAACATTACGGAAACAGACTAAATCACAGGACTTTCCTGATCCCCGGTTTCTCTACTTGTCTTCTTCCTGCACCCGTTGCGACGGCTTGGCCCCGGAGATACGCCCGGCGTGTTTGCCTCGTCCGCGGAAGGCTTTCTCCTTGAATCACCTCATGAGAGGGAGGTTCGAACATCCTTCGTGGTATTTTCTTCTTTGGGGTATTGCACTACAGTTTCTGTTGTTTGGTTATTCATGTTTTCGGAGGTTGAGGAAAAACTAGGAGTAGTGAAAGAAAGATTTTAGTCAACCATAGTCAACGATAGAAGTACGAATAGCCTCGGTCATCGGATGGAGCTGTGTCGTCCAGACTGGGTTTTTTCTTTTCCACGGAATTGAAAACTGGATCAAATTCCAAACATTGTAATTTCCTCGTTTACTATTTATGCCTATAAAAGTCATAGAACAGTCCTAAATGTTCTTAGTTTGCGCATGAATTGTATTTTAGTTTATTAATTACGGTTTTCTGAAAACAGAGGCTGTCAAGGTCGTTATTACGTGTCAATGTTTTAGAATTTCTTCATTTATCGTATTATACAAGCTTAAATAAGTTGTTACGGAGGATGAAAATGAACAGACCGAAACATCTGCCGCAATCGTCGTTACCATGAACATGTTTTGCTTCAGTTTTGAGATTTGTCACCATCTTTTTTTACGATCTTCTTCTTAACAGAGAGATTCGTATATGACCATTGTTTTGGTGGTTTTTTTCTTTGAACTCAGCGTGCATGGCGGTTCGAAGAATTCGTTCATATCTTTCGTAAATTGATAGGAATGGCGAGGAAGATGGCAATCTTCAACACGGGCAGCATTTACTTCGTTTTGGGCACTGCACCTGTAGTACAGTGGCTCCTAAGGAAATATGGTGGTGTGGCATTATGGTATCATATTCCTAAGGAGGGCTCGTATTTTATTAGCTGGGCCACGTGGTGCAGAATTCCGTCCGCGTGCGCTACAGTTTCCTTGAAGGACGGTAGAATTATTATTTATTTTAGTTAATTTATGCAGGTAATTAGTACAGTAGCGAGACCTGCCGAGGCGGGCTCCCGGCTTGATACTTGATCTGCCGGTTGAGCTCCACCTCTGGGGAAGTAAAGACAAGCACCCTTGAGTCTTCATCTACTTTTCTGGTTAGAGTCTCTTGTCGATTAACGCAGGTTTCTAAGCCGCCGATCCCCAGGTCACATCGTAGCAGCGCCTGTAGGAGCATTGTCCGCCCAGTGAACCTCCCCCTCCGCTTGGTGTTTGCAGATCCCCTTTAAGAATTACCCCGGCTCGCGACAGCGGATACCGGAGACCACCTTTAGGAACACGCGCCTTTGGAGTCAACAAAAACTCCTAACGGACGTTGTGCTTTACTACCTCGAGAGGAGGGCTGACAGTACCACAGCACCCTGCAACATGCAAGAGCAATATAATCAAATGTATGATTTAAGGTTGAAGTAGATTTGAATGGTACGTATTTTTGCGGACTGCTTGTTTTGGATGTCAATAAGAAATAAAGAATCTACTTTGAGTTTGATCAGAAAAGAACGTGATCGAGATATGCTCTGCATCATACTTAGATATCATATCTTATTGTTTGGGTTTTTGCTCATGTCTAAGTTCTACTGCATGATTATGTAAAGTCTGTTTCAGAAGTATAGGAAGCCTGACATTTTGATGCAAATCATGGTTTTTAGTGCTGTAGTGCTACCAAAATCAGTTTTCAAAAAGCAACAAAATACCGTCTCAAAGTTATAGGACATTTGACTTTCAAACTTCATTTTGCCTTCTTCACTAGTTGATTCTCGTTTTTGTGTGCTAAATAGTACTAATTCAACGCTTTTGCATAGCGTTTCTTTAACCTCCCATACTTAAAATATTCATAGTTTTCTCGCTATTTCAAATACTTTTGGTTCAATCAAAACCTGTTCAGAATGGCCTAAAATGGCCATAAATTATTCCAACGAGTACATCTTATTTATATTCAAAAGAGTTTAATAGACATTAACGCGTAAGTAACTGCGTGGAAATAATTTGTGGCAAGCGCAAAACGTTTTGCATTGCTATATGTGGTACTGTCAGCCCTCCTGTCGAGGTAGTAAAGCACAAAGTCCGTTAGGAGTTTTTAGTGACTTCAAAGGCGCGTATTCCTAAAGGTGGTCTCCGGTATCCGCTGTCGCAAACCGGGGGAATTCTGAAAGGGATTCGCAAACACCAAGCGGAGGGGAAGGTTCACTGGGCGGACAATGCTCCTACAGGCGCTGCTATGATGCGTCCTGGGGATCGGCGGCTTAGAAACCTGCGTGAATAGACAGGAGACTCCAACCGGAAAATGTAGAAGAAGACTCAAGGGTGCTTGTCTTTACTTCCCCAGAGGTGGAGCTCAACCGGCAGCTTAAATATCTAGCCGGGAGCCCGCCTCGGCAGGTCGCACTACTGTGCTAATTACCTGCATAAAATATCTAAAATAAATAATAAATTCTACCGTACCTTAAGGATACTGTAGCGCACGCGGGCGAGATTATGCACCACGTGGCCCAGCTAATAAATTACGAACCCTCCTTAGGAATATTATACCTTAAGGCCAAACCACCATAATTCCGTAGGAGCCACTGTACTACACTATAGACTACTAAATGGCGGCGCTATCTTAACGAAAAAACAGTGTAAATTTCTGATCAGATATGTAAAATTTTATAAAAAGTTGTGTGAAAGCCTTTTTTAGTTTTTTATTGAGTTTATAATTCTTACTGAAAGGGCTTTATGTGTCACTGTTCTCATCGAGAGTTCACTACATAGTATAAAGTAATCTCTAGTAGAACCTTTCTGTGTTCAAATTTTGTTTGATCTTTTTTGTTTATGATAGCATTATGTAAAACACTGTTTTTCATCTTAATCAAAGTTTTTCTCAATTTCAAATTCATTCTTTTTGCAGCTACTTTTTATTATCCATGCTCATTACACACTGTGACACCTTGTTTTGATTATTTGCAGCTTCCAAATGGAAATTTTGTTCTGTTTTATAAACCGAAAGAATTCCAAAGCGTTTATCATTACCATTTTATTCATTTTTTGTAATTGTATCGTTCTGTTCATGGGTTTTTTAGTGCAAAAACATTGCCGGAATACTATTCTTTCAAAACGTTGTGCTTATTGTTGTAGCTGAGCATTATGAAGCTATCAATAAAACTTTATGTTTATATTACAGTACATATTTAAGAAAATGATATAAAAATGGGAACAAAAGGTATAACGTAGATGTAAGGTACTGTTTGAAGTATTGTGTTCTAAGGTTTTAATGTAGAAGGTTTTATGTCTTTTTGAGGAAAGAAAACAACGTGTTGTGGAAATAATCACGCGCGAGTCCGAAATGTCCTATACTTTTGAAACGCGTTTTTGACGGTTTTCACGAATGGGGGTGGCTACAGTAGGCAAAAATCCATATTTTGGCGCGAAACGCACTGTATTTGTGGCCTGCAGACCACTTGACGTGACAAATGGATCCGAGAAGATATGGCTATATGTCAAATTCTGGCTCACCTTTGGTACCCTTGTTACCTGTACTGTGAAAGAGGCGTTTTTTGCTGTTGCATAATTTTGGCGTTTCGTAAGGTCATTCTCACTCGCTGTCGGTCACGGCGATTGACCTTTGGGGAGTCAAGTGAGTCTCAATGTGCCAACACAGTGAAGCAGGCTCCGAAACTGTTCGGTTTTAGCCATAACGGGCTGGCTTCGTCATCGCGCTCAATTGTAGTCTGACCTGTCTCCGTTGCAATTGCGCTGTTCTCCCGTCTGCTCGCATTCGTCACTACATCTTCACATACTTCCGCTCCTCACATCCGACCCTTTCTTCGTCCTCGCATTGGAATTGAACTCAATGGCCGTTACTTCCTTGCGACCGCTTCCAAACATATCTTGCCATGGGTGCTGTTGTTCTGCGCTGCCCATCTCTTATTTATGCTCCTCTCATTTCCGGACTGCCACTTTTTGGTCCCAAAGCATCAGCTCATTGTCTTCCGCAAGCTCTGTGGATCATCATTGTTTACCAGCGTTTGCAATATGATTCTTCACGCCCTTGTTACCGCTGGGCTGCTCGCCTTTGCCTCCGCTCACTGTATTTACACAGACACTGAATGCGTTTGCACCCAAGCACAGGCCGGTCGAACGTGTCTCCGTTACTACAGCGGTTCCGGAGCATCAACCCAATGCGAGACGTATGAATGCGGCACTGGTTTTGTGTGTGATTGTAAGTTGACAAAATCGCTGTGCCCATGAGAGGCATCATGCACTAACTTGCTGTTGTATGCATTGCTCTTCTCGTTTCTGAACTTTGACAGGTGCCGGAACTGAGATGTGCGACGTTACCGATTGTAGCCTCATGCGCACTGTGTACCGCCCCGTTGGAGCAGCGCCAGCCGGCTTTGGTCAGATTGTAGACTGCGAGCTGGCGAATCAAGTGACTTGCGTGACGCCCAGAAACGAATTGGCACCGACACCGTCTGCTCAGCCGAGTTCATCTTCCTCGCCGATGCCCTCGTCGTCGTCGTCTCCGGCGCCGTCTTCTTCCTCATCCCCGGCGCCATCGTCTTCTTCATCGCCGGCACCGTCGGCGTCCTCTTCGCCGGCACCTTCAGTGTCCTCTTCACCGGCGCCATCGGCTTCGTCTTCTCCGGCGCCGTCGCTTTCGTCTTCTCCGGCGCCGTCGCTTTCGTCTTCTCCGGCGCCGTCGCTTTCGTCTTCTCCGGCGCCGTCGCTTTCGTCTTCTCCGGCGCCGTCGCTTTCGTCTTCGCCGGCGCCGTCGCTTTCGTCTTCTCCGGCGCCTTCAGCATCGTCGTCGCCGGCGCCTTCGTCATCGTCATCGCCGGCGCCGTCGGCGTCGTCATCGCCAGCGCCGTCGGCGTCGTCGTCGCCAGTACCTTCAGCATCGTCCTCGCCAGCACCGTCGGCGTCAGCATCGCCGTCTGCGAGCGCGTCGGCGACTCCTTCCATTTCAGTGTCGCCGACACCGTCCAACTCAGCGGCGCCCTCGCCTTCGTCCACGCCATCGGCCACGCCGTCAGTGTCTCCGACGCCGTCCAGCGTCGCTATGATTCCGCTCGGCGGCGTTTGCACTCCTGCCGACACATGCGAAACTGGAACGGCTTGCTCGTGCACTGGGTTCTGCTCCACGATAATTTCTATTGAGATCGAAGCGCTGGCAGATGACGGTGTGGTGCCGATGATGTGTGGGACAGAACTTGGCCCCCCGACGCCTGACAACATCGTTGCCGGAAGCTACACGTACAATGGCGTATGCGATGACCTGTACTACCGTGTGAGCAACTCTGGTGGTATCTGGGAGGCTCTGATCACCGCGGTGCGCGACGTGAACACCAACACGTGGTATCCTTCGGTGCTTCCGCCCGACTCGGGAATCACGGCCGTGGTGGTGAAGAACCCGCCCAACGTGGACTTCTTCACCGATCCGGCGTATGACTTTAGCGGTTGGACGCCGGCGTTGCAACACACCAACGACCTCACCCTGTACGGGGAGTACATCGCTTTCCAGAATACGTATGGCGGCATCATCTGGACTTTCGACAACATTCGGGCGCCTCGTGGCGACGAAGGGTTCACGTACTACCGGGTCATTCTTCCGTTCTGCTAGGCGCAAGTGCGAGGTTCCGGGGGAGCGCGGCAGCGCCCATTGTCGGGCGCCCAGACGCGCGCCTCCGCCCGTTGACGCCGCGCATGAGATGCGCAGGTGGGGCATCCGTTGAATGATTGCAACCACGCCATCAACTAAATTATATGTTTTGCTTTTTACGATTTGCACGTGTGACAGCTCAGAGCTTACAGTGCGTGTTGGGGTGCAGCCTTCTCCTCTGTGCCCGCCTCGTGTAGCGTTTTGTTGCTGCGAGCTGTTCAAAAAACATGACATTGCACAAGCGCCGGAGTGTTGACAAATTCACGCGCCACGCACGCGCGCCACGTGTGCGCGGGTGCGCGCCACGCACGGCGCGCTGGCCACGCGCGCCACGCGCGCACGGCTGGCCACGCGCGCCACGCGTGCAACGCGTGGGGGCGGCGGCGGCGGCGGCGGCGGCGGCGGCGGCGGTGGGGGCGGCGGCGAGGGCGGCGGCGGCGGCGACGGCGACGGGCGGCGGTGGCGGCGAGGCGCTTTCCGCGGGCGGGCGGCGGGCGTCGCGCGCGCCGCGCATGCGCCGCGCGGCGCGGCGCCGCTCGATGCGCGCGCCGTCGAGCATTCCGTCGCGCGCCGCTGCTGCTCGCGCCGCTGGCGTGGCGTGCCGCGCCCCCCCCCGCCGCCGCCGCCGCCGCCGCTGTATGCGCGCCGCGCGCGCCAAGCGTAGCGCGCGCCGCGCGCCGCGCGGAACGCATGCGCCGCCGCCGCGCGCCGCGCGCCGCGCGCCGCGGCCGCGGCCGCGGCAGCGCGCCGCGGGCGCATGCGCGCTGCGCACTGCGCGCCGGCTGACAGCCGCCGCCGCCCACGTGGCGCGGCACGCGCGGCGCGGCTCCGCGCGAGCGCCGGAATGCATGCAGCGCGCGCGCCGCCGCCGGCCGCGCGCCGCGCGGCCGACTGCCCCCCGCGCCGCATTCTGTGCGCGCGCGCGCCGCCGTGCGACCGCCGCCGCCGCCGCTGCCGCTGCCGCCGCCGCCGCCGCCGCCGCCGCCCAGCGCCGCGCCCGCGCTCGCCGCTACATAACGCGCTGCGCTTTCCCGCCACCGTTCGCCGCGCTCTCGCGTCCATCTGCGCAACCCGCCGCCGCCTGTCTCGCGTCAGATAGCCGCCGCCGCCGACATGACGCGCCCCGACTCGCCGCTACCGCCGCCGCCGCCGCCGCCGCCCGCGTCGGCCTCGCGCGCGCTGCGCCCCCTCAAGGCGTGGTACCTGCTGTACTTTGCGGCGCAGTTCACGCAGCTGTTCCTGCCGCTGGTGCTGCAGCAGCTCATGCACCTGTCGCCGTCCGTCATCGGCTACATGATGGCGTCGCGCCGCTTCATCATCTTCGTGGGCGCGCCGCTGTTCACGTGGCTGTGCGACCGCACGCTGCGCCACCGCGCGCTGCTGCTGGCCGCGCACGCCGCCTACTACGCCAGCACGCTGGCGCTGGCCGCCGTGCGCGAAGCGCGCGCCGTGTGGGCCGTCATCGTGCTGCGCGAGCTGTTCATCAGCGGCTGCGAGCCCACGGTGAACAACGCGGCGCTGGCCACGCTGGAGGACGCGCTGCAGCGCCGCGCCGGCTACGGCACGCTGCGGCTGTGGGGCAGCGTCGGCTGGGGCGTCGCCTCCGTGCTGGGCCCGCTCGCGTCGCGCCTGCTGTTCCACGGCGACCTGCGCGTCATCCTGTACACGCAGGTGCTGTTCGGCGTGGGCGTGCTGGCGCTGGTGGCCTTTGCGCTCGACCTGTCGCCGCCGCTGTTCGAGCGCCAGACGCGCCGCAAGCAGGCGCAGCTGCAGCAGCTGCGCCAGCTGCCGCTGGACTCGCACGGCGGCGGCGGCAGCAGCAGCGGCAGCGGCATGGTGCAGCTGCTGCTCACGTCGCCGCGCGTGCTGTACTGCATGCTGACGGTGCTGGTGCAGGGCGTGGTGCTGGGCGTGTTCCAGATGACGGTGTTCCTGTACTTCTCGTCGCTGGGCGTGAGCACCACGTCGCTGGGGCTGTCCGTGTTCTTCAGCTGCTGCGCGGAGGCGCTGTCGTTCCTGCTGGACACTTGGTTCTGGCGGCGCTTCGGCGGCCCGCAGGCGGGCTTCAACTACGCGCTGGTCATGTCGTCGCTCACCATGCTGTGCTACTGCGTGGTGCAGTTTGCGCCCAACCGCGCGCTCGCCTTTGTGGCCGTGGAGGTGATGAACGGCGGCACGTACGCGCTCTTCCTCACGTCGGCGCTGCAGCTGACCAACGAGCTGGCGCCGCCGCGGCTGGCCAGCACGGCGCAGGGCGTGCTGTGCGCGCTGTTCTACGGCATTGGGCCGGCGGCCGGCGCGCTGCTGTCCGGCGTGGCGTACGAGACGCTGGGCGCGCCGTTCCTGTACTGCGCGCTGGCGCTGCTGCAGCTGCTCATCCTCATGCTGCCGCGCGTGCTCAAGCTGCGGCTGCGCCCCGCGGCGGCGGAGGGGGGCGCGGAGGCGGCGCGGCACAAGGCGCGCGAGTCGGACGCGCTGCTGCGCGCCGGCGGCGAGGCCGGCGGGCTGGGCGAGGGCGAGTGTTGAGCGGCGCGCGCGGCGCGCCGTTTTATAGCAGAGAGCGCGAGCGGCGGGCGCGCGCGGGGAGGAGGGCGGGCGCGCAGTCTCGCAAGCGCGGTAAGTTGGGGCGGCGCGGGGAGAGGGGGGGCGCGGCAGTGCGCGCGGCGGCGGGCGAGAGCGCGGCGCGGACGTTAGCACGCGGCGGTGGACTGCGCGGCGCGCGGCGCGCGCGCGGGGGGCGGCGCGGCGAAAATGTTTTTCGCGCGCGCGGCGTGCGCGCCATGCATCGTTGTCGCGCGCGCGCGCGCGTGATGTGATCGCGCGGCGCGCGGCGCGGCGCAAAATGTTTTTCCGCGCGCGCGCGCGCGCGCGTGCGGGAATGCGCGCGACGCGGCGCACGTGGCGCGCGCGAGAAAAAGGCGCCCGCGCTCATTTGGGCGCGCGCACGGCGCGCGCGCGCCGCCGCCCCCGCCGCTGCGCGCCGCCCCGCGCAGCTGCCGCCCGCCCCCCCCCCCCCCCACCGCGCGCCCGCAGCCGCCGCGCCCGCCGCCGCCGCCGCCGCCGCCGCTCCCGCCGCCGGCGCATCTGTGCCTGCGCCATTTGCGCCCGTCTCGCCCGCCGCCGCCGCGCCCGCCACCGCCGCGCCCCCCGCGCGTCTCGCCCGGCGCGCGCGCCCGCGCGCCCGCGCGCCCCGCGCCGGCAACTGGCCGACGCCTCGCCGTGCCCTATAAAAGGCGCCACCACCCCCCTCCTGCCCGCTCATCCTTCCCCCCCCTCCCTCCCCCCCTCCCCCATCGCCCGCTCTCCTCCAACTGCCTCTCATCTGCCCTGCGCAGTCGCAGCCGCCGCCTCCACCCCGCAGCCCACCTCCCGCCGCCGCCATGGCCCCCAACTCCGTCCCGCAGCTGCCCATCGGCCGTGATCGCGCCATCGGCAACTTCTCCGCCGGCCCCGCCTGCCTCACCGACTGGGTCATGCGCACCGCCGCCGCCGAGTTTTGCAACAAGGACAACACCGGCATGGGCATCATGGAGGTACGTTGCCGCGTCTCATCCGCACGCCTGTGCTCATGTGCGCCGTCTGCTGCTTGCGCGTGCTCACATGCTTGCGCCCTCTCCTTCCCCTCCCCCCTTGCGCCGCGCAGATGAGCCACCGCGACGTGGGAGGCCCCGTGCAGAACGCCATCTCGTCCGCCACCGACAAGCTGCGCATCATGCTGGACGTGCCGTGCAACTACGAAATCCTGTTCCTGCAGGGCGGCGCACACGGGCAGTTTGCGGCCGTGCCGCTCAACCTGCTGGCCGACAAGACGCAAGCCGACTACGTGTGCACGGGGTACTGGAGCCAGCGCGCCATGCGCGAGGCGTCCAAGTACTGCACCGTGCGCACGGCGTACGACGGGGAGGCGGACGCGTTCCAGCGCATCGCGCCCGTGTCGGAGTGGGACATCTCGCCGCACAGCGCGTACGTGCACATCTGCGCCAACGAGACGATCCACGGGCTGGAGTTCCTGGACGACCCGCAGCTGCCGGAGGGCAGCCCGGTGCTGGTGGGCGACTTCACGTCCACGCTGCTGTCGCGCCGCATCAACGTGAGCCGCTACGGCTGCATCTACGCGTCGGGCGGCAAGAACCTGGGCCCGGCCGGCGTGGTGGCGGTGATTGTGCGGCGCGACCTGCTGGCGCGCCAGCTGCCCACGTGCCCGTCGGTGCTGTCGTGGGGCGTCATGGCCAGCAGCAAGCCCATTGCGTCGCTGTACAACACGCCGCCCACCTTCCTCATCTACATGGTGGACCTGGTGCTCAAGGACATGATGAACGGCGGCGGGCTGGGCGCCATGGAGAGGCGCGCCGTGCGGCGCGCGCAGCGCATCTACGACGTGGTGGCCGACTCCAACGGCTTCTACGCGCTCAAGTGCGCCGACGCGGCGCACCGCTCGCGCATGAACGTGCCGTTCCGCATTGCGGGCGGCAGCGTGCACCTGGAGGAGCAGTTCTGCGCGGAGGGGGCGCAGCGCGGGCTGCTGCAGCTGTTCTGCCACCCGCTGTTCCCGGGCTGCCGCATCACGCTGTACAACGGCATCCCGGACGCGGCCGTGCTGGCGCTCGTCGAGCACATGGAGGACTTTCAGAGCAAGTACGCGCACACGGTGGCCGCGCGCTAGCGCCGCCGCCCGCGCCCGCGCCGCCGCCGCCGCGCGCCCCGGCGCTGCGCTGTAACAATATGATGTAGTTGTCTCTAAAGCGTTGCGCCACCTTCGCGCTGCCGTTTTGCTCACACCCACTTTTTTTATTTTGCTTTTCCCGCGCTCCCCCGCCGCCGCCTTCCCCCCGCCCCCACCCGCCCCCTCTCCCCCCCCTCGCGCGCGCGCGCGCTGCCAAGCTGCGCCACCGCTGCGCTGCCTTTTGACTTGCTCCTCAACTTTGGCCCACCCCCCCCCCGCCCGCCGTACCCTCCCTCTCCCCCCCGCAGCCTGCGCCGCCCTACGCCGCCCTGCGCCCCCGCGCCCCACCCCGCTCACTCCCTCCGTCTCGTGTTCCCCGCCGCCGCCGCCGCCGCCGCCGCCAGCGATGCCCTAACTTGCGCGCGCGCGCGCGCGCATTGGCCGGCGCGCATATCGGGCGTGCACTTGCAGGCGGCGCCGCGAGACGGGCGCGGCGGCGGCGGCGCCGGCCGCCGCTGCCGCCGGCGCGCGGGTCGGGCGAATCGCCGCGCGGGCGAATCACCCCGCCGCACATTTGCCGCGCGCGGCGCGCAGCACATGCGCGCGCGCGCGCGTTAATGACGCGCTGCGCGTGTCTTATTCGCGCCGCGCTTTATGGCGCGCGCGCGCGGCGCTGCCGCGCCCCTGGCGGCGGCGGCGGCGGCGGCGGCGGCGCGCGGCGCGGGCGGGCGGCGCTGGCGCGCGGCGTTGGCGGCAGCGGCGGCGGCGCGCGCGGGCGCGCGCGCGGGGGGGCGGCGGAGCGCAGGGCGCGCGCGCGGGCGCAAATTCGGCGCGCGGCCACATTTGCCGCGCGGCCAGTTAGGGATGGCGCGGCGCGCGGCGGTCGCGAGGCCGCGCGCGGCGGCGGCGGCGGCGGCGGCGGCGGCGGCGGCGGCGGCTGCGCGGCGGCCGGCGCGGCGGCGGCGCGGGGGGCGGCGGCGCCAGGGCGCGACACGCTGGCGCCTCTCTCGCGACGGCGCGCGCGCTCGCGGCGCCGCGCGTGCGGAGCATTCCGCGTGGCGCCGGCGCGCGACGCGCGACGCGCGACGCCCCGCCCGCCGCCGCGCGGCTTACATCATGCGCGCTCGCGGCGCGGCTGTGCTCGCGCGCGGCGGGGGGGCAGACGCGGCGCGCGCGCGGCGTTCGGTGGTGCGTGGCGTCGGGAGCGCTCTCTGTTCGGCCCCCGCCTCGCTCCGTTTTGTAGATGGGCGCTCATCCGCAGCCGGCAGCGCCAGCGCGCCGCTGCAGTGCTCGGCGGTGACGGCCGCTGCAGAGCTGGCACCGGTCACAAGGCCGTCCGCCCCGGCTCGGCGAACGCTTGTTCATGGGCGTTCACCGCAGCAGCCGCGCGCAGGCTCGCGCCGGCAGCGCGACGACGCCGATGGGTGCGGCCGCCCTGGCGCGCGCGCTTGGTCGGCGTCGTGCCGCGTCTCGCTCATCACGCGCAGACACATGTATGGCGCTGACGCGTGCACGTGAGTGTGCAAAAAAGCGCCAACAACCAAACCGCCGTCGCCAGCGCATCGCCCCCGCCGCGCGCCGCCTCCGCGCTCGCTCGGCCGCTGTCCGTCGCACCGTCCGCGCACGCGCGCCAAGCCGCAAGCAGCGCCCAGCCGCACGCCGCCCGCCCGCCCGCCCGCCCGCCCGCACTCCCGCCCGCAGCGCCGCCGCGCCGCCGCTCCGCGCCCGCGCCCGCGCCCGCGCCCGCGCCCGCGCCCGCGCCATGGGCGTGCACGGCCTGTGGCAGCTGCTGGCGCCCGCGGGGCGCCGCGTGCCCAACGAGCTCGTGCGCCACAAGGTGCTGGCCGTCGACGCCTCCATCTGGCTCACGCAGCTGGTCAAGGCGCTGCGCGACGCCCAAGGCGCGCGCGTGCGCAACGCCCACCTCGTCGGCGTGCTGCGCCGCTGCGTCAAGCTGCTCTTCCTCGCCGTGCGCCCGCTGCTCGTGTTCGACGGCGCCACGCCGCACATCAAGCGCCGCACCGTCGCCGCCCGCCGCGCGCTGCGCGAGCGCCACCACGCCAAGCTGCGCCGCCTCGCCGAGACCATTCTGCTCAATCGCATCAAGAGCCACGCCGTCGCCGCCGCCATCTCCGCCAAGAGCGCCGCGCCTGCTGCCCAACCAGCCGCCGCAACAAATGCCGCCGCAACAAACGCCCCCGCAACATATGCCGCCGCCAGCCAACCCGTTGCGCTCGCCCAACATGAGCAGCACACGCAGCCCCTCAACCCCGATGCGCAACCTCCGCGCGCACAACCCGAAAACTTCGCCGCCCCGCATGTGGCCGGTGGCCATCACTCGACCGACCCCCGTGCAGCAGCGCCCGCCGACGCCGACGCCGTCGCCGCTGGCCACCATTTCCACCACAGCACCGAGCATGACATCGAGCCCGTATCGCTACCCAATGACTTGCACCACCTCGACGATGATGCCTTGCTTGCTTTACCACCCCATATGCAGTCTAAAGTATTCAAGCAAATCAAGCAACAGCAAAGGCTTCGACACAGAGAAAACATGATGCGACAACAACACAATCCCACACAGTTTTCCAAAACACAAATAGACGGCTTCTTGCGCAATACAGCCTTGAACAGGAAGATCTCCAACGTGCGAAATGTCATAAACCACAACTCGGGCGTCACAAATCGAATAGCATCTGATAGCAGAAGAGAGTTTGTCTTTGAAGAGCTCAAAGCGCCACACGACCATTCTTTCGATATGAACAGTGACTGTGAGGATGATATTCTCAGCGCTTCATTTCGCCGCCAAAAGTCTCACGGTGGTCCCAACGATGTTTTGTCTCAAATCCGGGCAACCAACGCCCATAGCTTAAAAGCCTCCACCTTGCGAGCTGCCAACGTCGATGCGAAAAGTAACAGCCAAAGCCAAATGTCTTCTGGCGTCGGATGGGCGTCCAGAGTTTTGTCGGGCAGCGGTGCTCTTCAACTGGCCCGAATCACGGGGGGGAGCGCAGCGCACACACCAGCTACCCACTCTGCATCCGAAGAAGAAGAGCAACAGCCGCACGACGATGTGCAATGCCTCAATCACCACGCGATAGATAGCCCATCTGACGGCGTTCAGAAACAATTGCGTCCGCCTCATGCACCTGGGCATGACAGTGATAGCGATGATATAGAGTGGGAAGATGGAGCACTGAAATCTGATACCGAAAGCTCGGGGCAGAGTTTTGAAGTGCATGCGCATTTCGTTGCCTACTTGAGCAAACCAAACAACGTATCGGGACAAAATCGTTTCCTTCCAGAAGCACACGGCACGCAAGCTACGGGAGCAAACCAAGTCCATCACGCTCAACGCGGCCGATCGCCCCCGCTTTCAAACCATGACCAAAATGCAACGCGTATGAATTGTCGCACTTCACCACAAATGCAACATGAAGCCGAAAAAGTGTCAGAAACATGCATGGATGCAAACTTTGCTTCGGATGACAATGAAAACGGCGTTGTTGGGAATGTTGACGGATCTAATCTTGCGCCGAAGAAGATTCCGGATACGATTCTTTGCTCTCCCACCATGTCGACCACCGAGAAGGAGACATTGCTGCAAAAGCAGAGCAACTTCTCGGCTGAACACCCTGATCATGTCAACCCAAAGCAAATCATGGACGTGGAACATGGTGAATCTGCAACGACGTCCCCTTCTACGTGCCAATATACTGGGACGCATAAAAAGAATACTTTATTGGAAAGCGAGAAAAAAAGAACTCAAACTCCGAGTTTCAATCGTTCCTCCGTTCACGTTGAAGTAAACGATACCAAGGCGGAACAGTCTGGCACTCAAAGAAGATCACGATCCACAGATGAAGAAGAAAGTGACATTCAACTCGCCCTAGCCTTATCTGTCAAGGAGAGCATTGCTGATGTCGACAAACCACCTGCGAACGACAAGTTATCGCATTCAGCAGTTGGAATGGTGAGCGACGGTGGGCTCATCCAACACCCGCAAAAAGTTGGATTGGAGGCCAACGGGAGACAAAAAGCAGTTCGCGACATTGGCGAGCAAACAAGCCAAGATTCAGAGCAATTGCAATTTAACATTTCGTCAAAGTCTGCAGATGCCCATGGATTTGCAACATCGGAAACAACAAGTACGGCAGAGAGGGGGGGCGACGGGCAACAAGCTGATGGTGAGATGTCTTTGATGGAGATGGAACGTATGTATGCTGAGCTTGATTCAGAAGCTCAACAATTCAAAAAACAAAGGGATGTCCACGTCGGTGCTGTGGAGACAATATCGGAAGAGATGTACGCGGAGACTAGAGATTTATTAAAACTGCTCGGTATACCCTACCTTGAAGCGCCTATGGAAGCTGAAGCTCAGTGTGCATTCTTGAACACAGAGAAATTAGTCGACGGTGTAATAACTGAGGATTCTGACGCATTCCTGTTCGGAGCTAAGGTTGTGTACAGGCAGTTGTTTGCAGACGGCAAATTTGCGGAGGCTTATGACACCGAAGATATCAAGTCAAGCCTTGGTCTGGATCGAGACCATCTGATACGCCTGGCGCACTTGCTAGGATCCGACTACACTCCAGGGGTACGGGGTGTGGGAATTGTCAATGCCATGGAAATCATGGAAGCTTTTCCGGGTGAAAATGGCTTGAGCGAGTTCCTTGAATGGACAAAGAAAGTAACTGTGCTTGATAAGGAGCCCGAAGAGTCTGTGATGAAGGGAACTTCGGCAGATGCTGTGCGACGACGATTTTGTTGGAAGCACCGCAATATGAAACGAAATTGGGTGGTTAGAGAAGGCTTTCCAAACCCAGCTGTTTCGGAAGCTTACATGAAACCCACGGTAGACACCAACAGAGATCGCTTTAAATGGGGAGAGATTGATTTCGAAGGTCTTGCAAGATTTTGCTGGGAAAAGTTTGGATGGGAGCAAGCTACGTTTGACAATGCAATCGGTCCCCTAAGAAAAGAACTATTGAAGAGGAAAGGTCCTCAGCAAACAAGAATATCAGAGTTTTTCAAGCCTCATAGATTCGCAAAAATCCGCTCAAAACGGCTTCAACAAGCTGTTAAAGGAATGACTGGGGAAGAAGCAGATGAAATCATGGCCACTTTGGTGCCTCGCATCAAAAGGCGAAAGACCACGTCTGTGAGTTTTACTTCCTCCATCGAACTGTCTGCAGAGGAAGAAGAGCAGATGCTCAAGTTACTCGAAGAAACGGAAGCCAACAGAGATGCTAAAAGACGGAATAACAGCCGATAAGGCAGATCATTTGTTGAACATATTGTATTGTAAAAAAGCTTTGTTTCTAAGATACACATCAGTCTATTCGACAACGTAATTGGGATGAACAGCATAAACGCGATCATCTCGGGAAAGGGTCCCATCTTCAGATTCGACATTCGGCACTTCCACAAGAACTCGCTCTTTCTTGATCATGCGATTTACAACGAGCCTCATGCGCTTTGCTTCCCTCCGCAACGCCTCCTCTGACTCGAAGGCGCCTCCAGCACCACCCTGGCGATCAGCATCCTCTAGCAAGTACATGATTATATCTTTCCGTTTCGCTGCGGCGCCCATCGAATTACCGAGTGCTTCCTGCTTCCTCAAGTGTACCACCACTTTATTCACCAAAGCCCTGAACTCATTGAATCCGATGGTTATTTTCTCACCTGAAGAGGTCACAGTCGAAGTCGGTGCACCACTCGATTGTGTTTGATGGCCCATATTTCTAGAGGCATTTTGATCCTTTACATCCTGTTGATCTTGGGAAGGCATGGCCTGCTGTTCGCGTTCAGTGCGTGCTATTGGAGTCTCCTTGTCTAAACCTTCCTCTATCGGCGCAACGGCTTCTCCTCTCACTTGATTTTGTTTTGTGCCAGAAGAATTTCCATCAGCTCGAACTTCTTTCTGTATTCCAGAACCAGCCCCGTCAAGCTTGACGGAATCGTCTTCCTCTTTAGAAATAGTATCTGCATCGGCCATTCGACTAGGAATCGCTTTTCTAGGTGGAAGATGTCGTGGTTTCGGCTGCACGTCATCATCATCATCATCATCCTCTTCAGAATCTGAGTCAGCGGCTCTTGCACCTCGTCCAGGTCTAGGACGTCTTTCACCACGTCTTCGTTTTTCCAAGTCTCTCTCATCATCATCGTCACCCCCGAGGTCCACCTTGTCTTCCGGTTTATCTTCGTCATCACTGTCTTCATCTTCGTTGTTCAAGTCGATATCCTCTGTCTCTACATGAATAATGGACTTGCGTAAAAGACGCACAGCTTCTTTCACGTACTGAGGCCGAACAAACGAGTCCAGGTGAAGTCGTGCCAGCGCTTCTGAGAGTCGAATTAGACTTTCCAATTGTCGAACAGTGATCCTGTATGATGATCGGGCGCCCCCAAAAGAATCTGCCTGGCGTAATTGTTTGTATGATTGAACCAACAGGTCTCTAGACTCTGGAGGGATAACCGGGTTAAGATATCTCGCAGCTCTAATATAACGCTGCAGTTGGCCTTTGTTGAACTCGGTAGGCTGGGCAGCTGTACCGCCCTTGTGAACATTAACGATGAATTTTGCTACGTTGAAATCCGATGATTCCTCGCTCTCGTCGAGAACAACAAAAAACAAATCAAATCGAGACATGATCGGAGCCGTCATGGTGAGATTCTGTTTGAGAGTTCTCGACCGGTCATATCTTCCTCCGATAGGATTCGCAGCGGCGAGAATGGAAGTGCGAGCATTCAGGGTTGCATGTATTCCAGCTTTTGATATAGATATTGTTTGCTGTTCCATTGCTTCGTGTATGGCCACCTGGTCTTTGATGTCCATTTTATCAAACTCGTCGATACAACATATCCCGTTGTCCGCAAGCATAAGCGCACCCGCTTCAATACAAAACTCTCCAGTCTCATGATCTTTCGCAACTGACGCAGTCAGTCCAGCAGCAGATGAAGCCTTACCACTAGCGTAAACGGCTCTGGGAAGAAAGTCCACAACATATTTGAGAAACTGACTCTTTGCTGTCGAAGGATCTCCAACGATGCAAACATTGATATCTCCCCTCAACGAAATCCCTTCCCCAGTCTCTTTGTGTACTCCTCCAAAGAGCATAAGAAGCACACCACGCTTGACTTCGTCGTGACCATAAACTGTTGGAGCTACGCTGCTCACCATTTTCTGATAAAGGCGGGAGGAAGTCTTCATCATTACAATTTCGTCGCGCTCCTCTCTCGTGTAGCTATGAAGCACGCTTTCATATGTTTCATGATCAGAATCTTCGCCTCTTATCGACGTTGACCCTGGCTTTGAGTCCGAAGCGGCCACATGGGAAGCGAGAAAAGAAGTACGATACACAAGTTCACGGACTCCAAACTCTCTGACTCCGGTGTATCCATCCCCCCTAAGCCCTGGCCCTCCCTTTGGAATCGCACGAACGCGTTCACCAGCTCTTGCTAGACTCACAGCGTCTGGAATAACAATAAGAGAACCGGTAATGATTACTTTGTCCCCAGCTTTCGCACTCTCTACTGTGTCATTCCTAAAAATTACGTCCATCGTGCGAGGCATCGAGCCGGCGGGGATTTCCTGGGCGTTCTCCTGGATCCTCACCCGTTGCCAATCCACAAAAGTGCTCTTCTCCACATCCAGCTTCCAATTGTTCTTGGTTTGACACATTTGGCACATCGGAGGTTCGGTATATCTGAACTGCTGTTCCACTTTAGGAAAAGGTTCTCCGCATTCATTGCATGAGAAGGATCCGATTAAAAGCTCAGGTCGGACTTCAGACGTTCTTGTTATCGTCCCGGATATAGAAGTGAGCATTCCAATCTGTTCTGAGCGCAAATCCCTAAGTTTGAGCACAGTGGGCATGTTATAGATTGACAGCCAATAACTCTTCGGATCATATTCGCTTTTCCTGGAGAAATTAGACGGATGAAGTTTCGGAAGGTGTTTGACAATGAATTGGCCAGTGCGCTCGCGCAATGCAGGTTCAAAACGGAAATACTCCTCGGAAATGACATTGAGCTCCTGATTGTATGCCATGATGTGTGAGTAGTCCACGTAGAGAGTGGTGCGAAGTCGATCCCGTAGTGTACGGAGTTGTGCGACATAAACTGGTTCGGGGGGACTTGGTGGGTACAATCGTCCCGGGCCTTCATCAGCTGGTGGCTGAACTGCCCCATAATTCTCGAGGAATTCAGCAAACATTCCTGCCACGGTGAGCACCAGTTCATCGTTCTGAGTAGCTCCTGTAACGGCGTCAATCGGTTGGACCGGAGTTTGCGGAGTTGCAAGGTCTCCTGTTCCGGGCGTTACTACCTCAGCCATGACGTCAGTACAATATGGCTGCTACGAAAGAAGCAGTGTGTGTGATGAAAGATGGCAGTTCTTCGACGGTTGCAGGACGCGAGAAGAGACTGGTTGCTCTCCGGATGTGGAGGGCTGTATTGTATGGCCTGTGTGATGCGGGTGAGGCGAGGCGAGGCGGGAACTCGTTTGGCGGGAGAAATCTGTATGGCGGCCATACTATAGGCATGCAGGAGTACTAGTTAAATGCTATCATATTTTATTCGAAAATTATAAACTGATCAACGCAGGTATTTCAACTTCCCGCCAATTTACTTGTCCGCAACCTTCAGAACCCTTGCAGCGTTGATCCAAATTGAAGATCAGCGAGACAATCGAGAGCGGCTGAGACTGTGAGCTGGTGGTGCAGACCATCCCAGCTCCGAGCTCTTCACGGTGACGAACGACCGGAACGCATCGGCTCGGCTGCTCATCGCTGATCTCAAAGCCCAATCTTGACGGCAGTCGCTAGCACATTTTCCTCCACAGCAGATCGGTATCTGGCGGCAAATGCAGTGAAATGCAGACCCTCCGTGAAAGAAGAAATTCTGAGAGCGCGTTGGTATCTAGGGCTGTTTACCTGCATAATATGTGGCACGCACACAGATATTTTGCAGTATGACTCCATCATCATTGGCTTGCCGTGGTAAACAACCACATGTCCGGGCGTAGCGCAGCTGCGGTTCGCATCGCAAAGCACTCTCGCAAGTCGATGTCGTGCGTACATTAACCGCTTTTGCGACAAATGCTCCAGAGAGTGAACCGCAATGCAAACGTCGTCGTTCGCTTGTGCAATGGGTGAAGCATTGGGATTCGTTGGACCGTCAACAGGATTGAGCTCATCGTCTTTCTCAGCTGCTGCCTTTGAAAAACAAAACGGTTGGGCAGATGTATTTCCAGAGTCTACGCAAACTTCGCCGCTATCACACTCGGAACTTCTGACACAGCTCTCCATTTCATCTCTTCTGCACTCGCAACCGCTTGTTTCCGCTCTGTCGCCGCATTCAATGTCGGTTACGGTATTGATTGGGGCACATTTACGTCCATCTACGCAATCACCGTTCTTCTTGCACGAATCTCCAGTCAAGCCCTTGCGAATGGTGACTGGCAGCTTTTCATGGTCGTTTTGAAATGTCTGGAGAAGCGAACGAGCTCGAAGAGAGGACAGCAAAGTTGCGGATGTAAGCGTGCACAACAATGTGAACAAGACGAAGCGGTGGGCGATGTGCATTGTGTCGTGTGAATCGAGATGTTTAAGATAGCAAGTTTTTCGGCAATCACCAAAACAAAACGAATGACGCCGTATGGCTTCAAAAAACCGAAGATATGAAGCGAGCCGGAACTAAAGAAGAGCGTGTCCGCACCCACAAGCCAGTTTTACTCCCGATCAGGCACTGCTCTCACATGGCTGACTTTCAAAAGGATCTGTGGAGTCCAAAATCAAGACGCATCCACCTCCGGTGGCAACGTGGAGCCACCATAGCATCGGTGACCATCCAAAAAGCGCCATCGCGCCCGCATTAGCTGTTGTAGTCACGAACGGCACGTGAACCATGCGGCGCTTATTTTGACGGGGTTTCTTGTTGAATTCATACCAGCAATGTACTGTAAGATTTCAGCCGTGCCGATTGGCCAGTGGTGTTCAAACTTTCATATTTTTAAAATGATTGGCTGTTGGCATTGCGAAGATCACTGACTCGTTTAACGTTAACTCGCCGATGCCCCGTGGCGTTCATCAGCAGTTGCCGCGTCGCACATGATGCGAGCGCAAGTTTTCTTGTGCCCCAAGCCAGAACCCACGTGAGAAAATGTTCCGTATGGATGTCGGAGGCACCACATTTTATTTACCTGCATGTCTCAATTAGAATACACCATTCAAACGGGCGGTGAGTCCTACAATCTATGATCTTTGTGATGAGAATGCACTGTAGGAGAAAAGAAATTGCCGAGAGTCTAATTGGAAACGTCGCGAGAAAAAACTCGTCATCGTATTGTGCCTTGCATATGGCTGTGCATGAGTCAAAAGCATCATAAAGTTCAAGATTGGCACATTGGAGCAAGCCCAAACGCTTTTCGCATCCACAGTGCTGCATCCAATTCCATATGTCTACTGTCATCTAGCTCAAATTAAGGTGCTGATCGGCAGACTTTCTGGAGCGGCAAATTCAGATGCTGCTCGGTAGACTTTCTGCAGCATCCACGTACAAAATGTAGAACGAGTATAAAAGCATTTACTCTACTTCGCAAGATGTCTGATTTTTTGTTCAAAGTACTGTATATCTACAATACTTGCGTTCAGAACAAAACGCTTCCCCAAGTTATGTCTGAATGTTGACATGTCTCACGAGAAGAATTGCACCTCACGATGGAACAATGTTATTCTCGACCATGCTACTTCCAGCATTGACCATCGTCTCTTGTTTCACCGCATGCTGTAGGTTGTACGCTCCGTGCGTCATTCCCATAGGCATTCCCGGTGGATTTGGGCCCTCGTCTCTACGTCCGTTGGGGCGTCTACCAACGTTCCTCCTCCTGCCTCTACCTCGCGACCTGCCACCCCTCCAGGGCTGCCACGGTCTTCTCTGCGGCATGTTTCTGTTGGGTCCCGCACCTCTGTTGTAGTGCATCATTCGGTTTGGTGTGACATTTCCAGGTGGACCCATGTGCAAATTCTGCACCATATTCATGTTTGGTTCCAAGTATGTGTTAGGCATACTGTTCCTCCCACCCATATGTCTTCTAAGAATCGCATTGTCCGCAGGGTGAAAACTTCCATCAGGTCGGCGATGAAGAGCCGACCCCCAGGTTTCCTGCGCTTCACGCATCCATCTGTTTCTGTTTGGCTGCGGTGGAAACGAATGCTTTCTCCAATTCTGATAAGCATTTCCTCGCATAGATTCTTTTTGAATACCACCATTCACAGGTAATGGCCTTTCTTTTAATTCCTGTGGCTTCTCTTCATTATACCCTTGCATTCCCACAAATTGTGACCTGGCATGACACGGAACATCCTTCGCTGCAGGGCCTTGCATGTCAGTGGGCTGCGCTTGAGGTACACAAGATTTCGCGCCCTTTGCCTGTTGTTGAGCTGCTTGGACAGCTGC
The DNA here is from genome assembly GCA_019155205.2 of Gracilaria vermiculophylla. Lineage (NCBI taxonomy): Eukaryota > Rhodophyta > Florideophyceae > Gracilariales > Gracilariaceae > Gracilaria > Gracilaria vermiculophylla. Next base: position 1,428,955 of record JAHNZQ020000181.1, on the reverse strand, counting down.
TGAAAGCTCCTGAATACTGAAGGGAAGTTGTCCTTGAGGCCAAAATGGCATCTGATTCTGCTGAGCTTGAGACTTTTGTGCGTTTGCCTGATAACTTTGGTAGGCTGCGGTCAGAAACGGAAGAAGCTGTGCTGGGGGTAGCAAGTTCGTGCTGGGAGGGGGTACAGTTACTCGACCGCATGACGTTGTTGGGGCGTTGGACCAGTTTGAAGGTTGCCGTTGTCCCGACAGCTCTTGATTGGGTGTGTTCTCCGTCGCAGGATGCGGCACGGTTTGTTGAAGATGCGCAGGCTCCTGGTCTTGCTTTTGTTGCGACTGCAGTACTTGCTGCTGAATTGCCTTCGGCGGATATATTTGCTGCAACTGTGAGGGCTGCCGCTGCGGCATCTCTGGCGTCTGTAGCAACAACTCACGCGGTTGCTGCGAATGCTGCTGTCTGGCAGCGTGCCAATTGGCATCGCTTTCCTCTTCATGCTCGCGGGTTTGGGGCTTGGCTTGCGGATCTTGACGTGCTGTTTGGATATTTCCCGGAGCGGGAGCAGTCTGTTTCGAACCGTTTCCCGCTTCCGAGTTGCGGCGAGGCTTCTTCGTTTTGCGCTTAGATTTGGCGGGCTGCTTGTTGGTCTCCAGTGCTATGGGGCGCACAGGCTTGTCCGTATGCGGAGGAGGGCGAACGATGGCCGTCTGCGGCTTGAGACCGGCTTGGAGACTCGGAGAGAAAGCAGGTGGGATGGACGAAGAGTGCTGTGGACCATTTCCGTTTTGCTGGTGGGGGCGCTGATGTTGAGATCGGGTTTGGCCGGAAGGACGCGAACTCGGAGGAGCAGAGGAATGGGAGGGGTTGAACAGAGAAGAAAGAGGAATGTCTGGGAGTTTTGAGGTCGGCGCAGATTTTGCAAGGTCGATGGCGGCCGTGATATCCTCCCACGTGATCTGTGGAAATTGAATATCAGGGTGGAAAGCATGTGCTGCAAGAGGAGCAGAGGCCTGCGGTTGAGAATTGGTGGTGGTGTTGTTGGACATGTTGAAGGAGTTGTACCCGCTTCAATGAAACGCCGGTGAAGTTCACGCTGGGAAGGGGTTGACGACGGGCAAGGGAAGGGAGGGAAGCGCGCATAGCACGTTTTATATCGACGGACGGCAGCGACATGTTTGGTAAACGGTACGCGCAACTTGAGTCTGGGCTTGAAGAGACGATGTCAGAGGGGCGGAGACATAGCTGAGACGGCTTGAAGTGAAGGTCGGTTGGACGTTGGGCAGCGGCTGCGCGACAGGCATCGAGCGAGGCGGGAGAGCAGCGCACGCGCGCCGTGTCGGAACCAAACGCCTCCTGGCACGCGCGCGCCACGGCGCCGAGGCGGAGCCGCTTGGAAGCGACACGAGTGCACACGGGTGGCGCTCAGCGGCGCAATTGTCGCGCAACGATTGGGCGCGACGCCTCCCGAAAATCTACCCGCCTCCATAACAGCCGCTGTCAACGGACTCTTCCAAAATCTTCGCCGCGGCGTGGCACCGCGTCAAACGACGCCACGAGCCGCCCACATCGCTCGCACCTCGCGCCGTCATCGGCGGCGCCCAGGCGCCGTATCCCTCGCCTCGGCTGCCATTTTGCTCCTCACCCAGCGGCGCCCGTTGCCGCCAAACTGTTTCCCCGTGCGCCACCCCTTCGACGTACCCGTCTCTCCCCGCCCCCGCAACCGCCCATGGCCCACAGCTTGGCCCACACGCGAGCGTGCTCAGCCTTCTTGCACGCCGTTCCGCCCCATGGGCGCGCCCTTTCGCGCGCCAGCCCTTGTGCGTGGCATCGCAATGGTTCCTTTATATCATCTACCCCTCGCCTCCGTCTTGGACTGTCTGGTAAACGACCCCGCGTTCGATGCACACTTCCTGATCCGCACTCCAGAGCGCACGGTGAACAAACCTCGGACACATCGACAGACCCGCGAAAGTTGCCCGCGGTCACTTCAGCTCATAGCAATAAGCCGTCTGTGAGCCGTCGCAAATTCGTCGCTCTGGTTGCTGTGGCCGCGCTGCTTGCATTACCAGTTCCTCCCCCCCCAGCAAATGCCGTCGAACTCGCTCCCACTCCAATCAATCCGTATGCGAGACGTCGTCGCGAAAAGGCGTACCAGCGCTATGCCGAGCAGATTGAAAAAGGTCTTGAAAAGGTTGCCGTTGCCGACTTTGAAAAAGTGGTCAAGGCCGGCGGTGGCGGCATAAGCGTCAGTTATCGAATTGCTGGCTTTGCCGCCTTCGTTGCCAGTGCCATTTCCACAGCTGTTGTTCACCCAATTGACAGCATCAAAACGAGGCTTCAAGCCCGAGCAGCACGCCTCACCGAAACGGACCAATATTTATTCCACAATCTTTACAAGGGCATCTTCAGCAACGTGCTCAAGGAAGCGCCCAACGCTGCAATCTATCTGGGCGTGTACGAGCTATGTAAGTCCTTTTTAACCAATTTATCTTTCACATCATTCTTTCACGATTTGCCTCTGGTGACGTTTATGGTCGCCGGCGCTCTTGGCGATGCTATCGGAAGTGTAGTCCGAGTCCCAGCAGAAATAGTCAACAAGCGACTTCAAATTGGTGTCAACTCAACATGGCATTCTGCGATCCGAGATGCGTTCTTCACACCCACTGGGCGACAGGCGTCCGCCGTGGCATGGCAAGCTGTGCTTCTTCGCGACGTTCCGTACGGTGGGTTACAAATAATGTTGTACGAGTTTGGAAAAGTAGTGCTGATGAACCACCCAGAATTGTTCAACGGGTATTTTGCTCATGGCGGTGTCATGGTGGACGTCTTCGTCGGTGCAGTTGCAGGTGCGGTTGCTGCAATGATCACTACACCAGCTGATGTTCTTGTTACTCGACTGAGCGTAAACGAAGCGGCAGCTCAACCGGAGACCGGAGCTCCAGGCATTCTAGCCACGGCCAGACACATTTTGTCGACGGAAGGTGTTGTAGGTTTCTTCAGAGGCACGTTGCAAAGAGGGGTATACTATGCTCCCCTCATAGGTCTTTTTTTTGCTCTCTATGAATTCAGCCGGCAATCTTTATCGGATCCAAAGGCTCTCACGGCCTTAGTGATGAATGCCGAGAGAACATTATTGGCTGATTGGAACGCTCTCCCCGCTCAACTTTCACAAGCTTACCAGACCATAATGCCTTACGTTACCGCTCTTACCTGGTTCATTTCGGACCAGTTACCACTGCTTTTGAGTTTTGCCTCCGTGAACGCAGGCCAGATGTAACTTTAATTTTGTTCTGATACCAAGACCATGAGAAATGTCCGACTGTATCTCTGCCTCAATATTAATGGCTTTTCTGTTTTCAACATTTATTCTCATTGTTGAGCCATCTTCACGAGCTCCAGGGCATGGCGCTCTTTGTTCTACGGGTATCTTTCATTTGCTTTCGATAGCGGACATCGCACAAGGGGTTATTCGCGTATCGTTCTTCTAATCCATTAAACTTAGGACAGATAGGGTGAAAGCTCTTACGTTCTTCGGCTGTTCCGACGGCTGCCGTCATCTGTATACTTTACCATCCTTCCTGAAGGAATGTTTCCGTTAGGATCCAAAACAATTCCTTCGCAGATAATAGGCTACGAGAAGATGAAGCACTAATGCCTTTTTTAAACTGTATGAAAGCTGTATGAGGAAATCATCCTTGGCCTGCTAGCTGTTTCTTTCAGTGCGATTTCACTGACGATTTCGAGAGTCGTTAAGTACTTTGTCGGGGTCGTCTGTACAGGCACAATGGTTGAACGGCATGCCGATCATGAAAGTGATCCAATTTTACGTCGTTAAAGATGTCACTCACCAACCTGTTTGCATTGCGCTAGAACTCTAAAATCGGAAGACGAATCATTCTGGTATGGATCTTTTTGTTTGACCTGACACGCAAACTTCAATCAGATTCTAAATACAAGTTGAGTATCTGAACGATCTTACCCGCGGGAGTACCAAGGGTTTTGGTTCCACACGGTCACAAACGGTGAGAATCAACGTTGAGCACATCGTTAAGGCGAGGTTCAAGAAGCACGTTCTCGTTCTCGTTTTTTTTTCCATAAACCTTAGAAATGAATAACAATTCATTACTATCTAGACATACTAGGGCTACACAGGAACGAATATTTCGCATACAATCTCTTCTTCTTCTTCTTCTTTACTGTGGCCCAGCTTCTTTTATTTCAAGAAGCTGGGAAAACTATTCAATATACTTTTCTCTCTTTAAGAAGGCCAGAAATCTTGACGGCCATTGTCGAACGCAATCTCTTCGAAACAATAGTTTCTTATTGCTTTCTTTGACAAACGGTTTATACGCTATTTGATCGCATAGTAGACAATAGTCATACCCAGCTGTGCATCCAAACGTTTGTTTCTTTCCGGATTCTAAACAGTAACCTCTTTCGTACATTTCTCCGAAAAGGCGTCCTCTTGTCGTAACATTGTGAGTAAAATCGTAAGCCAACTTATGACTGGTCAAAGCGAGAGTTAGAGAAGTTTCAGAAAATGTGGAACATCGGGGATTTATTAAGCGGGAACGGTTCTAATGAACGATCGATAGTTTTCTATATCTTGTGCGAGAAAGTAAGACATTTCTATTCCAATAGTTTACACCTATTCTGGTAATCCCCAAGTACGAGCACAAACGAGAGGCAACATCATGTAATAGTGGACCAGGATCTGATCTAATATATAAAGTCGAGTGAATGTGGTACGAACGATCACCACGTAAATGTGGGCTATATTGTAACTATAGATAAATGTTTTCCGAATATCTCTGAGCCTGGCAGCCGTTTCTACGCGTTTCGCCGTTCGGGACATGGAACGGGCACTAGCTCCTCGCCTCCACGTGGTGTGCCTGTCTCCCTAACTCCGATTAACATCGGAGGAAGCGAAACGATTGAGCGATCGGGACTCCTATGGAGACCAAGTCGCAATTATAGCCTTCCTCCAGATAGAGAATTACTTTTAGAGGTAATTGTTCAAACATCTCGTAATCAGGGATGGCAGACCACAATAAAGAAGAAGAGAGAGATGGAATGCGGAACTACGCACATGATACTCAATTATCAAAGAGAACCGTTTTTCAAAAAAACCGAAAGACAGGAAAAACGCCTTAAGGTTCAAGGCCTCTGTAGCTTACAAAGGATGCGGGTTGGCTACTATATTGTGCTGTTATGACATTGCGCGATGTGTGCGATAATGATTTTAATGATTAGACTCTCCCTTAGTACCGACAGTAACTGTCATGAGCATGAACATGTCGACCTGATGGGTACAAAAACAAATTCAACTGCTTGAGGGTCCATGGTGAAACAACTACGAAGCATGAGTGTCAGCCATGGTGATGACGTGTACAGCTTCCAAGTTCATCCACCCCATTGACAGAGGTCGTCACGAACGGTACATCGAACAAGATCATGTCTTGAAGATGACTGTACCATTGAGACGAGTTGTGTTGTAACGTACTATCGCTGGTTTGAGTTTGGGCAATGAGCTGCCGATTGCACTATGCATAAACTGAGTGGCGAGCAGGATCGCGTCAAGAAAATGATCAACGCATTACGCACGTCAGGATGCTCGATATATTCGAGTCTGGTGACAAAAAAGGATATGCGTTCGCGTAAACGTTGCGAAAGTTGAGCAAGTAGGCAATAATTTTGGATGTTAGATTATTGAATATCTGTGATTCAATCCTATGCGGTGAACACTTTACGAGCGTAAAGAAGCCACTGGGCAGTGAGCGCTAAGATCGCTTAAGGCAGTGAGAGACGGTAAGGGACGTAATCCATGGAGAACTTTAGTCCGACGTGAAAAAGTTGATCAGATGAATCTAAAAGCCCAAGTCCATGATGTAGTCAGCGATGCGCCCGGCTTCGGTGTTGACTTTTCCGAAAGAGGCACCATCACTATAGTTCGGGTCATGTACACCAATGACGAAGGCTTGACCGGTGCAGTAGATAATGACTCCCTGCGAGGTCTTTCCCTCTTCCTTACAACGGCCTTGACAGTAGGAGGGACCGCCTTCCTCGCTGTCTACCTCACCACGAGTGAAAGTGTACCTAGAATTCGTGTGTACAGTTCACGTAATTAATAGTTAGCATACATCATACATTTTGTAGACTGAGGTACTCTGAGAGTACCAAGTCGGACGGTTGGTGCTTACCTTTGGGTGGCAATGGTGAAGCCTGATGAGGATATCTTTCCAAGATCGTTTTCTTTCAAGGCTTGGGCAAGTACCTGGCATTCTTCTGCTGAGACGGTGAACCCGGGGCTAGCGGCCCAGATGGTTCCATCGTGGGCGTAGATTGCGGCGTACTAGTCGAATCGATGAAAGAAGTGGCAAAGTGTCAGCTGCATTCATGCAGAGGATGTCATCCAGGCGCGGTGGATGAGAATCGGCGCGAAGGGGACGCACGTACCATGAAGCCGGCCGCAAGGAGCTGATCGTCGATGTAACTCTGCCACGACATGGTGCGAAAGGTTTGTGTGGGAGAAAGTTGGAAGCTAGGAATGCGATCGCAAGAGCGGATGGGGGGGAGGAGGGGAGCTCCGTAGGGGGAGGGAAGCGTGAAGGGGAAGGCTAAATAGAGCGCGGGGGTGAAGCAAAGCGGGTGGGAGAGGGGCGAAAGGGGCGGAAAATTGCGCGTGTTGGAGCCAGCCAGCGTCAGCTACTTAAATGCAAGCTGGGAATAGAGTACAAAACCAGATGCATTGGAACCGGCGGGGGCAGCAGATGGCGTCATACGCTGGCGTAACCAGAGCGCGACAGGCTGTCCGTGCTCCACGAACGGTCAGTGCGGTGCGAACACGGCGGGAGGTGTAAGCGCGTGACGCGGGTGCAAACCACATATGTGGCTTACGTGGCCGCGCTGGCGGCCGCGCGCGTCACGCGCATCCCGCTGGTCAGACTCTTTCGGAATACCTGCAGCACAGCGCTCGCTAACGACGCGCCACCCCATCCACAAGCAAACGGCGCCTCCCGTCGCTGCGCACGCCTCCATTCCGCCCCGCGCCCTCCATTCGCCCCGCATCTCCTTCCGCCCCGCGCCTTCCATCCGCCCCACGCCTTCTTATTCGCCTCACCGCCGCCACTGCCGCCCCCCAATTTCATCTCTCCTCGGCCGCCTGTGCCCCACCGCCGTCCGTCATGGGCTCTGCGCGCCACGTCGAGCTCGTCGACCTCGCAAACGTTCGTGGCCGACGCTCTGTCCCGCCGTCGTATCCCCCTCCCAGCGCCATCGAGCCGCTGCCACCCCCTCCGCCCCCACCACCTCTGCAGCCCCCGCCCCCGCCCCCACCCGACAGCCCTGCCGCCGACTCCCCCACCGATATTATTTCCGCCCAAATTCGCCAAGCCCTTACCGGCGTCTCGCCCGCCCCCCTGTCCCACTCGCCCTCCGCCTCATCCATTTCTAGCCTTTCCATCCCCCCCAACACCCAAATGCAGCCTGAGACGCGCGAGGAACTGTTTCGTGCGTGCCTGCGCACCCCCACAGTCGACGTCGATGAGCTGCGTCGCCTCGTTTGGGCGCACGGCATCCCGCCTGCCCCATGGGCAAGACCGCTTGTGTGGCAGCTGCTCACAAATTATCTACCCCCAGATCGTGTCGACTGGCAACCAACGCTTGCTTCGAAGCGAGCCCGCTACTGGGCGCGCGTAGCCAGCTTCAGTGTTGACCCCACCGAGCGCCCAGTCCAGGGCGATCACCCCTTGAGCGATGCGCAAGATAGCCAGTGGAAACGATATTTTGAAGACCGTCAACTGCGAACGTGCATACGTCGCGATGTGCAACGCACTCACCCTGAGCTGCACCGCCTCGCCCCGTTGCGCGATGGCCTGGAGCGCTTGCTCTTCGTATACGTCAAAATGCATCCCAAGCTTGGCTATCGGCAGGGAATGAACGAACTTGCTGCACCTTTCCTGCTCATATTTGCAGAGGGCCGTGTCAAAGATTTGTCCGACGTGGAGGCCGACGCGTACTTTTGTTTTGAGAGCATCATGCCCGAGATGGTCGCATGTTACGAGCCCTCCAAGTCTGAGGATGAGGGCATTGGCCGCCAGATGCGAGAGCTCCAGGCCTTGTTGCGCATTAAAGACCCTGCGTTAGAGCGTCATTTTGAAAAACTTGGCATTGATACGCGCTTTTACGGACTGCGATGGATCCGTTTATGGCTGATGCAAGAGTTTGTGTTGCCCGACTGTTTATGTTTATGGGATAGCTTCCTCACCTCCGAGGTGCGCCTCCCTTGGGTTCGCTACGTGTGCGTCGCCATGGCCATTCGCATCCGCGAACGCCTTCTTTCGGAGGATTTTGCGGGCTGCATGAAGTTACTGTTGAACTATCCCCCTTGCGATGTGTCCGAGTTGCTGCGAATAGCGGATAGACTACGGACATCCAACGTGATCATTGTAAGAACTGCCCGAAGATAACTCTGTATCCTTATCAACGAAGCTAATTATTTGCTTGGGACTTCATAAACAGCGCTAGAGCCACCCATGTGCCCCCCTCACACTATCGAACTTGTTCAAGCTCGAAGCGCACATCCGAACGAGGCTGATCTGCGCTCCGTGTCTCGGAAGCCGGTTTGTTGTCTTGACTGTACGCGTGGTGTCTCCGTGCCCACTTTGGCAGATGTGCACGTTAGTTTTCAGAATATTTTGCAAACTTTTAAGTTAACTGCAGACCGAATTCATTTGGTATACGAACAAAACCACCACCAGATACACTCGAACTTTTCTGGCTGACTTCCGCTTGCAAGATATCGGCCCTCCGATCTTCCTTTATCCTTCATGTCATCCATCATCAAGTCCCTCGTTGCCGAAGCGCGCTGGCGGGGAATATGGGGTACAGTTCGTGCCATTAAGATGAACAAGATAGGTACGATGCACTGTTTCGGTATGTTTGTGCACCATGTCATTGCTCTTTGCAGCAGGAGCATCGTACTAACCGTATGTCATAGTTGGAGAGGATAAGTTCAAGAACCGGTATTTTGAAAACAAGAATGAGACTTATGGTCGCGATCGATGGGTGGAGTATGTCGATGATCGCAATCCAGATAGCTTGAAGATAACCCCCGAATGGCACGCGTGGTTGCATCACAACATCGACGAAGCTCCCAAGGAAAACCCACTTCCGAAACCGACTTATCAAGTGGAAGGGGCTGGGAATCCAACGGGAACCTCTGAGGCTTACGTACCGCCACACCACAAGTTAGCTAAGAATTCTGTCGGTGTAGCTTCCGAAAAATATGAATCCTGGAAACCGGGATCAAACCCAGTTCGCTCCGAAATAGGTAAGGGCAAAGACGTATATGATCTCAAGTAATTACAACACTATTTAGGATTACAAGACTACTCCATGAACGGCATATTTCGTTTCGGACGTGTAGAGGAGTCAGCTGTCTCACTTGTCAGACACGATGAGACAAACGAGGCCAACAATTGAGAGCGCGTCTTGCTAAGCGTAAGGCTGTAGCAAGAAGTGCGAGTCCTGATACATCAACATTTACCTGTAGATGCCCCACTCAGAAGCTTTACAAGCGAAGCATTTGATTCCAACTTGTTGCTGATGGAGCGAGGGCGATTCTTGCGATGGGCTTGTATTATTTATCATTGAACCGGGGTAACTTACCCTTCTGATCGAAAAGAAACGACTCATGATGATTGGCCTTTGGAGATGTTTTCCTCGACCTTTGCTTTGATGGCCAAGTTGAACGATGCGAATGCTTTTGGCACATCGTCTCCAAAAATTATGGACATCAGTGGCGCCAGAAACCCACTGAAGATCTCCCCGTGGATGAATGTACAACCCCCATCTGCTTCTGGTTCAATAATGAAGTAATGTTCTCCTCGGAAAATAAACGGAAGGAACAACTTTCCTATCCACCGGAATTCTTTATTAGGCTCATTCTTCAACACGACTGGCGTGATTGTTTGAGGGCTGCGATTTCCGATCTTAATATGAGCTGCAATAGTTGATGACGGTGATGGATCGCCTTCAATTTTGACAACCATAGGATTCCAATCGGGATATGATTGAAAACCCATTAGCACTTGGTAAACTTCTTCAGCAGTAGCGTTTATATGTACTTTCTCTTCCACAGATGCCATATTTACACACTTGGTCTCTTTTCACGACAGTGAACGATGAGTATAATCTGAGAAAGACGAAGGCAATGGAAACCACACGAAGATGAGGAGACGGGTCTCGAAGTCGATGCCAAATGACAGTCCAAGTGAGGTGGGTGCTGTTCTGTAAACTTCCGTAATTGGCGTATCGGTTAACAGCCCTATCGTAATGATGCGTTGTCCGAAGCGATTTTCTTAATGAGAAACGTCGCGGTGGGAAGAAAAGGGGTCTTGTTGCTTGTTTGCTAACCACACGGGGGAATTGTACCATGTATCTCCCTTATAAGGTGTACCTGGCGTTCAGCCAATGACAATGACACAAGGATTTAACTTGAATTCTAGTTCTGTGGTTCTATTGTATGTACACGGCAGGGCCAATACTCTACAGTTGAAAGACTGAAGCTAAGACGTTGGCACGGAGCATGGTACTGTTCTGGAAGCCCTCGATCGGTTGTACTGTGCTGTAGCGGCTGAAAAGTTAGGTGAGAACATGAAACAACAGCTACGAGAATTATGCAGATAAAGTATACCTTTCCAAACTGAGCCCACGTCTCACATCGCTCCGGCAAGAATCCGCGAATCAGCTGAACTTCAAGCACTTCACCGGCCGTTAGTTTAATCACAAGAGCTTCAACGTTTGCAATCCATTCATGACTCGAATTTGTGTGATAAACCCCGAAAAAAAAACGCGTTTTGGTCTTGAATCTCTAAGCGGACCAGGATAAAGATTATAAACTTGAATCAATCAGCATCGGCGAGACTCCTGGCAGACGGTGGGTGACCCCACGGAACAGAGTCCCGTCGCTGCGCCTCAATATCGTCTCCGGGGATAGCGGCTGAATCTGGTTCAGTTACGTCAAACGGGTCAAGTGGTTCATGCTGCTTGCGTTGTCTTGCTCGTCTCTTTCGTATACAACAACAGCAACAAAGCACCAAAAGAAATACAAGCAAGAGAGCGGCCCCTGCGAGAACGCCAACAATCACTAAGATGCGAGGTTGTTTGCCTTTGTATTGCTGTAAGAAGCGGACTGAAGCATGAGGAAGGCGATGTTCCAAAGAGAGCAAACTAGAACCGAGAACAAATTGCTGCATCTGTGTCCAAAGCGCTGGAGAGAAGATGATCTGAAATAATACGGTGATGGGTCGCTGAAATAGCGTTCATTACGGATTGAAACGCACGCTTTGTTGACAAAGAGGAAAGTGTGTGGAGCTTGTAAGGTAATGTTGTAATGAGCGGTTTCGGGCCCAAGTGCTATATGAGCGAGGATAGAGGCGCGGCCCGAGAAAAAGCAGCTGGAGACACCGACTGTCATGTAGAGTACTTTCAAACAGTTTTTCGACATCTTGAAACCATACGTGCCTAGTGGTCGATCTTTCGGAGGGCCAGAACCGTTTATGGGAAACCGAAACATGAACCCGTACGTTCCGCAGATGTTGCAACTTCTGAGCTCGCTTTACTCGCGCCAACAACTTCTGCCCGAGTGCCGTAGCTAAATTTCAAGTTTTATCAATGGTTCCATGTTGAACAGTTTCGTATATTTGTTTCCGACTCTTTGGCCTCACCGTTTAGGCTGATGCGACTCTCATAATCTTGTAATAGAATAGGGCTCAAGCACGCGGTGTGCCTGACTTTCCTTCTGGGGGAAACGAAACGGATCAGCGGTCTTCTTCTTTTTTCATGTGGACGTTGTGTTCTAATTTCTAGCACGGCAGAGGCCTATCCTAAAGATACTTCTCTTTCCTCAAGAATGCCAGAAGCCTTTTTGGCGCTTCCCTAAAGGATCTGCGGTCGTGTTTTCATCGGAGACCAACGCCTTTCAGGTTACTTTCCGGTAGTAGAATACTGTATCTTTTTCAATCTTTCTCTCTAATCTATGAGTGAAAGCGTCTGGTGCATGTCAGCTGTGCAACACCTGCACCGTGAAAGTCGAAAATCTCAACCAACACACCCTATCAAATATTACCTTCGTTCAAGTTCACAACATTCTTAGTTTCCGTTTGATGCTAGTATCATTCACGGAGCTTCACACGGTAAAGCCCACCAATCCGGCTTCCAGTCAGATTGCGGTTCTTGCTTTTCCGAGTATCACACGTTGTGCGGCTTCGCGGGGCTGGGGTTTCATCTTCTTCATTGTGGTCTATAATCCCTGATTACAAGATGTTAAGACTTTCACCTTATAAAGTAATTCTGTTTCTTAGAAAACGGCAAAAATAGCAACGGCCATGTCTTACTCATTTTCATTAGCGGTTTGTTACCTCTCTCCCAGGCATGGTACCAAAGCGATGGTGACGGGATGGCACTGCCATCGCAATCACGATCGCGATGGCATGATAACTTCGTTACCGTACGGAATCTCGATTGCCATCTTTGATAAATGGCTGCAATCTCGATGGCAATTTTAGTAATAGATTACTATGTTATCGCACTTTTTAAGAGACACTGCAAAAGCTTCCTGTGCCAAAATTTGTACGAAAACCAAGACTAATACACAGAGAAACACAAACGACTCTTGAACAAAATTTCAAATTAGACGGACGATAAAAGTTTTACTAGTATGAGTTATGGAGAGAAAAAAAGCACAACATGCCATTGTGGTAGAGCTGTACCTTATTTATGGTGTAAACTAAATCTCGGTTTTGCGGTCATCGATTTTCCTGAAATATATATGGATTTAGAAGGCTACCAAAATATATTATATATTATACACTTTGCATACTGCATGCACAAAACAATTTTTTTTTCAGAAAGAAGATGCAGCTATTCAGACCATTTTTTTTGTAAATGAAAGATTAGTTTTCTGAACAAGACATGAATGTTACGCAATGGGCTGCGCGCTTGACGGACTTCAACCTCGTTGAAAGTGTTTTGGGGTTCATTGAAAAGAATAGTTTATAGCCATGGCACGCAGTTCCCAACACGACTAGATTTTAAATTTTGTATTAAAAATTTCTGGAAAACGATCAATATTGCAAGTACTGATTCTTTCATAGACTGTTGATACAGAAAAAATAAACTGTTAAAGTTAAAAAACCAATGATTTTGAAACGTGTTTGGGACTTGAAATGTTTTGGAAATCAATTTTTTGTTGGACTACGTTACAGAAGTAAAATCGATGGTTTGCATAAAAAAAGTCAGACAGCGTATACTTGTGAAACAAAACTTTTCCTATATTTCAAACACTTTTTAATAATGGGAAATATCTTGAAAACTGGATACAGCCTGAAAACACCTTGACATGAGGAACAATGCACATCTTTCTTTACATAAATAATTATTCTCACGTTATCGTATATAAGAGTAATGTGTTGCCCATCAAGCAGTGTGTAGAGTCTAGATGTAATGTTTCGGCCAACCCGCACAAAACGCCGATGCTTCAAGTGTTTAAACTATTCATATTGTCTAATTCGCAAACCGGACAAAACCCTACCGTCTTTCTCGGCTGGAATTTCAACGGCGTTCGGGCTCTACAAAATGCAACAAAAACTTAAACTATTTGAATTCGGAACTCCTTTGCTAGATTACGGTGGGGACGGGTCGCTTATGATCACTGCAATGCACATGTAAGGGGTGATTTGTTTCCGCACGGCGGAAATCGTCTCTTTATTCCGTTTACACCAAGTAGAACGCTACGACAAGGAAGGTTTTGCAACCTCTTGACCCGGCCGAAAGATAAGCAGTGAGGTGGAACCCGGCTACCTGGCTTGTTATACCAGCCCGTTGGCAGAACCGAGATGCTTTATCAGAGTGGACCTCAAAATGACATTTGTGCCAGAGAAAGGGTTGAGTTTCAAGTATATGTTTGTTCCGTATCTCTGCACAATTTCTACTTGAAATTCATGTCTTTGTACAAGGGTGTACGTTTTACGCAAAACATGCCACAGGTCAAGCATTCTTATTCGACCCGGCGTTTGAGTACGAGGGGTCTTTGTAGGTCTCCGCCTCAGCCATTCCCAACCTCGCCGATGACAATGGACGCACCAAACAAGCGCTCACCTCAAGAAAAGAAACTCATAGACACCCTCACCTTACGAATCGAAGAACTTTACGAATCGTGTAGCTGTCCAATCTGCCACGATATTTTGAACGCCCCAGTACTTCTTCCCTGCTCTCACATTTTCTGCTCCTTATGCATACGACGTCACCTCTGTCGCATTTCCGCGTGTCCACAACCGACATGCCGCTCACGCTGTACAACGTCTTCTCTTACGACACTTCGTAATTATGACGCAAATCTACTCAAAATTCGGGTCATGTCTCGTACTCCTGTACCCCTCAGGCATCAGAGCAATGTTGCATGTCTACCTCTTCCTGGAAATCTTTCTCGGGCCTCTTTGGTAAAGAAGTTGACCTCGGCTGGCTTGAACACGAGCGGAAATGCTGCAGAATTGAAGAATCGTTACCGAGAGTATGTCCTTCGTGTCAATGCTGCGTCAGATTCAGTTTGCGGTGCTTCCAAAGAGAAGCTTGCCAATGACGTTAAAAGGCATGAAGCCGCCCTTTCCAAGCCACAGAAAACCGTCAATGTTTTTATCGAGAAACCCAAGAATGGGCTCACCGTACAGCAGGGAGATAACCATGATGATCTAGTGCGAAAGATAAAGCAAAGAAAGCGATTGCACTCCTCTTTAACATCACCAGGCGATGTTAACCGTGACAAATGTTCCGATGGAGAAGAAAAGGATGAAGTTGACGATTACTCATCGTCACAAAAGACAACCAAAGCGATGAAACGATCACGCTCTACTGCAGGTCAAAGTTGTGGACCACAAGTTAAGGATGGAACTGCCCAAAACAGACAGGATTCGCCCAATGCTGATCTCGTAACAGGCGCATTTATCCAGGTCGCTCTAGGGTCGGCTGCGATGAATATATGTCCGGAAAACCGGTCACCTCGTAAAACCCTTGAAAGTGATCAAAGTACTACACAAGAAACGCCACCTTCGACATCCAACCCACTTAATTTAACACAAGAACAAAGAGAACGGATTCATCGACACAAAATGGCGGCAATGGAAAGGAGACGACAAAACAGTCAGAAGTATGTGAGACGTTTGCCTTTCACAGATACACAGGAAGCCGGATAGTAAGTGGCGAATAGTTAATATTTAGCAGAAACAGAATTCCTCCTGTACAAAAACATAAATATATATATACATATATATATATATATAACTATGATGGTTTCGACATTGCTAGACAACACGTTTGTTGTTGCAACAAAGAAACTTTTAACAAGGCGCGATCCGAGAAAAATTCGTGCTCTCTTCTTTCTACCTACCTTCCCGTCTTCCGAAGATGGTACTGATCGCTTTGCGGAGCGCCCTTATGGTGTTTCGTTCTGCTATTGAGCCTGCGACAGCCCGTGAAGTCTCTATGACTCTTTCAGTCAAAAGCCTCTGTCTTTCTCTTCTAATTTGGCTGGTCTGTGACTGCTCGTTTGCAAAAGTAGAGAGCACTTCTGGAGCACGAACCCGAATGACCTTCGCTAGCTCAATGGCTGCCTCGACGCGACCCATGTCCACATCTTCCTTGGGAGGTGGGAGAATACCGTAAGTGGCATTAGAAATCCGCTTCAGAAGCGCAAGTTGTACAGCATCGGCTGTGTCTGCGAGCTCTAGTTGTAAGGCCCGTCGCAGAAAATCCCCGCGGCTACTAAGAGTAAAATCAATTACACGACTGAGAGCAGCATTGCTGACACTGTTCAAGGCTTCTGATTTCGCAGTCGAAGGTTCTCGATCATTACTTATACCGTCGGCTTCCCTTTCCTGTGGTAAAGAAGAAGACCTTGAGTCAAGCAGGGAACTGAACCGATTCCATCGAATACGACCCGTCGTTTGGTCTATGAGAACGTTCTCAAGGGCGCGTTGAAACACGGGTGAGTCATCCGTTAGAATACGCTGCACAACATATGGATACGACTCATCCACAATCTTGAAAGCTGCATCTGTTTGCAATGCAAACCCCTCCAGAATAGTTAATGAACGAATAATTAAAGTAAAGAAAACAGGAATACGGATTGGGGTTTTGAAAGCCAGGTCGCTTAGATTGTTGGTGAGTCGACTAAAAGAGAGGTCAGAAAGTGCTCTGCTTGTGCTTGCATCTCCAAAGGCCGCAGCCAACAATGGAACAAGAGGCTCTGTGTCTGCATCCGGTGGCAGGAACCCAAGCTTGACAAAGTCTTCCGCAAGATTCTTATAGTCACGGTTTATGAGACGTACTATAGCAGCAATCAAATTATACCTCGTTTCTTGTTTGACCTGCACACACATACCAAAATCAAGATAACACAATTTACCTTCCTTGGTGCGTAGAAGGTTGCCACCATGCGGATCTGCATGCACAAACCCCTTGTCAAGAAGCTGCTGGAGACTGCATTGCACACCTACACGTATGAGCCTTTGGGCTTCCTCGTTTGGCACCCATGGTGCTTTATCACCATCAATCCATTCCATGGTTAGAATCTTCTTTGAGGTCAAGTTCCTATAAATCTTCGGCACAATGACATCTTCGTTTGACTTAGTGTAAAGACGTTCAAATTTTTCGCAGTTGTTAGCTTCATTCACGTAATCGAGTTCTTCCCATAGACGAGTCGCGAATTCGTCAACAATTCCAACTAGATCGCTGCGTAGTTTGAATCGCTTCTTTGCAAAGAGTGCTAGTTTTCTTAACACGTAGACGTCCAGGGCTGCATCACGTTCCACCGTAGGTCTCTGTACTTTGACAGCAACACGTTCGCCACTTTTGAGCTCAGCATAGTGAACCTGCCCTAACGAAGCGCTGGCCATCGCTTCGACGCCAAATTCGGAGAAAAGGTCGGAAAGGTCTCTAAGTTGCAATTCCTCGCAAACCATCTTGACGGCAGTATTGCCATCGAAGGTACCGACGTCATCGACCAGCTTCTGAAGCTCATTGCTGTAAACGACTCCGACGAGATCTGGGCGGTTGCCAACTGCTTGACCAACTTTCAAATACGTTGGCCCCGCCCATGTCAACAGTCTCCGTAGTTGCTCTGCACGCATAGACATTGTTTGCTTCTGACCAGCAGCACCTCTCCATTTATCCCACTTTCGCACACGAAATAACCATACGAGAAACGGAATGCCTATCGAGGTGATGCGCACAAACGCGGTCAGGGGGCGTGCATCGTAGTATTCGGCAATGGCACCAGGGTCGTATCGATTCAATGAGAAGGAATTGTCCAAGATAACAGACAGATCTCCTCGAAACAGGCGTGAAAGACGTGATAGATCAGACCGAAATAGTTCAAAGCCCCTTTGCGCTGTTTGGTCGGATACGGATGCATAGGGCCGCCTTGGTGACAGCCGAACATAGCGACGACATGGTACGATTGAGAGGTGACGAGTGAGGGGACGAGCGGCAATGAATGCCATTGCTCAAGAGTTGCATGCAAGCGCGTGGAGTGAGTATGATGTCTGTGTCTCAATTAAATTCCACACGCATACTCGGATCGGTATCATCATATTGGCAAATATATCGCGAAGAATATGGAGACTAAGTAAGTGAAGTACCTTACGATCATTTGCCAGTACATCAAGCTTAATGGCGAGGTAACCGTAATGCTTACACAATGACGCGATCTGAGCCTCACATTCACAGATCTCCGATGCAATTGAAGATGCCGAAGACAAATTGGACAGCCCGTACGAACCACAGCAATCGGAGTATCCACAGTGAGCATATTACTTTGCCTCTAAAATTTAATTTTGGAGGCTGAATTTTAGAGTTCCACAACTCTATTCCGTCTCTAAATTGCCATTCTGAATGATATTTTTCTAGTGCAGCTTTGAAAAGAGTCTCTCCCGTTGATAAAGGCTTGATGAGGGCCTTTTTAAGTACCGTTCTATGACTCCATTATTCGGGGAGCCTTAAACTCTGGTTTGCAAAACATTCCAATTCTTTTTCTTTTTCTTTTTATTTCACATAAAATGTATGGACCATTTTTGAGCCTCAAAATCCATCTCATGTCCGAGAGTACGGAAGCCTCTTTTTCCACAAGATGGAAGAACCCATTCTGTCGCAAAGTTCTACAATTCTTTTTCAAGCTGTTGGCGAGCAAATGCATTCAATATACGTTTAAATCCATGCCAAAAGACAAGCAAAACTTGTATTCTGCCTTTTTCGTGTTTTCTGTGCCACAAAAAACTCTTCAATGATCGAAAGCAACAATTGTAGTCTTCGGTGTGTATTACTACTATACAAGTTTAACTGTGAAGCTCATATCGACTATTCAGTAAATGTATCCAATCAAATGTACAAATCGTCCCATAAGCAATTCAGAATGCTAATTTTGAATCATGTATTCAATCAAATGTACAAACCGCCCCATAAGCAATTCAGAATGCTGATTTTGAATCTTGAAATTATATTGCGGCGAAAACAGCAAAACAATTAAATAGTAGCAGTAGGCCGCTCCTAAAAACACAAATCGCAAAATGCTTGCACTCAAGTTGGTACGTTTTGCACCAAACAATTGTGCGAAAACCGCTTCACGTGGTTGTGCCACCGACTCGTCCGAAACTTTGCTACAATGTAGCAAATACCAAATTTTGGGGCGCAATAGAAGAAATCACGCTAAACATACCCTGAGCGCTGGCAATGCTCGTTTTGAAAGGCGAGCTTGATGTAG
>JAHNZQ020000181.1:1338357-1395743 GCA_019155205.2 Gracilaria vermiculophylla | reverse complement strand
ATGAATGTAACAAAGTAGCGCAAGACTCCCAAGGAACCCACCTCCACTGGACCACAAATGTCCGCGTGAAAAAGATCCAACAGCTTGGTTGCGCGCTCCCCCCCTTGCTTGGGAGTCGCCGCGCGGGTAGACGTGCCTACAACACAAGAGTCGCATACATCCAGATTCTGTGCCATATCCACATTAAGCCCTGACACAACGCCATCGCGAGCCATTTGCTTGATGCCACCAACATTCACGTGAGCCATACGAGCATGCCAGATCGACAGGTCGGACACACAAGTGCACTGTCCGGATCAGCAAGTTGTGAAACTGCAGTACAGATGTAGTAAAGGTCTTTGACACGGCGTCCCTGTGCAATCAGAGCAGAATCCCTGTACACACACACCTTGTGCTTGTCGAACACAACAGTAGCATCCAAGTCACAAATTGCAGATACCGATAGCAGGTGGTAACGAAGACTTGGCACGTGCACTACTTTGCTCAACTTGCACTTGCGCCTTGACCCGTCAACACTTACATCCAGCTCAACACAGCCTTCGCCACGCGACTCAAATTTGGAAGCATTGCCGATGCTCACACCAGAAGCTGCCTTGCTCTCGAATGATTGGAGCATGGAGTCGTCATAGGTCATGTGTGCGGTAGCACGGGAGTCAACAATCCAGTCACTGTTAGTGGCCTTGGTGGCCCCACCAGCAATGAGGCAAACGTAGTTAGAATCACTGTCACCCGTACGTTGCTCTTCGCATTGCGCATTGTGTACGTTTGCATGAACAGCAGCATTCTGATCTTTGTTAGCCTCATCACGTTGTTTTTTGAAACAGTTTCTCTGGATATGACCCTTGGTGCCACAGTAGTAGCACAAAACGCCCTTATTTCGCGACTGTCGGCCGACCAACGCTGCTTCACATCCGGACTCCTCCTTGGCACGATCGTTCATTCGCTGCTCTTCTTGCAGCAGACGACTCTTCACAAACTCTAGAGTGAGTTGGCGATCGCCAATTGTGGTATCAATTGCCACAATGAGGTGCTCAAATCTATTCGGAAGTCCACACAGAATGGCCATAGCGATGTCCTCCTCCTCAACAGCAACGCCCATACACTTGAGGTCCGATGCCAGATGACGTACACGGTTGATGAACTGTAACATTTTCTCATCATCACGCATCTTGGCAGAGTAGAAGGACCGTCGGGCGTTGATTTTGTTGAGCAAAGTTTTGCGTTGGAATACATCACAGATGGCTTCCCACATGTCGGCGGCGTTGTCGGAGTCCCTTACATGGTCAAAATGCTCATCACTGAGAGTCAGGCCGATGATCGCTCTGGCTTTGGCATCTTTCTTCTTCCAAGTAGACAGCTCATTTTCGTCGGTGGGTCGTACAGAGTCGAGGTGATCATCGAGGTCTTTGAGCGCAAGTAGTAGCTCAATCTTTTGCTTCCATACATGGAAGTTATCCTCACCCAACTTTTCAATTTTGACCCCACTGAACGAGTCCATGATTTGCGAGATCTACTGCCTAGAGGAAACAGATGGCTTGAAAACAGCAAACACAACAAACAACAAACAAAAAACAACAAACCACAAACAAAAAAACAACTATTAAGATCAGTAGACGGATGGCACAGGCAGGATCACGAGCAGCAATCCGCGCACCCTTGAGGTCGGACCTCTGACCCCCGGGGCTCTTCCGGGTAGAAAGCGCTTTCTTCTGTCTGCCTCCTCCTACGCTCAAGGAGAAGGTGCGTCGCTCTTTACGAGACTTCCAGAGAATGGTTAATGACCAAAGATATGTCTTCACCAAGTTAGCCTTCTCTGGTCTCTTGGAAGAACTTGCGCAACCTCAAACTGAAGCTACTT
The DNA here is from genome assembly GCA_019155205.2 of Gracilaria vermiculophylla. NCBI lineage: Eukaryota > Rhodophyta > Florideophyceae > Gracilariales > Gracilariaceae > Gracilaria > Gracilaria vermiculophylla. The sequence goes on along the minus strand of JAHNZQ020000181.1, from coordinate 1,393,885 downwards.
TGACCCCAAGGTACGCTGCAGACGAGAACCAATAAAGGTAACTCGCGGCTTCACCAGAGGTAAGCCTGTGCCACGTCGCCTCCCCGGAAGACCTGGGTCCCCGGATCAAAAGCTCGTTATAGGTATCGTTCGCAACAGTCCAAGCCCCCGACCCAAAGTCAGGTTCACACACAGATCAACACCGACCACATGCAGTACGCCACGACACCCCATCCGCAGGTGATCCCGCGGTACTCGCCAGGTCTTCCGACAAACAACGTTATCCGCCCTACAAAAGTAGAACCGGTGGGGAGCCCGCTTGACAGAAACACCTGCTTTGGATCAAGTCGCCAGACTAACGTCCCCACAGTACCAGGAATCACCCAAAGTACCACGGATCAACCGCTCGTCGCACTGGTCACCAAGTGATGACACAAAAACACAAAAACTGGGAATCAAAAATCCCAGATTTCACACAAACTGCTGAGACACAACACGATACTTCCCAGACTTCAACAAAAAAATACGGTCCTCAACCTCTCGGATCAGAACTCGCAAACACGACGCGGGGATCCCAGCAACAAGAACAGAGGGAGACCAAACGAAACGAGTAGCGATCGACAAACACGGGCGACAACGATAACCCGAACACGGTAACATGGCAGAACCAACGTCGAACCACTACCAACACAACGCCCTCAGGGAGGAACGCGAGACCGAAAGAAGAATACCAACACCGACCAACGATACGGTCAACACACCTGACGCAACGGAAAGACGGAGAGAAAGATGGAGCAACGTGGGTGAATGGCGGTGAGGGAGAGCGGCGATATACAAGGGATAGCGGCAGAGGTCAGTGGGGCTGGGCCCAAAACCTATTGGAGATCAGAGGGGCAAGGGAAAGTTGAAGGGATATTAAGAATGTTAGCCAGCTCCGGCTTGGGTTTACTTAGAGGTGCCTCCACCCTGACTTATATAGTGGCTCCGTCGCACCGACTAGGTTGCAATAGAAGTTACACTAAAAAGGCGAGACACTCAATACTACCAATCATATTGTAACATGACATAAATGTACTAGCCATAATTCAATAATGCTTACAACAGCAAGGCACAACAAGGCATGACAGTTCCGTACACTCACGAGACCATGACAATGCACAAATTCACTCAACCACCTTACACTCTCTGTATTCCGCCACCACTCGTGTCTATACAGCAATGTGTGTGTATAGCTACCATGACGAGGCACATTACACTAGACCATATCTGGTGTACATTAAGCTGAGTATGCAATGTGTACACCTGGAAACCGTATGGTAGTGAACAACGTGCTGAATAGCACAGCTGCTCACGTGTACCACACAAAGTCAACATTAAACACAGCCCATGGTCTCCGGAACATTTAGTTGTCAATGACAGCACAGGCACCTTATCCAACAGTATTTACAGGCGTCAGTATCCAGCACCATTCGACCATGCCGCTTCGGAAGTACCAAGATCGGTGGCTCTACAAGTCTTCTCTTCAAGGTGTTTAAGGCTTCAAACTCCTCGTCCGTCAAGATAGCCAATTTCGTCGACTTGTCGTTCTCGAAAAGGCGATTTAACGGCGCCGCGATACGGGAGAAGTTCGGGACAAACCTCCGAAAAACGTTACTCATTCCTAGAAAGGAGCGAAGCTCCATTTGGTTTTTGGGAGGGTGAGCTTTCTTGATGGCGTACTGAGTTTTCTGGTAATCCTGTAGGTGGCTCGGGAGTACAACGTGCCCAAGGTAGTCCACTGACGACTTGAAAAAGAAACATTTCTCCAGCTTCAAGGTGAGTCCAGCATCTTTTAGGAGATGGAGCACGTGCTTCACATGAATGAAGTGCTCCTCCACGCTGCGGGAGTATATGATGACATCATCAATATACACCAGGGCGTACTACCACTTCATCTTTGACAGGATTATGTCCACCGCTCGTTGGAACGTAGCGGGTGCATTCTTTAATCCAAATGGCATCTTTAAGAATCTGAAGATCCCACAGTGCGAGGTCAACGTTGTATTATCCTTATCGGAGTCGTCTATTTCAATCAGCCAGTAGCCGCTTTTGGCATCCAGCGTGAAGAAAACGGACGTATCACCTAAGAAGTCGATGCATTCATCCATACGGGGTATCGGGTACGAATCGCCTACTGTCATCTCTTTGCGGTGTCTATAGTCAATACAGAACCTCTAGAAGCCATCTTTTTTCTTAACTTATACCACCGGGGAGGCCCATTCAGAATTTGGAGGCTCGCTAACGCCCTTCTCCAGGATCCGGTGGACCTTATCGCGTTCGAAACCTCGCACATGGGGTCCGGCTCTCCTTGGGAGTTGATGTACCGGTTTCGCATCCGGTGTGAGCTGGATCCTGTGCTTGGCCAGTCTGACCTGACCCAGGCGACCAGGGCACATGTCCTCAAAGGTGGATAGCATCTCCACTATCCTGTGGCGATACCCTTCGAAATCTTCGCCAATTTGGAGCTTCTCCTGCCAGATGGCAGGATTCTCTTCCTCTGGAGCCATTGAAGTCACTATAGCCTCTATGGTGACGATTGAATCACGGTCCGCAAGGTCTTCCGCACGAAAAAGATAAGCCAGTCCTGCAGGGGCGGGTAGTGCCAGTCCGGCAACAGTTCCTTTCTGGAGCCGTAACGGCGACTCCTTCAGGTTGGCGAGCACAAACCTGAAGAGAATGTTCGGTATTATTTTCATAACACCGTTCGCCATCATGGAGTGCTGTTTCGTCGTCACTCCTCATTAGGGCATTTGTCCTATGAGAAGATTAAGCATCTGAAAATTCGAGCAGATGTTAGAGTTAACTACCCTTGCGATGCTTGCAACGCCACGAAAACGACTCGAAACGTTCCGAGAACAAAGTTCAAGAAACCACACCGACATCTGTACAAACTAATTCACTCTGATATCTGTGAAATGCCAATAATCTCTGTTGATGGCTTCAAGTACTTTGCTTTATTTATTGATGATTCCTTAAGGTGCAGCCATATTGTACTTTTACGGAGAAAATCTGATATATACCGAGGATTTTCTGAACTTCTTGAAGATGGATCAATCAATATTTCTACTATACGCTCTGATCAAGTTTCTGAGTACCTGAGCAATACTTTTCAGTCCCTGTGTATGGCAAATGACATCCGTCAAGAATTTTCATCAGTCGCCACAACCGAAGAAATAGGCCTCGCTGACGACTTAACCGCTCGTTGCTAGAGAAGGTGCAACCAATGCTTTTGGAGTCTACGCTTTCTACTACGTTTTGGTCTTTTGCATTGCTACAAGCAATCTTCTTGTACAATAGGTCACCTCATTCATACCTTGAGCACCAAACACCTTTCTTTGCCCGATATGGGCTATCAGAAAACTATGAACGTCTGATCCCGTTTGGCTGCAGAGTCAAATATATATGTCAAGAAGGAAAAGAGAAAAAAACTGGACAATACCACCAAGCCTGGAATAATGCTTGGATATAACTCCAACTCTACTGAATTCATTGTACTGGACTTTGAATCAGCCAATATCGTTATGGCACCTTCGACTTCAACATACAACCCGAAATAATTTCCTGGTGTCCCTGATGAAACTCTCAGGAACTTTATCCTAAACCAAGAGGGTCTCATTCAACCTGGTGAAGAAGACCAGAATGACTTCTCAGAAGTTCTTGTGAAAGGGTCCAGCTCAAAAATGATGTTTCTGACTAGAATCGAGGTCCTACCATCAAACATGGATGACGAATTGAAGATGCACGATTCAAATGAATGACTTTCTGCTATCAAACTTGAGTAAAAAAGCCTGCAAAACTTTGACGCGTTCAAAGTTGTTAAGATACCTCGCGAATACCAAGTTGTATCAACACGTTTTGTATTTACAAAGAAATACTGAGACAAAACGAATTCTTTGAGATACAAGGCCCGCCTCGTTGTTAGGAGATTTGAATTCAAGAATAATTTTGGTGATATTTTCGCTCCTACTCCGCACATTGACATCTTAAGACTCAATATCTTGTTCTGTGCTTCAATGGCTTCATCCGGATTTTCACTTCATTCCATTGATTTCGTATCTGCATTTCTCAATGCAATTAGCGATACGCATGGATATGTTTTCCCACATGATGGAGTCAAGATCAGTGAAGGGCACTGTTGGAAGCTAAAACGTGCTCTTCAAGGAACTGCAAGGGCTCCCAGACTTTGGCATAAAACACTGCAAAAGCTTTTACATTATCAAGGATTCATGCGCTCTGTTGCAGATGCTTGCCTGTACTACAGGAAGACGAAAAGGCTCACAGAGCTTATCTTCTTTAATGTGGATGATTTGATTATTTGTAAAAAATCTGAGAAAGAAAAAGAGTTTGTAAGACTTGTCAAGAAGAAGTTCAACATTCATGACTTAGGCTTTCCTATTGAAGCTTAAGGCATTCATATTCGACGAGATAAGCTAGAAATTCACTTGTCTATGAAGAAATGCAAAGACAAGATCATTGACGAATTTGACATGCGAGATGCTGGTGTTTTGAGCTCGCCTCTCCCTCCTGGTCTTAAGCTACCATCTCTAAGAGAGGTACCAGATTCTGTCTTTATAGACAGGTACAGAAAACGTCTTGGGAATCTTCTTTACTTGTCAAGAAGTGTGCGGTTTGATATATAATATGCTTTCAAATACCTATCAAGGTATTCAACGAACCACAACAAGTCAATGTGGCTTCATATGAAAGGAAAATTCAGATACTTGAAAGGGACTTGCATGAAAACTTCGCACAAGTATAAGAAGGACACTAAATTCAATGATGCTCGTATAACTGTATGGAGTGATGCTTCTTTTTCTGATGACGTAACTACCAGAAGAAGTACTATTGGACATTTTGTATTCTGGGATGGATATCTCATATCTTGGAGCTCCTCAAAAACTAAGAACGTCGCTCTGAGCACAACTGTGTCAGATTTTATATCTGCAGCTGAAGCACTGAAGATCGCACTTTACATGAAAAACGTGAACAGTGAGGTATTTCATTACAATTTATTTCTATCGCTGCTTGAAGACACCAAAAGCTGTATCAAATGGCTTATGAAGGCAACTGGGTATCATGCAAAGACCAAGAATATTGATGTATCGTATCATTTCGCATGAGAGGTGTTCCAAAAGAGTCTTCTAGATATCAAATATGTTCCGTCCTCGAAACAGTTTGCTGACATTCTGACAAAGTCACTTCCTGCTGTAACGCATAAGGCTTTGATCGAACATATCTCAAGCTGCTCGAGTTCAGGGGGAATGTTGGAATCCAGGTAAATTTCAGACCTCGAGAAGGCTCCATCCTAGTAACGGATAATTTTTATTGAATAACGGCTAAATTGGAAAATACTCGTTACGATATTATCTGCACATCAAGTCCTATAGAGTATATTAGCTCGCAGCCTAACCTACCAGAACTGTATAAAAGAACCTTAGCGTTTTTGTCCGAGGAGATTGACCAGCAACCTTTTTTTTTCTTCAAAAAGAGATCTCCCATAGAGACATGGCAAGCATTATCCACATATTTTTAGGCTGCCAATTCGAATCTTTATCAGATCATCGAGAAATGCACAAATACGAAGAAGCAAAGCCCATTGTTTTTCATCGAGAAGAACAGTGGTTTTGACGTTCTTAGGACAGCACCGGCAGTACTTATCCCACATGAAGGGTAATTAACCATAGTTAAGAGCTACCGGATGAACACGAAAAGGTGAGGACAGAAAGGCTTTCAAAAAGACCACGTGAAGAGTAATCGAAAGAAACGCGAGCAGCCAGAGAGCACAAAAAACGTTATGGGTACTTTAAGGGGGAAGAAAAAAAAAGGTCTAGATTTTGAATCGACAGAAGCTCAACATGCGCGTCCGCAATAAAGCCAACGACGTAAGAAATTCTACACGCACAAGTGATTGGGATTCTGAGAGTAATTTGGAAAGGAATGGCAAGGTAGAACGGACGGTTCGGGACATAATCGTACGAGCACGTGAAGATGCAATGCAGAGGAACTATGAAGCACATATGAAAGAAACACCACTAATAAAGCACACTATGCATGGTTAGATATGCAAGAATTTGACTCTGGTATCATTTAAACTCATGATGAGGTCCTCACGAACGATTCCGTTGTTGACAAATCAATTTTAGACGATCAGCAATTCAAATCATTTACGCTTTTGGGAAAGAAGAGCTCTGTTACGAGATGCCTTTGAAGGCTACACCAAACCTCCTGCGAAAGTAGAAAGCACAACTTCGGCGTATCGTTTGAATGGTGTATGAAGTGACCGCTAAGCTGACGGCCGTACAACTTAATTAGATATTTCATAGTTTACACTCTACAGCACGTTGCGGAAATAATATTATCCTCTGTCGTCTCTTTTTGAGTTTTATTTAACTAACATTTCTTCCCGGTTTTCAATCATTTTGATAATATTCTCTATGTTTTGAAGAGCGTAATTTTTTGATTCTAGAAACTATACAAACGAGTCTTCGAAGAAATCTTCAATAAGAAATAAAACGAATCACCTATGTCTCTTGTTTGACATAGTCCCCATCATATCTTAAATGTATTTATATGCATAAAGTATGTTCCAAGTTTTTTGGGACAGAAACCTTTGGTGAACGTATAATGATATTGATGTCAATTTCTGAAGAGCACATCCTTTGCATGAACATATTTCTTCTGTTCCTAATTAATTTTCTAGTCTAGGGCCTTGATTGCGGCAAACATTTTATTGAAAATGAGTTTTTCTGGGATGACCTAGTCCTGCATTCCATAGATGAGTTTGTAAATATGCAGCTTAATATCCAAAAACATTTTGTGACAGTCTGGAAGCTTTTTAAATTAATTTTGGATTTTGTTTTCTTTCCAGATATATGTAAGTTTTATGAGTTGAAGATTTCAATTTCAAAGAACGTAAATAGTTCTTGAAAACCATTTGCTTCCTCCCTCATGCACTTGTGCAGTAAATTATATACTTACAGGAAGTTTTGGTACGTACGGTACATTTTTTATTGCGATAGAAGAAAAAACTTCCATTTTAAATTGTTTCTGTATGAGCATCTCCACCAATGCCATCAAAATATCAAATTATCATATTTGGTTTTTTGATGCGCACCTTACATCTCCAGCGGTGCAGCCAACGAACAAACCAGGGTGTAATAAAGCAAATACTAGGTTTAAATTCTGAATATTTGGACCTGAAATATAGACCCGCAGAGCAAAGTGTTATCCACGTGGTGTTGTCCAATTGGGCTTCAAAGAACACGCTTCGCTCCAAAATCCCGAAAAGCTACGTCTGTTGTTGCGTAACAGCCCACACTACAGCCCACACATATAAAGAACCAGGCACACAAGCCAATACAACAACGAAAAATAGACTCCCACAATCCGCCATGGATAACGGAGCATCTCCATCCAACAGCAGTGCACTCCCGAGCAGAAAAAGGACTTTTAGAGACGCTAGCTTCACACCAGCTGAAGACAAAGCTGTAGCGTAAGCCTGGATTTCTGCAAGTGAGAACGCCATACATGGAGCCGAACAAAAAGGAGATCTATTCATGGAAAAAGTGAATCGCCTTTACAACGACACATTCAAACCGGCTAATCGAGAACCGCGAACCACAGAATCTGTTCGCAACCGCTCGAAACTCATTATCAAACGGTGTACTCTATTTTCCGCATGCCATCAACGTGTTCTTCGTAACCAACCATCTGGGACATCTGCAAAAAATGTTACGCAAATGGCAACAGCCTTATACAATGGTATGTAAATAAGAGATTGGCTAGACGATTGTGGAAAACCATTCCAATTTATTCGGGCATGGGAAGTTTTGAAGAATCATGAAAACTTTAGGAATGGAAATGCTAATCGACGTCTGGACGATGGAGTAGAATCTGTCAAGAATGATCTTCAGAATACGAGTAACCAGCATGCTCTTCTATCTGACAAGGTTGGTGCACAGTCGGTTCGCCACAATACGGATAGCGGCTCTGATGGTTACTTGAAATCGTTAAAGAAGAAGACATATCGCCCTGTGGGACGAAAGCAAGCAAAAAATGAACAATACCGGGAGAAGTATAATGAAACGAAGTTGCGCCTTGCTGCGCAATCAGTAGAAACGGAGAAGGAAAGAAACAGGCTACTCAACCGAAACTATGAAATAATGCTGAATACTTCTGCACCCGTTGGATGTGATACAGCAGAGTCTGTGGAATACATTAAAATAATGAGAGCACGTGCTCTGGCAGAGGTAAGAGCTTCGTGTGAAAAATGGCGTTCTGAGAATTATCAACCGACTGAATTCTTTAATTCTGAGGCCTCGCATACAAAGGAAGGTGTCACTGCTGCTTTGCGCTCTGATTCGTTAATGTCCTCTGGTGAGAACGATGTTGCGATTGGAGATGAATGAGTTTAATCGTCGCGCAGACAGGATGTGGCCACAACGTATTTATTGTAAACGTTTTCCAAATGTATCCCATATGTGCTTCATAAACAGTTGTCGCGTTCTGTAGTATTCATCTTTGCTTTTGGTGAGTTTCTGAACGGCACACAGCGCGGCGATGGACCCGGAAGGGGGACATACGGTAGCGCTTGAGTTGACATTACTCCACATAGGCGGCAGGTTATCATCTACGGTAGCAACGGTTTGCATCGCTGCGTCGTTGTTTTTGTGTTCGTGCATAATCCTTCTCTCGACCATCCTGTTGTGCAATATAATGCAACATCGCATTATATCATGCATTGTATCTTTATACCAGAAACGACTTGGTCGTGCAATGAGATGCCAATTAACCTGTAACACTCCAAACGCCCTTTCGACATCCTTCCTCTCGCCTTCTTGGTATCGCGCCAGAAGTTTCTCCTTTTGATTAGATGGTTCCGATACAGCGTGCACAAACATCGGCTGTTCCGGGTATATTCCATCGGCAAACCAGTAGAGTATATTTCGTCTGCATCCACCAAGCGTGTACTCTAACGGTAGCGAGTACCGTCCGGATGCAATTTCATTAGGAAGCGGTGAGGCTTCCAAAACGTTGATGTCATTCAAGCTTCCTGGCATTCCGAAAAAGGCATGCCAGAACCATAGATCATAGTCTGCTATTGCCTCCAAAGTCAACGCTGGTACCTTTTCCTTGCCTTGATACTGACCATGCAGGGCAGTAGAGTAGTTTTTCCACTTCCACTTACAGCAATCGATACTCCCCAACAGCCCTGGAAATCCCCTTCGTTCTGATTCCGAGAGGATTCTCTTCAAATCGAAGGGCCTGGGGTACCGTAGATACTTTGAACCAAACGCACGCACTACAGCGCAAGAAAAACGTTTCAAACATTGGTGCGCAGTCGACTCCCCAAGGTGGAGATACTCATCACTTGCATCAGCTGCTGCGCCGTACGCCAGCATTCGAAATGCACATGTTACTTTCTGCAAACTTGTTAACCCCCAGCGTCTCGCAGCGTCTTGGTTTTGAACAAAGAACATATCTGCTTCACATACTCCCTGCAGTACAGTGTCGAAGATACTTCGTGATACACGAAACCGGCGGCGGAACTGTTCTTCACTATACACTGACGACACTGCAAAGTAGTCCAGATATAAACGTTGAGCCCCACGCTCTCTGTATCGCTCTCCATTGGGCGCCCTACCTGGTTCAGACCCACCCCATTTTTTCACAGTTTCTTCGTCCTCACTGCTGCTCTCCAGCAAATTCATGGTCACCTTTTGCGCAGAGCTTTTGTGAAGCTCATCACGAAAGGTGTTGTTCATCTTGCGAAAGTGTTTGAAATGTGCGGGGAAGGTGGAGGAAGAAGGTGTGGTAGAGTTAAGAAATGGCAGTCAGGGTGACTGGATTCAAAAATGTGCAGCCGATGTGTAGATAAAGTACTGGAGTCCGAGTTGCTGGGTTGGCTTTTGGCTTTGATGAGCAGAGTGGGGTAATGTGCTGTGGCGGTGCTTTTCGCCGCAGGTGTAAAGCAGCATGCGCGGCAATGAAAATTTGGAGCAGTAATAGTGGGGTTGTGGTGGTGGGTTGGATGTGCGGCGAGTTGGTGGAAGTGGCTGGTGTTTGGCGAAAAACACGCAAAAGAATGGTGGGTGCCGTTGGGTTGAATATCGTGTAGGGGGTTGCGATATGGGGTTTGGACCAGAGATTGTGAAGATGCGATTGTTCTGCAGCCTGCGTTGCTCTCCGGAGTTCAGACTATGTACTTCTGTGCGTGGAATGTATGTCCAATCTCAATGGTGTGGCGGGTGTTTTCCTAAGTTTGAGTAAGAAAGGAGGCCCGCAGTTGTGGACGATTGAAGAGTACAGATTTCAACGGGAGTAACACTCTTAGAGGGAGTTCCAGAGGCTCATATACTGGCCATTGGCGCAACGCAGGGTAGGGGAGGACGTATGAGCATAGGTGTTGGCTGAAGATGTAGAGAAAGAGTTGTGCGGTATGTGTAGTGGATGTGAGAGTGTGTTAAGGGTGGGACAGTATACGTGCAGAGGCTGCACACTGTCGGAAAGGTATCAATGTGGCCTTTGTGTTGATGCTGCGGCAGAAAGTTCTTGATATAAAAATGGATTCTTGGAGAAAGGTTTGGTGCGCTGCAGCACTAGGGGTGGCAGAGGACACAAAGCTCAGGTGAGGAAGTAGCCGCAGCGGCTGCACAACTTTAGGTGCGAGAAGGGCAAAGGTTTGGTGTGGTGCAGCACCGGAAGTGGCAGAAGACACGAAGCTCAAGGGAGGAAATAGCCGCAGCGGCTGCACAACGTAATGGTAGGGAAAGAGCAAAGGTTTCGTGCGGCGCAGCACCGGTGGTGGCAGAAGACACGAAGCGCAAGCATGGAACTAGCGGCAGCGGCTGCACAACTTTAGGTGCGGGAAGAGAAAAAGGCGGGGTTTTTTGAAGCTTATCGAAGGAAGGCAAGCAGATGCGCGCCACAGCGGTCAAGATTGCTGCTCAAGAGACGTTGAAAAGCAAAAGAACTCTCCAGACACCGTTGGAGATCAGAAGATGTCTATCAAATGAACAAAATATCTTTCTTAAAGCTACCAATGACAACCTTACATTTGTACAGTTGGTTTTGCGTTTGCTCAAGAAGTTGGGGTGCCGGTGGAGATGCTCTAACAACACGTCCTTGTTCGTATATTACACAGTTGTACCATCTTATAGTCCTACCCCTATCCATACAGGATTAATGCTTTGAAACGTATTCTCCGAGAATCAGTATTTATCATTCGTCACATGCAATTGTGCGGTTGAGTCCATGTACCAGATCCCAAAAGACTTATCTTAATCGTTTCATGCCATCAAAAGTAGTCAAGAAGTTTTTGTTTGAGGTGTTTTGAATGAAATTAATTTTTTATTATATTTTCTTTAATTTTATGACCCTTTTCTTGCATTGGCATTTGATCCGAAACCCGCGCTTCTTGTCCTTTATATTTCCGTGTTACAGACTTCTCGGTTTTTTTTTTGGGTCAGGTATTTTTTAATTACTAAGACTTTCTGCAATGTTTTCTAACGTCATTTTATTTTTCTTTTCGACTTTTGTACGTCCTGTACTTGTCGTTCTGTTTTTAATCGTTTTGGTTCTTTAATGTTTTATACCCTTGTTCTCCTTCCAAAAGTTTTTTTTTCCAGACAAACACAGTTCATGAATATCTATTTTGTTTGCTGCTGCAATGCAGGATTTTTCAGAAGCCTCTGATTGCTTTCGAGTGCTAGAATTTCAGTTTCAAACGGTTTCGAACGATTCGCATGTGTCCTGTTGTGGAGTTAACCAAACATATGATGACAAATAAAGGATAGTATACACGGTATTACCTCTACAGGCAAAACAATAAGCACAACGGCTTGCAAAAAACTCAACTCTCTCCTTCTTGTCTTTTCTTTTCTCGTTCTCTACCTTCTAGCGCTCCATCTAGGAGCTCCTTTTGTAGCCATGGAGTTCTAGTCCATGCCGTTTCAGTGCGCACATATGTTTGCTCGCACTGTTAAGATTGGTATTGATTTTTCCCTGTCTTGCGCTCGCATGGCGATTGCTCTGCCTTCGCTAGCACAGCGGAACTGCTCCAGATAGGAATTGCGTATTCCTGGAGAACTCTCCTGCTCCAGCATATATTCACGATGAGCTCAAATTAGTGAGCTCAGTTTACAATGGTCGCGAGTTTACGATTCAAACCTATTGAATAGCATTAGCATTCATAATTCGCATTGACAAGATTTCATTAAACTGGCAATTGTCACAACTTTACAAGAAATATAAAAAATTATGATTGTCTTCTTGATGCAGTAGTTCGATTCCTCCTTATATTCACTTTAATGAACTTCCTCGATGTTGTCCAGTGTTTCAACTTCTGCGACTTTAAAGCGAGTGTATTAGCGGCCACAGAGACTCAGGCGGGGGCGGGGCCCACATCATAATTTACGATGAGCAGTGCACATCTTTGAGTACATGCATTACTGATTTACCTCAGTATTTTGGCTTGAACTTCTTTCTTCCATAATTTCTAGTGGTAGAACTGTGCTTGTAGTGTTCTATTTCTTTTCTACTGTATGGCTGAATCCCATATCCTTTCTATCATATACCATTAAAAATGGATATCATATTGTCTATAGAACTTCTGGGACCCATAGAATATGCGAAAGACCCCGTCAAGGAGATATGGCTGTTTGGCCAATCTGCTGCAGATTCCGCGTAGAGTCAAACATTTGAACACGGCCAATGATCTTATAGCGCTCATGGACATGAGTGCAAATGCTAAGTATGCCGGATACATGTCGACATTGCACGTCAATGCTCTCATGATTGTTGATTATCTCTATGGATCGGAAGAATTGGGTGCGTCAATCATTAACCTCGTACAAAAGACACCATAGAAAATTATCGCTCATGCTGCCCAGCTCGCCGTAGCAGTCAAGAAGTTGGATAGTATGCTCACGCTAGCTGATAGCGTCGCCAAGATAGTGATGGAGTTCTGCAAGGTCTGCGCCACCGACGAAGGAGCGGTATCGAACGTGTTGAAAATGCTGTTCATATTGGCTTTCCGAGCCTTACTGACCTAATTTTATATTTCATTGTCTTAAATGACACATACAGGTTTTGCCAAGTGCATTGTGATCAATTTTGGCAGCTGTGCGGGAGAAGATGACAAACTCTGGGTTCCGGATGAAATTGCAGAACCTATTCATAAATATATCTCCGTGGGATTTACACCCCGCACTGCTGCACAAGCAGCACCTCCTGTGGGAAAGATCCCAGAGCGATGCTTTGTGCTGAATAGGGGATGAGCAGCTACTCGTCGAACTATCTCATGCGATTGTTAACTCAAATTGCGTACATTTACTGCGAGACTCTTCGTGATGTAAAAGTATAAGAAACGGATACCAACTGCCATGTGAAAGTGATTGGTTCGGCGCGCGCAAGGCAGCTACTATAGCCCGAGCCGGTCGGCACTAATGAGCAAGCCGCAGGCTTTCGTACCGGGACATCCAGAAGTTACTGCTTTTCTGCCAAGTAATGGACCTTTAATGAAATACAACGCGTTCGTGCATCCCAGTCATGCTCATAACTTCCCCACAAGCATATGTGGGGCAATTTCAACAACAAGGAAAGCACTGTGCAACTGCCAATGTGCCTGGTGGTGATCGCGACCCGCACATCATCATCAATAAAGTGAATTATGTTAAAGACAAGAGACTAAATCAATACCAGCATGATCAAGAGGAGCTTCGGGATACACAACGGTTTCTGGGTGAAACGGGAGGAACGCCTGTACGGAGTATTGCCAAACGCAGATGGCTTGATCCGAATGAAGTTATTGAGATAGACTGATGTGAAGATGAAATTTAAAGCCGCCCATGACTGAGGGCTTCTAAACTCCTACATTCACTCACGGTGATGTTTAACCGGAGCTGCAACTATCCGCGAAGAGCAATTTGCCAGGAATTGGCATAAGTACATGGTGACGCTGCGTTCCATGCCACAAAGGCTCGAGAAGCACGCAAATTGTTATGGTGTGAAGTGTGCGTCTAAACCCAAGCTTTCAAATGGAGATCGATATCGAAGGTGCGTAGGCCCTGTTCCGAAGAGAGCAAGCTAAGCCTTCCATTTCGATGCGGAAACTGTCGTTCCCGGGCGTATCGAAAAAGAGGCACAATTAGCTTCAAAATAGATGTCTTCAAAACACCGCTTAAAAATTGAATAGTTGACTGTGGCAGATGATCGTGGTGCCAAAATTTACCTACCCATCGTTTTATATCCGGGTGACACTTGCCATCCAGCACATCTGCAAACAGTACGACTGTACATCAAGTAACAATCCTTTTTCTCTTTTTGCAAGTATCATTTTCAGGGTGAATGAGAGTCCAAAATGTCTTCCAAACAAGTCAAGCAGTCGACATTTGATACAATTGTCCGCGAGGGTATTCAAGAGTTTGGGCTCTCCGCCGAAGAAGCAGTAGCCGACGCGTGCGAGCAGTTGCGGAAGTCCGGTGTTACAAACCTTTCGAACTTGGATGTGTCGGTACCGTCTGAGGTAGCGGCTGAAAGTGGATGTTGTGCATCCCACGTGAATGCGGTTCGGGGTGCGCTGCAATCTAAGAATCCATCGCACTTGATTAACAGCCTTGTAGCGTTGAACTCAAGTACGAGGGGCAAAAGAGACGCCGCAAAAGCTGTCCTGAACGGTGCTATTGATCTCCTTGCAGAATGTATGCAATACAGCTTAAAGCTCGAGCACATTCAAAGACAAAACATTGTACGACCTATTTGTGAGCTTATCGTGACTTTGTGCATGAATGATGAATTGAACCGCACGGCTTTCGTGGGATTGAAAGCTGCACAGGGCCTTGGCGGAATGAAGTCGTTGTTCAATTCATTTGGGAATCAGGGGCACCGAGATTCTGTTTTCGACTTCGAAACATGCGGTGCACTCGTTCAATCAATGTGCTCCATCCAACGCAATGACGAGCATGTGAAGCAGTTCTTCGCAGCAAATGAATCGCTAGATTGCCTTATTAAGTACTTCGAGAACGCTTGTGACGGAATCATTAACAACATCGGTGATATGGTGACGCCACCCAAGAAGCTCTTCCTGCATTTGTGCCTCTATACGAGACAGCTTCTCTCACCGGACGACGCAAGTGTGAAAGTTACCGAAACGTTCAACCGGGCTCGTGTACTTGCTGGGGACAAAACTGTGACAGAAAGTGGACTAAGACCTTTGTCAACTTCGTCAAATTTATTAGAGTTGTTTTCAAAGTTCATTGCCGAAGTGCAAGCAAGCGATTCGCTCTCACGAGCTATTAGGCGACAACTTCTGACGGAATGTTTTGCATGCATCCGCACATGTTGCGTGTCGGATGAAATATGTTCCCAAATTGTCAGGCTGAACATGCACAAGTCATGTATTGAGCTATTGGAACAGTTTAAATGTGAGGAAATCACTGTCAGTGTTTGTGTTGGAGTTCTTCGCAATCTAGCGGGCCGAGACGAGTGCAAGACTGATATATTTGAAAGCACAGCAAGTGTAACAGAGGTTGTAAAGCAACATCTGGGCACATGTTCGAAGATTGGCGAACAGTATTGCGGTCTCATAGGCAGTCTAAGTCTTCGAAGACCTGACCTTGCAAACAAAATAGTCAAACTGGGAATGGCAGAAATAATCTTGGACGTGATGGACATTTATGATGAGAATAAGGTTCTGCAACGAGTCGGATGTCTAGCGATACGCAATATCTGTGCCAGGGATGTAGAAGCAAGACGCCATATGCGAGAAAAAGGGTTGGCAGAAAAGATCATCAGAAAGGCATGGAGGAGGCATGCACACTGCGATGATGTAGCGTATGCAGCTCTGAGGGACATGGATGTACTTGACGATGACGAACTACGGCGCGATGAACGTTACACAATGCCCGCTGGGTTTTACAAGACACCTGTTGTGCGTGAAAAGGATACATAGTTGATGCACCGGGGAGAGCTGGATGGGCACATGAACGGCACGATCTCCTATCACCTCGAAAGCAGGGATGACAGACTGCAAATAAAGAAAGGCACGATGGGTAAATTATTGTGGACAAAGTATTGTGGACAAAGAAGAGGACATTGGACGGGCATGGTGGTCGTTTTTCACGAGAAGTACTTTGCTCTTTGACCAGTTCTGTCAATCGATGGACGCGGGATTATTCCAGCAAGCATTTCACGGGTTCATTTCCGAAGTCAGAGATGCAGCATAAAATGCAACGCAGAATATGTAACTTAGAGCGCTAGCTCTTGGCAGAAAATACGGCAGAACTTGTAAGCACAACTATCAGCTCTGGATCTGGGCGGAGCTCGCGTGTGAAGAAGTCTGTGTACTGATCTCAAGATCCGATACGACGCAATCGAACTCGGGGAGAAATGAAACGCAGCTTTGGAAATTGTGATTCGATTTCTGTAGCCTGTGACCATCATGAGTAAGCGACGGAAACACGCTGGCTGCAGGACTTCTGCAGACGTTCTACGAGAGTGAGCAAGCCTAGCTGGCAAGACAGGTCGTGCCCTGTTATAGCCCTCAACTTGTCAGGGCGTTCAGTTTAGCGGCTCAGCTACTGTGCAAGGTTGCCGTAGAAAGGAGTGGAAGGGGGCAGAAAGCAAGGCACGGAAGGCTCTGGCGTCCTCGAAGCGAAGAAGAAACCACTTTTGCTCAAGGAGTTCCAGAACATTTACTGAAGCAGATGGCTGCGCAGGTGCGTTGCTAGGTATTCTCAGAGCTTTTGCGCTGGTGCGTTTGCATCAATTCTTTTGGTAAAGGGGTACCTAGTCTGGATTGAAGCGTTCACCGTCGCTAAGAACACGCGAAGAACGTTTCTCCAGCTTGCAGCGCTCCTTCACCGTGAGCATCGTGACTCGACAGCCATCGTTTCACAGTCGCTAAGAGCACGCACAGAGCATTTACTCGGTTGGCAACCCTTTTTCACTTTCACCTGGGGCATCGTGACTCAGCCCTCATCTCACGCCTCTCTCTCCTTTGACGCGTTAACGTCGTTATCAAAAACTCTTTCTGTTGCCCATTCACTAGGCGTGACTGATTTGCGCTCGCTTGCGAACAGAATGCGCGATATGCGCATTGCGACGCAGTATCTCACAAGAGTGTGATTGCGGAGAGGCTGACCTTCTGCCTTTACGGGTTTGCAGCGTCCCGCAGTCTCACTGACGAGCGCATGGGACTGGCAGGAGAACTCTATGGTGAGGATTGGCATACGCAGATACCAAGAACACACTTATTTCGATTGACGGAGCAAACCTACTACCAAACTCGTCTGTCGCAAGTACACCACGCGGGGCCCCCCTTCCGGCTTTCATTCGCACAATCAAAGAGAGAAACCCACCTCGACATGGCGGCGGCGATAGAGGAGTTTGCAAAACACTCGCGCACCTTGCGCGCTCGCCACAAATTTGGGAGCAGCGGTGGCATTGTATGCATAGCAGGAGGGAATGGCTCAAACCGCTTTGCCGCTCGCACTTCGCCTTCTGTGGACGCCTCGCGCGGACCTTCGTTTACTGGTCTGATGAGCTTGATTGAGCTTGGGCGCCACCTCGCGGTTCTGGGCTCTTTGCAACGCGATCCATCGCTGCACCTCCGCCCTCAGGATGGGAGTGAGACTCAATGTTCACCGATTTCTGAGGGCCTTAGTTGATGAGGTGGATCACCCGTCGATCGACAGTCAATGCGCGTTTACGAACATGTGATTGGTTGGCATGAAAGTTTCGGTTTTCATTTAGATTCCAATTTCTTTTCTTCAACCCCTGCTTTTGTATTTCCAGGGTTTTCGGCGTATGGGTAATTTTACTCCCATTCTCTCAAAGCAACTGCGTAATCTCTATATAATGAAGGGCTCTAACCACGTATCGCCGCATGGGTATCTCAGGCAGAATGGCACACGAAAAGCTAGTTATCTGTTGAGGTTCTATCGGTGCTCCGTTTTCTCTCTCTGACGCGATCAGTCGGAACAGTCAGAATAACAAATATACTGTGTTTCCATGGTAGTTCCTCATTAACCAAAAACTCGCTCCCTCGTGTTCGGCTCGTCCTTAAAATCCTGTTTCCATGTCTAAACATCATCCAGATCTCGTCATGTGTCGCAAGCAACCGGGTGTAATTACAGGCAAAGTATGTCAAAGATGTGAGGGAAAATGCGTAATATGTGATTCGCTGGTGTCACAGACGACACCAGCGCGTATTTGTGATGAATGCAATTATGGCTCATTTCAGGTAAGCTCTCCACGATACGCTTGGATGCATCATTTCATTCTGCTTTCCTGTTTTAGTTCGAAATTGAGAAGGTACTAAACTATGCTTTCTGGTTTTCTTTGGAATCCGCAGGGAAAGTGTATTGTATGTGGGAATCAAGGCGTATCTGACGCGTATTATTGTGTCGAATGTACAATTTTGGAGAAGGACAGAGATGGGTGCCCAAAGATTGTAAACGTTGGAACCGCTAAGATAGACTTAGTGTACGAGAAGAAAAAATACAAGAGATAAAGCCGGCGCTAACAACATGACACTGTCCAGATACATGTTGATGATTCTCAAGCAATATGCCCATCCAAAAGTAAAGTTAGAGGACGCTTTCGCACGCTGTGTGGCTTGCCATCTATATGGTATAGCACTAATGAAATGGATTCTCAAAGGTGCACCTGATGTGTTCAAGCGTTTAACCCAGAAGATCCTCCCAGTCCTCATCTTCGTCAGGTTCTTCGTATGCTTCGAAGTTCACTTCGTACCGCATGAGACCCCCAATGCCTCCAAATCCCTGGACAAATTGCGCACCTTCTTGCGAGCGATCTGTTATAAATTCGAGTTGAGTACCGTAGTCCTTATAATGAGCCGCCATCCAATCAACAAAAAGTTCTGTGTCTCTCGTTTCTAATTCTATCCCGGATTCCTTCTCGACAAAGTTTGACATGTCTTGCATCTGTTCTTTGCTGAGAATCTTGACAACTTTCTCTCCTGTTTGTGGATTTTCGAGTTCTAGTCTCGTGTGCTCCATATTTTCCCATAGAATGAGAATCTCGACGGCGCCTTGCTCCAGTGCCCGCATGGTGTCCACAATACCAAAACAATATTTGTTAGTGTCCTTCGATATTTCGTCAAAATATCTCTGCACAAGTTTCTTTTCCTGAATGAACTTGACGTTGCCAAGAGTCTCAGCGGCAAGGTCAATAGCTTGGTTAAAGCCGTTCTCGCCACCGTAGCTGACGTCCACAGTCTTCAGCACCTTGGCCTTCAGTCTCTGATCGAATAGCTCAGAGTTGTATAGGTCGGTCTTAAAATCTGCAGATCCAGCCAGAATGAGGCCTGTGACGTTGACTTTCTGGCCGTTTGGAATGAACTGAGTCACGGCGATTTCCGCGACTTTCCGAACAAAGTTATGACGTTTTTCTAGGCGCAGCCGTGCGAATCGCAAAGCCGACTGACCACCGCGACCATGTTTCTTTGGCAGATCAACAGAAAATTTATGGAGGACAGTCCTCGTATTACCAGTCAAAAGACCGAAAAGAGCACCATTTCCATCCATGACAATAAATCCAAACTTCTCATCTGACTCGAGAAGACTCGCTAATGCTTCCGTATGGAATTTGTTATCACATAGGTAGAGAGATGTGTTAATGGGTTTGAATGGCTCAAAGTCGACCAATACTTCTCTTTCCTTGTTTTGGTCGTTCATGATAGTACCACAATAGATAACAAGTCCGTTAGTAGGAACCTTAGGATACAATTTCAGACGCTGTTGTGTAGATGTGATGGCACTGAGAACAGATTGACGGTTGACGCGAGACTTAATGTTGGAGGCTGTGCCGTATTCATCACTAAGCTTCTTGTTTACGCGACTCGTTTGATCGCCGGGAGGGATGATAAGGGAGATCATGCTTGTTCCGTTCCCACGTGCTTGTTCCAAAGCTTTAATAAGCTTCTTAATTTTCCATACTTGAACGGCCCGGTCGCCGTCGTTGTCCTGGCTCTTATCTTTTTCACCCATAGTTTAGGAAGGGGACCACTTCTGGGAGCTCAGTAGTGCCCGTGACGAGTGTAGAAATTCTTAACGAACAAAGGTAGCGAAAGCGAATAAGTTACGTTCAGAAACAGGGCTGCACAATGCGGATTGTTGGCAAGGAGGCCGAATGCGACGAGAGCACGCCCAGGCTTCGGAATATGAGTTTTGGAAGGAGGAAGAATGCCACCGCGCCTGCCACCGCTTAACCCCCGGCGCCTCCATGGGCGTAAATGAATAACTCGAAAAAATCCATGCAATATGCGAGGTGGTCAGTGGCAAGCGACAAAGCTGACGACCTGACGACAGTACCGCACACACGGCACGCCGAGCATAGTGGCACGAGGAAGGCTGCTGGAACTTGGGTGATCCACTCATTGCATTCCAAGTGCTTCATTCGCGTCACAAAGCTGGCAACTGTGACACCGTGGATACTAAAACGTTGTGACACCGTGGATACGAAAACGTTGTACACCATTTATGACCAGGCGACCAGACGCCATAGATTCGGCTTCAATGGAGGGTAGGATCCGCTATCCCTCTGAACTTATGCAAGTGCTACCTATGGTGCAAGAATATTTTAAAAAAGTTGTTTCACGTAGCTTTTGTCTATGTCGGAAAGAGAACCTGCCGCTTTATGATCAATTCGCCAGAAGTTCCGGGGCTTTCGAAGCTTCGTGATCGGCATTCGTCTCAAAGAATCGAGCCAAGCAGCGAAGTGTTTGTGAAGTACGACGTTTAGCTTAGCAATCCGTTTCGTTAAGCCGCGATAGGAATTCCAGTTCGGTTGCTATGGTTTGGAAATTTACACCCTCATGCCCTCCCCACGACCAGAAGCCAAGAATCACTGTCGTAGGGGCAGGTCCGGCTGGATGCTTACTAGCAATATTACTATCTAACAGTGATTGCGTTATAGATGTTTACGATTATCGATTCGACTCTAGAACTGCGAAAGGTGCTTCAAACAGCCAACGCTCTATAAACCTTGCCCTTTCGACTCGTGGTCTCACAGCTCTGGAGCGCGCCGGGGTTCTTGACACCGTTTTGAAACATTCTATCCCCATGTACGGCCGCTGCATACATCCCTTGGAGGGCAAGTTACAATTTCATGCATATGGCCAGGCCGATCAATATTTACTTTCGATATCGCGCCAGGTGCTGTGCAACATCTTACTCGACGAGTGTGACAGGCGAAAGTCAGTTCGTTTGCACTTTGGTCATAAGTGCGTTAATATCGATCTCCACCGGCGTTCTGTTTCCTTTCAACGTATTGATTTAGAGGAAGGCGATCATGAATCTCAGTTCTCAGTGTCATCCGATCTAATTGTTGGCGCAGACGGTGCTTATTCTCGAGTCCGCGCAGCTATGGCTAGAGAAGACCGATTCGACTTCTCACAATCATACATATCGGCCGCGTATAAAGAACTCACTATGGTAAACACTGCGTTATCTCATGGACCACCTTTGCCTTCGCACTTCCTCCACATATGGCCGCGTCATCGTTTTATGCTCATCGCGCTTCCAAACAATAATACATCGTTCACATGCACACTTTTTATGGACAAGAGCGATATGGAGAAACTGTCTTCCCCGAGCAAGGTGGAAACTTTCTTCAACACTCACTTTCCCGATGCCGTTCGTCTTATGCCAACGTTGTCACAGGACTATTTTGGAAATCCTTCTCCCTCCCTCGTGACCATCAGGTGTGCGCCGTTCAATCATCATGGAAATGCGGTATTGATTGGAGATGCTGCACATGCAATTGTTCCATTCTATGGACAAGGATGCAATGCCGCCTTTGAAGATTGCCGTCTTTTAGCGGAAGATATCGAAAAACATCAGTGGAAGGATATGGATCAAATATTATTGAAGTACTCGAACCGCAGAAAGCCAAATACGGATACAATCGCGGATTTAGCTTTGGAGCACTTTGAAGATATGTCTTCAAAGTCAACAAATCCTTTATCTGTGCTTCGACGTCGACTAGAAATATGGGCTAACCATTTTTTTCCGCGTAAGTTTTTACCTCTGTATTCCATGGTGTCGTTTTCAAATATCCCGTACAGAGAGGCTTTGATACGTGCTAGATGGCAGGATAAGAGGATTGTCCAGCTTTTATACGTCACAGGAATCGGATCTTTCATTCTGTCGGCTCTGATTTTGAGGAAAGCGTTAATAGATAAAGCAGCTCGATAAGCCACTCTGTGCATGTGTGCACGCAAGACTGTTCGATCCACTTGAGGCTTCCTCAGCGTAATATATAACCGTCAAATCGAATATACAGGCTATTACATATTCGCCCAAGAGCGCTGGGCGCATCGACAGCCTTGTTCCACAATGATCAGAATTTTACCATTGGCTCGGTAGAAATTGGTGTCCGATTCCCAAATTCATTCGCGGCAATGGATGAAGGCACACTGCCGTTGTGTTTTGATGTGATATCACAAATCGGAGATGTCGCTTTGAAGTGAAACCTTCGTTTATGACGATAACCTCTCTGTGAGTTATAATGGAATGAAAGTAAGGTTGACCGCAGTTTACTTCACATTTGTCGCGAAGATAAGCTAGGTGGGGTGTTTCGATCTTTGAAAGACCCAAATAAAGCATCTGATCCCATGGTGGATCACGGTTGAGCACCATCCCCGTTTCTTGACGTGATTCAAAATGATGAATCGTGAGGGATTGATATATTATCAACTTGTGGAAGATGATTGAAATAACGGTGATTGCAGAACTGAAAAAATGGCTGATATATTATGAAACGATGAGGCTGCCCATCCAGCTGAGGTTTGGCTTCCGAGAGTGCTGCTTGCTGCAACCCATCTTACGCCCTCAAACAAAAGCTGGTCTCCAGGAAAGACGGAGTGGCAACGAGTGACCATTTCTGCACCAACGATACGAATGCCCAAGTTACCAAAGCATTGTATTTCTGCAAGGTTAGGGCTTTCGATCGTTGGTCTTGCCATTGCCGTAGAAAACATGACAAACTCCCTCTGTAGGTGCGGTTCAAGAAGTTGGATCAAGGCATGAGATTCGACGACTGTCAGAGATTGGGAAAGATCCGGATCGCGACGTTGGCGCTTTCTTGGAGGGGATTCGGGGACTATGATTGTTCCGACTTCCAAAGATTGAGGATTAGTTTTGATCACTGAAGATAGCGTTCGGAAGAAACATGTGGTACATTCATTTGCGATGACAAAAAAAGAATTACCGTTCGGTTGTACTGCAGGTCTCTCAAGAAGCACATAGCATCCATCATTGAGAATGTCTGCATAAGAATATTGATTTTCATGCAGCAACCAAAGCACTGAAGGCTGGGCACTTGGTACGTCCGGTGATTGGTCTTGTATTCGTATGTGCTTTCCATTATGGACTTCTACAACACGTGCGAAGATATAATTTGGGGCGAGAGAACGCTCGTCCCAAACTCGCTGTAAAGTGTATGTTTCAATCGGTTCTGTAATATTCAATGCGTTTGCTGGCAATGAATCTAAGTCAATCAAGACGGTCGGAGTCGGCAAGACGGTTGCCGTAATTGAAGGAAGAGGAAATACAGTTTTCGATAATGCTTCCCCATATTTGTTAGGATCGCAATTGAATTTAGCAACGTCTACAGGACTTTGGGCATTCTTTCTTTCGATACAATTTCCGAAGGACCTTGGTGCAGAGACGAGGGCCTTTTCAGCGAGGGCTATAGCTTCAGCTTTAATATCGTCATTGTATGAATTGGTCACCACCTCTGCGGGAAAATATAAGGAAAACCCTGGATTGAATCGAGCGAGAAGCTTTGAATGAGGAAAGAATGCGATATGTCGACCATCCGTAAGCCGTACGAGCCATATCTCAGGCGGCTCAGGACTTATCCGAATGACAACTGCACGATAATGGCTTGGTAATTCGACCCTTTGCAGCTGAGCCTGATAGCGAGCTAGGATTTCATCGCACGCCACGGCCGGCGTGAGACCGGTGGAATACTTGCCAAGCAGCGAGACCAGACATGAGGCCACATATCCCCAAGGAAGTTTACGTTTGAGCTTTCTTTGAATTTCCAATACAGGGACTTCAAGCAGATTGGATGTCATTGAATTCTTCAATGAAAGGCACGAGTACGGGAGTGCGAAATAGTTGCGAAGTCGACAGATGTGAAACCTGAATTTCTACACAGGCGACCACAAGTGGTCTTGGATGCACTGCGCAATACACACTAATCTGAGCCTTCGCGCCAATTTCATCACAATGAATTGCCGCCAATTCGAAGAGCAAAGCGGAACCGAAATTGGGCAGCGTCACAACGAGCTCCGAGTCCACGTCATCGACTGATTTGACGTTTCTCAGTCATTCAACTATATATACACGTGGCACATCTAGTTTAGGACGACTACTGCAAAAGAAGTCCTTGACTTCTCAAAGTACGGCAGTTTTTAAATTCTTTATTTTTTACAACGGACGTCATTTGAAGAATGAGTTGTGAAAGTCGTCAACTCCGAGGATGCCTAAAGATACTTCCGCTGGGGAAATTCTGAATCATCAAGTTACTCTTCTCTATTATGAGGGATTGTGACGTTTTGATATGTAAACTAATCTGCATATGAATATTTTGTCGCTTTTTTTGCTAGAGTGCCAAAATGTTTTTCTTCAAGGTAAAGTTGGTTTCAAAAGTATAGGAGATCTGGCATTTTTAAGCATCGGGTTTGGTACTACAGTACTACATAAATCAGGTTTCAAAACATTTCTTATTGATACACCGTTCTGAAAGTATTAGACATTTTCTTTTCAAACTTCATTATGTCTTCATCAGCGATAATTTCTCGCTTTTTTTACTGGAATATACTAATTCAAAGCTATGGTATTGCGTTTCTGTTACATTGCATATTTAAGATGCTCAAAGCTTTAGCGTTAATTCCAATACATATTTTACATGAAATGCTGTTCAAAATGCACTGTCACGGCGCCAATATAATCCAACCAAAACATCCTAAACATTATTAGAAAAGTTTAAAACAAAAAACCGCGCAAATAAGTTCATAAAAACACTGTTCAGTTTCGTAAAACAGCTTTAAGTGCTGTAGACCTCTGACCCGCCGCAATACCTTGCTAAAAGCGTTTAACATACCGATAAACATGTAACACGGAGTTCTTAAAGCCTAGTGGAAACATTTAAAAACTGACACTCTGTAGAAAGTTCTAGCATGTTCTACACAAAACCATAATTTGCATTTTTAATGGCGTACAACAAAAACCATATAAACTTCTATGGTGGGGTAGAATTATTGTAGACAACAATATTAGAAATCTTTTTGCATCCACTTTGACGGAAGCTAGAAGTCAAGCCGAGTGTTCAAGATAAAAAACAAAATTGCGTTTATTGAATTCTGTTAAAGCTGTAGTACAACCCTCCTAGAAATTGGGCCCTTCTCAGGTGTAGTTTTGGAGTATTTAATTATGCATTCCATCGAGGGTTGACGCTCACAACACGTAGAGGTTGGCACAGCACTGCTGGTAATTTCTATATTTTATTTACTATTTTTGTGGGAAGGCTAGTAGTTTTCTGCAACAGTCTACAGTATATAGTGGCTGGGCAAGTTTGCCCAAACACCAAGTAAACTTCCCGAAGGGAGAAACCGGAAGCAGGGTACGACCCCCAACACGGGTTTCTGGCTCTGAGCGCTACCGCTGCCGCGTGCTATCACACTCCAAGGAGGTGTGGCCGCGTCACGTACGGATCGCTCATTCCCGTGTATCAACAGGAGCTTCACCGCCGCAGGCGTGTTTCTATATTATCATACCACTGCCGTGTGCTCGCCCCAGTATTGGGATATTTTCTCCGTTTTCGCCCTTTTTCTCCTATACCGTCGGTCTCGCGACCGCCGCCCCCTTTTCCCCGCAGGGTTACCGTTGTTTGCTGCCCACTTCTGTGGCCCCGCTCCCCCTCTTTGGGTTTGTTGTTTTGTTGGTTGTTGTCGTCCCGTGTACGCGCCATCGCTGGCCTGCATTCGAGGGTCGTCACACCACTCTCGTGGATCCGCCACCCTCTCGGGGATACACACACACACACTCGCGGATCGCTAATCTTTCAGCTCTCTAAGGCCCTTTCTACACATAAACAGGACACGGTGTATTCTGTCTGAAATACCCTTGATCCTGGGGATTCCCCATTTCTTGGGACGACTGTTGTCCTGTCCAAAATACCCAGCATTTTGGGGTCGCTTCAAAGCGACTCCAACACAAGACCCAAGCTTCGCAACGGCTTTCATCACCATACATATGGACTCTGAACGCCGTAGACGCTTTGCCGCAGCAGTTGTCGCTGTACTTGCGACTCAAGAATACAACTCTGATATTACTACAGTTCAAATCTTGCTGTCTTTTCACTCTGCTCCTATTGTGATCCTCTCATCTTGCGATGAACGCCGTGGAATACCCGGAAGGGTATGGTCTCGACGCAGAAACTCTCCAACCTGGTTCTTCGACTTTGCAGTCAAAAAAGATTTCATGGGCTGCGCGTCCTGGAAAAGTCTTTTCCGAATCACGTATCCCTTATTTCAACAACTGTCGCAAGGACTACGGGCCATCATAGAGGCAAGCGATTCAAAGTTTCGTAAAGCTTTGCCAGGAGAGATCAAAGTGGCAGCTTTTCTGCTTTACGCTGGCGGATGTACATGCGAAAAGGCTTCGACACATCTCGGCATAGGTGCGAGCACAGTATCTGCAAGCGTGAGGACAATAACCAAGGCTATAACCCAAAAGTACAAAGACGCTGTGCGCTTCCCAACCGAAGAGCAAGATGTGGCTCGTGCAATGAATGGATTTGAAATGCTGAGTGGTCTACCCTACTGCGTCGGCGCGATTGATGGAACTCATATCAAATGGCCATGTTGCCCTGAAGAACAATACTATGAGTACCGATGCTACAAAGGGTACCCAAGTGTAGTACAGTTTGCGGTGGTTACCGCTAGTAGAAGGTTTACTTTCGTAGATATTGGAAAGCCTGGGGTTCTTGGTGATTCTACAGTATTCGAGCAGTCTACATTAAAGAAGAATATTGAGAATGGAACAT
The DNA here is from genome assembly GCA_019155205.2 of Gracilaria vermiculophylla. Taxonomy (NCBI): domain Eukaryota; phylum Rhodophyta; class Florideophyceae; order Gracilariales; family Gracilariaceae; genus Gracilaria; species Gracilaria vermiculophylla. Next base: position 1,366,789 of record JAHNZQ020000181.1, on the reverse strand, counting down.
GGATGGGGGACGACATACTGAACTTGGTTATCGCAAACGTCGCTGTTCGTCCATACTTAATTGGAGATTGCGCCTTCCAGGTCACCAAGAATGTGATGAAGAGCTGTACCGAACCCGAGAAAAACGCCAACCCGGTATTGCGGACGTGGGATACAGTGGCAAGCACGACTAGAAAGTCAGTAGAATGCGCATTCGGAAAGCTCAAACACCGCTTTTGTGTTCTGAAAGATGGAATTTGACTGCAACATGAGGACAAAATCGTCATATTTATATTCGCATGCGTCGTTCTACATAACTGGAGCATTGAAAATGGCGACGACCAGGACTTCTATTTAACTCCTGACGAAGGCGAAGATCAAGATCTTGTTGTCAGTGCGGAGAAGACTGCAGGAAAGAGACAAATGGATGCATTATTTATAGTATATAACCAACAACTGTAGTACAGAGTAGCATGCATCAGAACTTATCAACTAAACGTTCCAAAATTCTCCCCGTCTTTTCGCGTTCTTCGTTTCTTTTCTTAATCTCTAATATCAGAGTCTCAGTTGCCTGTTCTTGCGTTTTTATGAATTCGGACAGTAAAGAATCTCGAGAAAGCTTCACGCGCTTACGAGTGCTCGATGCTGGTAATTCCGGTGCACTAGTATTATCATCCGTTGAATAATGCGCTGGTGGATCGTAGCGCGCCTTTCCATTCTCCAACTGGTGCATCTGTTCGAAATATTCCGGAGTATTGAAAAGAACTTCGTCATCACCATCTCTGCCAGATTGCTTGAGTTTGGCCATAAATGCAGAGTATTCCTGCTTTATGCGGGTGAACTTTTTTTGCCAACCTTTAGCGGTTCTTTCGATGCCATGGCTGCTTTCAGCGAGCTTAACGGCGTCGGTGAAGACATCCTCAAGGCTTTTCTTTTGTTGCTTTCGATCGCCATAGCCAGCTTGCTTCATCATGGAAAACAGAACATTAACTGTATCATTGTCATAGGTTGGTTTGATTACGACACTGTTGGAGGGTGCCTGGCTTTGTTGGTTTCCGGGCTGGGATGGTGTGCAGGCTGGTGAAGTGATTTTTGTTATGCTAGTAGTCTGTCCACTTAGTGCGATGGGTGGGTTTTGAGATGCCGCGGCAATAGATACAAGCGCGGGGTCTTGTCCTGAGGTGTTTGTCATGGCTGCAGCAGAGCTCAGATGAGGTTTGGGTAGAAAGAACAACTTCTGGTACTGCGAGATGAACGAACGAACAAATAGTTTTGCCTGGATTTACGATGGCCGGAAATGGGCATTTGCCCAAAAAATGTCTTGTGGACACATTGGCGCCAAAGCGTGTCCATTGGACAACTTGTCCTTTTCCATATGTAGAAACGGCCTAAGTCCGTCGTGACGGTTGACCTCGGTCTTACACCCGACTTCGTCATGTCAGCCTTGAGAGCGCTCGCTCTGTTCGCTGGCTGCCCTCCAAGGAGGAAGATCCCGAAAGTCTTCGTGGCTGCATCCGCTTTTTGCTTTGCACTAAAAAAGCGTTGTACATCTTTGTAAGTATGTGCAGACATGGTTAGAACTGTAAAAACCGGATCACAGGGTGTAACTCTATAAGCACAATTCATGAGCACGACTGCTCGTAAAGCCAAAACTACTTTGCCGGTTTCTCTATATTCTCTGTCACTCCTCTTCCCTCCCATTGTATCTCTTCTACCTGCTACTTTTAGATTGCTACTGGCAGAACATTTAGTCCTTCCCTTTGTCTTGCATATTGCATTTGCACTGCACGTCGCCTCGCTTTGTTCCCATATTGTTTTATCTGTTTGTGAAATTCAACTTGGAAAGTTAACCTCGCTGCAGTGGTTGCAAGGGCGAGTGCGCTCTTTAATGTTCCATAGTAGCATTAAAATTACTCTCGCATTTCTTAACATAAATACGATAGCATTAGCGAATTGGTAAATAGTACTCCAGCACTTGCATTGCTTTTCAATTGGAAAATAGCATTCTAGCACTTTTATTATTTGTCATATCCCCTCCGATCGCTCGTAGTTCACTTAGAGCGAGATCGCTACTTCCAGGTCACTCGGTCGACAGCCGACCCGGATTCGACTTTTATTTAGAGCGCGCTGGATGCGAGTATTTCGTTGAGTAGCTTCGAGGTTTTGCGATTTCATCTCGTGAGCGCGACTGACTGATTGCTCTCGCCATCTATCCATCGCGCATGGTTCAGTTCATGGTTGTCGAAACCGTCTCAAATGCACAGAGCCGTAGGTCTCAAAAGATTGTCTCTCGCTTCGTGTAGAATGGCTATATTGTCATAATAATTCATTGAGTATTTTGCTCTCAGGAAACAAAGACATGAGCCCGACTTTGAGATAGTAGCCTCCATGATCAGCTTCTGTGCACGCGGATACTTCCGCGTCGTACGTGGAATAGCTTACTCGTGTTCGCCTTCCACTTGCCTGGTCTATTGCATGGTATTCATCTATGCCGTCCTTTTTGTTTGATACTCAGACCTGTAAGAACACCAGGCTGACCATGTACTGGCCTGTGTTTATGGTTGAATGACGCATCTTAAAATGATGAGACCATCACTTTGGGGATCTCTGTAATTTGTGGCGGTGCTTTGAACGTGATTTGCGGTTTCGAGGACAGTATTTCCCTTAACACATCATTTATAAGAACAAATTCTTGAGCCGGAAGCTTTGGCAGTTTTTGTTGCAACAGAGAGATGGCGTAGAAGGCTTGCAGTAGCACAAAAATCTCTAAAAACATTCCTTGTCGCGGCAACAGAGCGGTATTGTTTGAATTCTTTGTCTGTAGTAGGGTCTTTTTACAGTTTTTTGTGTGACCTGGATATATAGATGGATATCAGCCGCTCGAAATACCTTTTCATAGACATTTTAACACTTCCATCCGGCTCTTGTTCCATCTCGCTTCCTTTGCAGAGTTGTTTCTTATCTATAAGGACCTTTCCGACTTCGAATCGTTCATGTAGCAGATCCGTAAAGGTCCGCATATCTACACGAGTTTCTTCTAGGAGAAAGTCGTTGGTTACTTTGGCTACGATCGGGAAGATCTCACCACTGGAGTTGCGTTTGAAAAACAGTTGCGATAGTCCAAAGACTTTTTTCATCCCAGCTACTTTTAGCATCCATGTTGTGGTACTATCAGCCCTACTTACGAGGTAGTAGAGCACAACGTTTGTTAAGAGTTTTTGTTGACATCAAAGGTTCGTGTTCTTAAAGGTGGTCTCCGGTATCTGCTGTCGCGAGCCGGGGGAATTCTTAAAGGGGATATGCAAACACCAAGCGGAGGGGGAGGTTCACTGGGCGGACAATGCTCCTACAGGCGCTGCTATGATGCGACTTGGGGATTGGCGGCTTAGAAACCTGAGGATGATCGACGAGAGTCTCCAACCGGAAAAGTAGATGAAGACTCAAGGGTGTTTGGATTTTACTTCCCCAAAGGTGGAGCTCGACCGTTAGATTAGGTATCAAGCCGGGAGTCCGCCTCGGCAGGTCTCACTACTGTAGTAATTTCCCGCACTAAATAACTAAAATAAATATAAATTCTACCGTCCCTGAAGGATACTGCAGCGCACGCGGGCAGAAGTATGCACCACGGGGCTCAGTCAATAAAATACGAGCCCTCCTTCGGAATATCACGCCATAAAGCCACACCACCATATTTCCTTAGGAGCTACTGTACTACACATGTCTCGCCTTTTTTTGCCACTGCTGGCTGGCATCTGCGATCCAACAAGGTAGCTTTAGCAGTCTCTATAGTATGCATCGCAAGCCAGGCCATTCGCCAGGGGGCCTTACGAAGATTTCTCTTGTAGTCGAATCATTTTGAAAAAATGGGCCTTTTATGTAAGCTGTTCCTAGCCTTAAGCGTAGGAAAGGAACCAGTGACAGCAGTAGACAGACAGCAAGAAGCGGTGTGTTAAACGAATCTTTCCGAACATGATCTTTCTCGTCACTGTGGTTGCCGTGATGAACGATCCGGGCTTTTAACTTCCGGTTTCCTTCTTCGTCCATTTTTATCTTCTACATTGCGTGAAAAGTGATGGTGTTGGAATTCTCTGGAGTCTTGCGTTTCGACACCACTTCTTACGCATCCGTCCAGTTTGACCCGTGCTCTCGCTTCAGTGCGTCTTGAAGGATGAACGGTGGCGCAGAGTACAGCTTAGTTGCCGTTACTTGCTTCGATCCAATTACCTCGTGATAGTCGTTCAATTCTGGAGACATTTCGTGTTCCAGGTTTTCTGTTTATGTCCGGCGAATCGTTTTGAATTCCAGATGCGTATGTGCCAGTATCTCTCTTGCCACCTTCGGGGCCATTGGCCATTTCTGGTTATTGCATTGCATCGTGGTTCTCCATTGCTGCTAGTAATGCTTTTTGCGCGTGCGTAACCGATGTAGTGGCAAGTGGTCGTTCATCGTGGACGGGACTTGCAGGAGCATCATTCGCCATTGTAGCTACGGTTTTCTTTTCTTGCGTCCCCATGGTTTTCCTCATTCTTCTTCTTCGAGAGTAGGATAGCAGCTTAGTGGCCAGTCTTCCTTATGGATTAAATCTATCGTCTTCATATGCAGCTCGCATACAACGCCCTCGCGTGATGTGTCGTACTTCTAAGTAGTAGGCGTGGGCTGCATCGAATATAGCAGGAAACCACTCGACAACTTCGTTCTGTTTGCTTGTCTTGTAGAATACCCACGTACTATCGCCTGTGATGGAGAGCTCGGGTTGGTGTTTGTAATGCGCTCGGGAATGTAAGAGTCCCGGAAGCTTGCGGGTAGCAACTTGCTCATTATGAGCGTTGAGAATCTACTGGGTGACGACAGTTTGAGGGAGGCCAAGCACTGAAGATTGATAGCTCTATAAGAGGTCAAACGATCTTGCACGCTTACTGCCAGAGAACAAGCTAGAAAGATACGAAGTGCTTTCGACTAGTGAAGTGGACGAGATGTTACTGATTTCATCATCTTGTCGCGCGATGATGGAATTCATTGTTGCTTTCTTTTGCTCCACTATTCCCGTTAGTTGTGGCGACGGGAAGGGCGTGGCTTGAGTTAAATATCGTGAACTCGTAGTAAATGGAGTCGTTCTTTGCTGTTGAAATGATCGTCAGCTGTAACTGCATCGGGTGCTTCGTTTCCGTGAGTTCAGAATGTTTCAGTTGCATGAATCATAATTTTCGCGCCCCTTCACCCGCATTTCACGAGCTTAGAATATTTCGTACACATATTTTTAAATTTCACTACAGTGCGCTTACCGTTTTGGATTGCAGGGAAGAGAAAATCGATCTGTATTCTTATGGTAAAAGCTCGGTTGACATGGGTAAGCTAGATCTTTTTCTTCGGTGCTGATCTGCCGGTCTTAGCACAGGCATGGCATGCTGCATAAATGCGCTCGATTGCATCTTAGAGTTTCCTGTTTTAGGGGTTTAATTTCATTTCCTCTGCAGTTGCGTAGGTATAGCGGTGTACCCTCTTTCATAACGCCTACTGTATGCGTTTCGCGCTGGAATTAATGTTGCCGAGAATGGTTTGTTGGTGGAAAGTGTGTGCAGCGCCTTAATCTGCAGTCTAGAGGGACAATTTATTTGTATAGATAGCGTTAAGTATCGTCATAGGGGCTCCTCATTTCAATGTATCGCTGGTTTCCGAGGTAAAAGTAATTGCAATGTTCGTGGAACTCCTGGCCGAGTATAAAGAGCGACTTCCCGGGGACAAGGTCAAACGTGAAAGCGATTCATTTTCCGTGTGGGTCTTGGATAGTAATCGTCTACAAACAGCCCGTCATTGTTGCTCCATGGCATTCATCTCCTCATCCGTGCAATTATCTTTCGCGCGGTGGTTTGATCACAAAGGCGATTTCAAGGATGTCACATAGCTCGATCGCCTTCTGTATGCCTCTTGTGGATCTGGGTGCTCCTTCATCGAAAAAGGGGTTAAAATCAGGCCGGAGCATTTCTAATCTTTTTACTGAATTTTTAGGAGGTTCCTTTTTCGTTGTTGTCCTGGTTTGCACTATGGCTGTGGATAGCGTGTCCGACGAAGCTTAAGTTTCTGCTAACAGGTATCTCGTTCCGGAAAGACCGGTTCTGATCTTTGAACATCTCGCGTGTTGCCGGAGGGAGTTTCTGTATGGTATCCTTTGGTCCCACTTTTCCTTCCATGAGTGCCTTGATGACATTTTATATGCCCTCTGGATCTCTATACCAATGATTTGGGTCGTTGCAGTTTGCGAGCTTGGAGTCTAATGCTGAGGAACTGAAGAGGCACTCATCCTGCTCCAGTCATTCTTTGGCTGCAGCCCGTGCCATCTGGGCACGGACAAAGGGGAGGAAGCATCTCGGTCTCAAAGAGTTGAAACCGATGAACCCGATGTATCAGAAGCTTTTATCTTACATGTACTACCGAATGGAACATAGTTTGATTGAAAGAAAACCCCGTGACATGGAAAGAGTAAGTGCAACTTACACTCCGTAACCATATCGTTTCCGGAGAAGTCCCAATAAAATTAATGGAGTTTTTGGTGCGATTTGCCGCCGAAGCTAATGTGATCCGGATGAACGAAGGGCAAACCTACGATATTTTGCCGTACTTCTTACGTGCGGTGGCTGAATACCAATACAACTCTGTCAGAGCTTCAATACAAGCCTCCAAAGGAGGTGTAAGTTACTGGTCGGAAGCAGTGCAGTACCTGCTGGGTTCCTATGCCGCTAACCAGGCGTTTCATTCCGCCATCTACGCTATGCGAGACACCTGTCAGAAAGACGGATAGACGGATACTGACTATTTGGTACGCCTTAACAAGGCTTTCCACTGTTGTGGTAATGTCTATCTCGCTACTTATTTCAGACCCATGTTTATCGACGGGTTGTATCCCGCGATCATGACCCTTTTCAACCGATATCGAGAAAATGAGCCGATGCTCATACACCTGGAGTTAGTGCAGTATGCTTGATCCGAAAGTGAAGCGCTTCGTGCTTGCTCCCCGCATTAGACGTCAGGATCCGCCAAGATGTTGGTCATGGAGAACAAGTCTCCATCCCTTTCTCTCACATATGAGACGCAGCCAAAACCGGGGTATGACACTGTTCACTTCGTCCAAGGCGATGCTCCGTCGTACTTAAGAGCTCTCATCTACGACGGAGGAGACGTACGAAACCGCGCGGGACGATGCAGCAATATGCGCCGGTAGCGGACGGATTTCGGCCCCTCATTTTCCTTATCAAAAGGGTTATGTCCGCAACCAACTTCCAGGCTGGTCAAACTCCGGCACGCTAGGACGAGCCAGCTGTGCTCAGGAAATTGCCCCGTGTGGTGCGCTGGGGATGATCTGCCATCCATGCTATGCTTATGGTCACACCGCCACGCAGTGTTTTTTCTCAATTCAAGAGTTGCCTTCGATCACAGTGAAATATGAGGCCCTCACTCGGGAGGAAAAGGCATCGGTCCCCATTGCCTCTTATCTCCATGCCAAGACGGACTTCAGCGCAGTCCCGCCAAACGAGCTCATGTGGCACGAACATGTGAGACCAGTACGGCCCCCACGGCGAGCAGCCGATACATACTCAAACTGCGCTTCGGTGGGATACTGTGGCCAGAATGAACAAGCCCTCTTTACAGAGAAGACTGATTGACCCACTCAGTACGTCTTCACCCTAGAAATCTAACCGTGGGAGAATCCCCTTCGGGAGCGCCGTCCAAAAGATGAAGGTGTGTGACGCCCGAGACGCTGCGGCCTCGTTCTCTGGTAAAAATACTGACCAGGAAGGACGCCATAGACGCGGACTGGGAACACCTCGCTGTTTGTCGTCGACCGTAAGCATATGTGAAAAATCATCGGATGCCGGAAAGAGTCCCGGATATGGGCAAGCGTACATATAAGGCCTACGCCGACTTTCGCCTAAGCCCCCCGTTTATGGTACGGTATCTCACGGTGCTATATAACGGTGCAGGCCCCCAATTTGATGTTAAATCTGCATTGCCCTCACCATTACGGTCTCCAATTCGTTATAGAACGGCGCATGAAATCGCGGATGTGAACAATAACCAGTTGAAAATGATGGGAATCATTGAATAAGTCGTATATTTAGGAAGCTTGATGGTGAAGCTCGACTTTGTGGATTGGCAGCCATTGGAAGCTCCATTGATACTTGAACGTGACTACTGCGATCACTTCATCAATTCCATCCGGCCCCTCAAAAAGCGTTTAGAGTTTGAAGATGGATCCTCCGTTGCGATCTTTCGTCATTCCATGGAGAGTGCCCGGCAGAACTGGGTACCGCTCCCTATTGCCGAGGACCGTATCCCCGCCTCTCGAGAATCGACAAAGCTTTGAGTACCTAATTCGATTCAAAGCCCGGCAGTAACCCTAAGTTATGATGGATGTGAAGTCCAATCAACACGGTGCTCGGGGTGTTCAACCCCTTTCCCCGTTGTACATGAAGTATCAATAAGCCGTTGCAAATGGGATTAAACAGGTAACACTGGATAGTCCTTTCCGCATTATGGTTGCCAACCTTGGTAACGCCCCCCAGTATCTGTTGAAGAACCGAGTCAATGGATCAGTCAATCCACACCCACTGGCAATGGTCTCAACCAAGATGACCAAGACCGAGGTCCTCAGAATTGTCACCGATGACAGTGCCGCAAAGGGGATTGGAGCTTGGAATCCGGGAGAGAAGATGTTATCTCGTACCACCAGTGATAATATTTGCCTGACGAGGGCAAGAAAGAGGCCAGTGAGAGAGAAAGCAACACGCCGAGAAGCTCCTACGCGATGGACACACAGAAGGCACTCGAACTTTTCGATCTTGAACAAGTTCCAGAGCCCCACCGCGAGCGCCTCTTATATATGCTGCTATAATTCCCGACGATATGGGAAGGCTCCTTTGAGAAGATTACTGCATCGGAACACAGTTTTGATCTGCAGCCGCACGCCCGGTGGCTGGCACCCTTACAGGGCCGTACTAAAAGCCCGGGAGGAAGAACAGTTCCAAATGGACAATATGCTCCGTGCCGGTGTGATCGAGTCTGCTCAGTCGCCTTGGGCATCTCAAGTGGTACTGGATCTTAAGTCCGATGGAGCCTGGCGGTTCTGCGTCGACTACCACCCACTTAATGCCGTGACCGTACGCGACGCGTATTCCTTTCCTCTTATGGACGAGTGCATCGACTCCCTTAGGAGTTCCACCGTGTGTACCGCGTTAGATGCGAATTGGCGATACTGGAAAATTCCCGTTTGCGAAAAAGACCGCGACAAGACCGCATTCGTTTGCCACTCTGTCTCTCATTACTTTGAGCCGATGCCGTTCGGGCTTAGCCGATTTCTCCGCTATCTTTCAGCGTGCCATCGACATTCTGATGATCCGCTTCAAGTGGCGGACGTGTCTCGTGTATCTGGATGACATCGTCGTCTTGTCAGGTAATCTGGATGAACATCACACCAATATGAGGTAGGTCATACCCGTTTTACGGGATACAGGGGTGACCCTCAATCTCAGGAAGTGCGATTGTTTTTCAGATAAACTGAAGTATCTGAGGAACATGTTCCATCCTGGACGGGTATTGATCAAAGAAGCTCATGTTCAATCCCGGCTCAAGAGAACGGAACCCAGAAAGCAGACAGAGCTACGATTTTCAATGGGGCAGGTCAACGTCCAAAGACGGTTCATTTGGAGTTTCTCGGATATTGCCGCTTCTCTCAACGCGCTACTGCGAAAGAATTAACGGACCAAACTAGAACCCTTTTCATCTGCTCAAACTGATGCCTTTTACTTCCTAAAGTAGGCGGTAATTTCAGCACCGATCTCTTCGTTACTCAAATCGGGTCTTCTATACTTCTTAGATACTGATTCGAGCTATTATCAAGTTAATTGAGCACTCTTTCAAACAATCTCTGAAGAATAACGACACCCGATTGGCTATTGGTCTCATTTGCTCAATGACCTCAAGCAGAACTACTCCGTCTCTGAGAAAGAGTGCCTCGTAGTCGTGTAGCCAATGTCCATTCTTTGCCCATTTCTTATAGGAGTGCAATTGACCGTTTATACGGACCACTCCTCACTGAGGTGGTTGATAATCATTTTGTATCCATCAAGTGGCCTTATGCGATGGAGACTCCGCCTAGTGGAATACGACTTCTGCGTCGTATAAAAAAAGGAGGCACAGATCACAAAAGCCAGCTCCCTGTCGCGCCTGCCCACTACCGGGAAGCACTCCCTTCGAAGAAAGATGAAATCCCGTATTTCACGGCAGAGTCCTCCACTCTAAGCGGAACAGACCTGGCGAAGCCATTGTAGGCAGCCCACTGCACCATTGGGGCTGATATTGACATTATGCACGCCAAAGGCGAGAAGAACAATGAGAAGTCCGTACCAAGATGTCCGGTACGAGTAAAACCGGAAGATATGACCCGAGAACAATTTGGCGATCCGTTCTGCACGGAGATACGAGTCTGCATCAACGGTAGTAAACTTCTCCCTTTCAGGATGAATGACGTCGGATATCTTGTCTGCACCGTCAAAGACACCGCGTAAATTGTGATATCTCACTCCCTGCAGACGTGGGTGTGACACCTTTTGCATTACGCGAATGTCAGCGGCCATGCAGGCGGTAGGAAGCTCTACCTGACCTTCGGGAGGGATTGATTCCTGGCCTGCAATGGCGGTAGACTGTTGCGCAACTCTGAGTTTCTGCACAGAGTGTTCAAAGAACCGGGTGGGGGTTTGCACGCACATTAAGCTACTCTCTTCTTTGTAAGGACACCGCTTATGTTCGTTGCAATCGACAACATCAATCCCCTCCAAACGATCCAGACAGATAACAAGTTCCTTCTCGTTATCACGGACCGGTTCTTGAGGTCGCTTCGAACTATCTCTTTACGGAGGATTACGGCATTTAAGGTTGGCAATGCTTTGATCACGCATTGGATATTCAGCTATAGCCCTCCAGCATAGTTACGATCCCAGAACGGACAACAATTCACGTCCAAGTTCTCTAAGGATATCTGTCTTGTTCTGGACGTGACATACTATCCCCAATGTAATGTGCACCTTTAACGGTTTAACTATACTATCCTCGCTTCTTTGCAATCGTATGTTTATTTTCATCCAAAATACATGGGACCTGTACATAGACGTGCTAACGTTCGCGTTCAACAGGCAGGTTCATCGCACTAACGGGGTATCACCGTTTCAGTCGGTGCTGTCGTGGACTCCACCTTCAGTGGCTTCGGAACCCCAAGCTACGCTTGGCATTTTCCCACCAGTAGGTGACTACTATCAACGGTAAAAGTACTGGTTGTCGAAAACAGTCGCCGATAATCAATGGCACGTTCCTTAGCCGCTTACAAGCAGGACGTCGAAGCTCGCTTGTGCCTAGAAAGCGCTAGACCCATTGAAGCCGGCGACTTTGTGTTCGTCTGGAAGGAACTACTTAATCCCGATGGATAAAAGCGCCAAAAACTCTCGTCTGTGGCAGACGGACCGTTTAAGGTCATACGGGTAGCAACCGATACAGTCGTAGTCACCTTTAACGAAAAACATGAACTTCTGTTCCATGATCGAGTGACTCCAGCTCCTCCTTCCTTCTCGGAGGTAAGGCTTCTTCGCTAAGTACTATGGGATAAAGTGGCCACGCATCCGCCAGAAACATGCAGCATACCAGAAATTAGAAGGCCTGCCGTCCTGCCTCACCCTTCTCGGGGTCTGTCAGATCTCTCGTACGTGTCGGGAGACAAGCCGACGTTTTTGGCGGGTTCTGGCCCGCATGGCCAACCCACAACCAGTCCAGATCGAACTGGCTCATTTGCCAGCCAAGTGGTTCAGTTGGTTTTTTAGCCGCTCTAACTTAGAGGAGGAGGATCTCTCTTCCGTTGCCCTCAAAGAGGTTGTCTGCTTGTCTTTGTAACGCATAACACCCCATGACTTACAGATAAATGACCCTGCGTCGTAGCCCACACGAGAAAACATTTCGGAGAAAAACAAATCCATGACGGAGGCAAGCATCAAAGCGGCAGGGACCAGCACCGCGAACACCGCGGCAAAATCTTAGGAGAACCCGACTAGGCGGGAAGCACTGCTCGACTGCGTCAGAACCACCGACCTAGTCGGAAGCAAAAGCCGTGGGACGCCATCGCCTGGCGCCCCCATCGGGAGGGTACACACAAGCATCTGCGACAGCGAGTGCAGGGCAGTTGCGTGGCTGGTCGATCGCAATTGACGCACCGCCAAGTGCCGGCCTCCGGAGAGGAATTGTACATGGAGCACAGAAATGTGGCCCAAAGAGGGGGAAATGTTTCGGAAACTACCGGCACCCTGACACGTGGCAAGGCTCCAGCAAGGGAGAGCGATCGCCCTCCGAATAGCGTGTATTCGGCAGTGGAGACGTGACCCCATGGACCTGAGCTGCTAACGGGGATGCTGCGGGCCACGCAGGGCGTAAGTGTTCGAGCGGTGCGTGCCACGCTATCACCCCACGAACAGTAGCCGCGCAGACTCGCGGTCAGACCGCATTACCGGGAGGCAGAAGTCAACATGCCACGGCACGAAAACAAACGCGAAACGGGGACCCACAACTCACTACAGGACGAAATCATGATAACTCGACATGACCGGAAGGCCCACATACAGAAATGTGTCATGGAAAGCATCTTCGGGCACTATTACAACGAGGATGGGGTGCCACAGTACCACGTACACTGGTACGGGTACGACCATTGGTCCATCGCGGCCGAGCCGATCGAACACCTCCCACGTTCTATCGTGATAGGCTATCACCGCATTGCGGGTAGAGGGACTCCAGCGACGAGGTGTAACGCCTAAACAGGTTAAGTCCCCCTTCAAGCGGGCATCTTTACGTGGAAGCAATAATGCTGCGAATCCCAAACACACCCCTCCCTTGACGTTTTTTGAGCGACCGCGAATGAGTTTATTACCAGCTTGATAGGAGATGATGATCGTAACCACAGATATGGTTTTCCCCGTACAGATGGCGTGAATTTTCGGCGACACCGTTATCAATCTCATATTGTGGTGGCCTACTTTCGGTGCCAACACGCGTAAAACATACCCCAGGGGGCAGCAACCCTGCGAAAAGGAGAAAGAAATGCAAGAACACGTTTAATAGAAGCGCGCCCTTTGGGAGAGAACTGGAAAACGCCGAGCTCGCGTAACCGTCACGAGGCGGAGGCATTCCGCTGAGGCGGTTCGCCAGCATTTCCCAAATGGCGGATAGATCACAAGAGGTGTCCTGGACGCTCATCCCAACGCCGCCAAGGAAGCTCACGATGAAATTCGACTTTCCGGTACCCGTTGCGAGAGCCTCATTTCCAGAGGGAAAACCACTGGGATTCTCGGGAGGAGTTGGAGCTGACAGCCAAAACGAGCTACCAGGGAAATCCTCAGCTTTGGCCTGCGCCAAAGCGGGCGGCGAGTTCATCACGGGCCCCTGCTCATGCAAGCCAGCCATGCCCATCGCGTCTAGATCGCCCTCTACAAGGTCACCTCCCCTGGGAGTTTCCGGGTCGCTATCAACCATCGGGTCGTCCTCTTCGTAGGAGCCGTACAACGCATTGGGGTCAACGTATCCGATCGGGTGTCCAGCTGTAATGACTTTCGGAGCCACACGATACTCCTATGCTTCCTCGCGGCTAATTTCCCGGACTGCCCACGGGTCGGAAAACATGAAGTCTTACACTCTTGTGGTGTTCCGTCCCATACCTTGGCCAGAACCACCGGTTCTGTCGTCGTGGTGCCCACTCTGTTCCAGCTGTACTTTGTCCCGATGGATTACATCGATGAAAGAGAGAAGGCCAGCGATTTCCTCGCAGTTTCCTACGCCCCCAAGGGCAATCCTCATGTTTAGCTGACGAATGGCATTCCTCACATGTGGTTGAAAGTACCTTAGTAGGTACAGATCGTACGCTCCTGCAAGAAGATACGCCGCAGTGCGAACAGTCCATTCGGTTATCACTACCGGCCACATCCCCGTATGCTAATCATTCACGACGTATGACTCCAGGTAAGTCAGCACCGGGGGAAGCTCAATGTGGCACCCCTGGCAGGCCTTCATGTGAATCTGCATAGGTGGCAGGAGGACGCAGCGACCCTGTCGGAATGCTGGAGTGATCCACTCCATCTCTGTGTTCTGGTACGAAAAGAAGTATCCCATTCGGAAGTGTGCCTTCCGCTCAAAAACGATGACGTTCTGTAGGACCTTTGACCAGTACGAACCGGAATGGTATTGGAACTCCGCCGAGAGGATGAGTCCAGTCCAGCAAAAGGGCCCCCTGTCTCGCAACGGGGATGTCCCGCCACGTGAGGGTTTCCAATTCCGCACGGCTTTCGCATTACTCATTCTCTCTGCGGATACGATAGAAACCCACATCAAACTGAAGATCGTCCGCGAGCATCACTTCAAAAGAGGCACAGATCTGCCATTGCTAAGCCAATCGTACCAGCGCAGCATGCGCCACAGCAGATATTTATGCCCAACCTCGTCGGATTCGGTGCATTTGTACCGTGACGTGGGTCCTTAAATACCAGGAAGGCACCACGATAGCATGAAGATCCCCCTAATGAGCGCCGGCTCCGTTGGCAAAACTGTAAATGAGTTCGCTATCTTGCACTTCGGTGGGCTGGCACCACGGGGCCAACAGGAGACGCAACTCCCCGTATCTGGTAAGTGGGCTGATTACCGCAAGAGAATCGTACGATGGCCTCTGTCGTCCATAAACATCCTTTATGGGGGATTAACACGCCCCGCGTGTAGCACGAGAAGCAGTTAGCGGAGCCGGAGTCGAACGAAATCTTGTTGACAGGCTGTTATCGGCACCAAGACCGTCGTGTACGGACGACGTTTGAGGATTCTAGAGCGTGGCGCAAATCATGCGATCAAGGGTTCTGGTATACGGCGAAGCAGTCGCGGATGGAAGCAGTTGCTGCGATGAAGCTAGATGCCTAGCCCGCGGCGCAAACCGCTGGCTCTCAATGTGATGAACGCTAGGAGGCTTGGAATGGCCACAACAAGTAGAAAACCCGAATTAACCGCGATCACTTCGGAGACATCTCATCTGACTCCTCATCGACTCCTCAGGATTCTGAGCCATCTCAGAGTGATTCTGACCATAACCACCCGGAGCGGAGTTTCCATTGAAAACGGTCATTGGCCACTATAGAGCAATCCGATCCCAAACAAAGGGTAGGAAACACCCCAGGTTTGATGCGCTGAAGCTCTCTAACTTCATGTGCAAGTAGTTGGTTTTATACTGATATTATAGGTTATAAAATTCCTCTTTACGCAGAACAACCCATGACGCGCGTTGGATGAGGATCTGTATCAAGCGAACGCAGCTCTCCTTGAGGAACCAGATCTTTACTGAAGTTGATCCAATTTTGGTACTGGACTTCCTTGACCACTTTGTCACGAAAGCCGATATCCTCAATATGAGTGAAGCACAGACATTTCTGGCACTACCGTACTTCTTACAGGGCGTAGGTGAAGACGAATTCCTCTCAGTTCGAGGTTCAGCTCGGGCGTCCGAGAGATGAGTGACCTGCTGGTCTGAGGCCGTGCAGTACCTCTTTCGTTCTTACGCGACTGAGACCGCCATTCAGTCGTCTATCCTCGCACTGCGCGATACCCGCAAGTGCGCTGGACAGCTGGAGACCGACCACTCGGTATGCATGAATAAGGCTTTCCACCGCAGTGGAAATGTCTATATCGCAGAGGCAAGGTGCAAGATGTTTATTGATGGGGTGGATCCGGCTGTTAAGACGCTCGTCGCTCGCTACCAAGAAAACCACCCTAGGCTGGGATACCTGGAGCTGGTCTAACTCGCTCGTGCAGAAGGAGACCCAGTCCTTGCGAGAAACTCCGGTTGCCGGCCGAAGGAGGCGAATACACTAATGATTGGTTCAGGTACCCCATCCTGCTCGCTGGACACCAGTGATACTCCCAAACAGGGACATAACGCCGTGAATCTTCTCCAAGATGATGGAGGGTCAGTCCCGATATCAGAATCACCGTCAACGACAAAATCCTTTTATGCTACAGCAACGGGAGCTCTGCAGGGAACACAGGTCCTCTACATGAGTCATTACTGAGCCGCAGCCGCTGTCCTGTCGTATGCTAGCGTATTAACGAGAGTTCGGTGCCATGATTGTGTCGATAACCGGAATCTCAGTAGATCAGCCTAAAACCGGAACGCCGCTCTTCGAGTTTCTCCATCTATAGTTGTCTGCCACTTGTGCTGCACTCCGGGACACACCTTCTCGCATTGACGTCTTCCGTGAAAGGGGATGGGGCAGGTTTTGGCCTATTATGAAGCCCTCTTCTAGGAAGAGAAGGCAACGGTGCGGATGAACTCATATCTGTGTGCGAAGACGGAGTCTCCCAACGCGTTGGCTTACACACCGCTCTTACAGCAGTGGCTAATGCCAGGAATGACAGGATCATTTGCTGACTGAAACATAAGTTCTACATACGTCACTCGCGCGATCAGTGACCCCCCACGGAATGAAGCATTCGTGGTAAAGGAATCAGGGCGAGAGCCCGGAGTGAAGCCCGTTCAGGGAAACTAATATGGGTAGTCTTCCCACAGGGAATGGCGTTCTCAGAGATGAGGGTGGCGACGCCTGAGGCACTGCTGCTTTATTCCCTGGTGAAAATTTTTTCAAGCAGAGACACCTCAAACGCGGGCTCTGAGCACTTAGGTGTTCTAAATCGACCTCGGAGACGGATAAAGAACAACCGGATCTTGGATCGAGTATTAGAGATGGCGGGGTGGAACGATGAGGTTTAAGCTGATCTCGGACTGCACACGCAGTATAAGGTGCGATTTTCAGTTGTCCTCGACACCAGATTGGGGCCAAATGTCGTGGTCAAGACGGTACCGACTCAGCTTCTGCGGTCTCGCGTTTAGACTGAAGCGGTACCAGACATCTCGGACGCGAACAAAAATCCGTCAGAAAACGCAAGGGCCGTTGATCTGGCTGTCCGAATGGGATGATCGGTGATCAAGCTCACTTTCATGGTGTGCCATTCTCTGGCCGCGCCAGTCATCCGCGGATGTTACCTCTACGATAGGTTCTTAGAGACTATTCGCCCTTGTTTGAAACAAGTAGTACTATCCACTCTTGTCTGCAGCATGTGGGGCTATCCGTCCTTGTCTGAAACAGGTAGAGTTGGGAGATGGGTCATTATCCCCCATCGTCCGACAAACGCTTCGGCGAGACGCTGAAAGGCAGGTGCCCCTGCCTACCCCGCAGGATTCACCGCCGGTATCCCAGGAGTCAGCCAAACTCCGCGTTGTGCCATCGATGACGATTCCCCCCGCGATGCAGGTCCTTGTTCAGGTTAGCTCCCGTGGACACGTTTTTAGGGTTGTTCAGCCGTCAAACTCGTTGTATTCGTGGAACCTCCTCGCCGTCGCAAACGGAATCGTGCATGTCGTTCAGAACTGCCCATTTGGGACCTTTGTCGAAAATCTGGGGGACACCTCCCGGTATCTTGCTGAAAACAGAGTGGCTGGTTCCCTCACTCCAAAACCATTGTCGATGATCCACACAAGGGTGACGGCCGGCCAGGTACTTGGCCTCGTGAATTCGGAAGATGGAAAGGCCCCCAACGCGAAGGTGAACCACGCCCCCAGCTGAATCATCGGTCTACCGAACGGTACCGTGGAAACGGGAAAACCTTCCGGCCAGATTAGTCCGGGCTCCTGAACCCCACTTCCGACGAGCTATGACCAGATTGTTCCCGTGAGAGCTCTCAAAGAACTGTAATTGTCCCATGTGCTCGCCTCGCATCGGGAGCGTCTCCGCGCAATGTTGCGGGAATTTCATTAGATGTAGAATGGCTCGCTAGGCAAGGCTAGCTGTACCGAACATCCGATAAATATGGTACCACAAATTCGGCTAATCGCACAACCGCCATACAGAGCTGTACTAAAGGATTGGGAAGAGGACGAACTTCAAGTGGAGCGCATGTTCCGTGCCGGAGTCATAGAGCCAGCAAAATCTCCGTGGGCGTCCCCCATAGTCCTTGCGCTTAAAGTGGATGGGTCCTGGAGGTTCTCCCAAGACTACCGCATGCTTACTGCCGTAACTATCCGAGATACTTACCCGATTCCTTGGATGCACCAGTGCATAGAATCACTCGGTGATGCTGTCGTATTGACTGCTCTCGACGCCAATTTCGGGTTTCTGACTGGTTCCCGTCAGGAATGAAAAACGTGACAGGATGGCGTTTGTACGCGACTCTGGGTCCTAAAGCAGCAAGTAGATGCCTTTTGGTCTGACCAATGCACACGCAACGTCTTAGAGGGTTACAGATGTCCCCATGAACCGATGAAGTGGCTGACTTGCCTGGTATACATAGAAGACATAATAATCGTTTCCGACGACTTAAACAATTATCTCGCCCATGTGCGGGAAATGACAACGGTACCGCGTGATGCAGATGCCACCAGGAACCTCAGGACGTGTGAGTTCTTTACATATACCGTGAAGTCCCTGTATCATATCATCCATCCCAGACAGCTTATGATCGAAAGAGTTCGAGTCAAGTCCCTCACTGAGGCGCAAGAACCCCGGATGCAAAATTAATTGAGATCTTTCCATGTATTACCCGCATTTGAAGTCGTAGAGACCGCCCCTCAGAGGAATTTCCGCCGATAAGTACCGGAACATTTATTTGAAAACAGTTCGAGGACCTCTTCTGCGTGAAATCACGTGCCCGTCTGAGCGGTGGAGAGAACCTACCGTTTTAGGTGAACGACACAGGCTACCTGGCCCAGATAGTGGAACGTAGCCAACAAAATGTGGTGCCACACTCCCTCAAGCCCAGGGTCCTCAAACTGTCACATCATTCAAGACTCGGTAGACACCAGAATGAGAGGAATCTTTCTCTAACACTTCGCCGGGACTTTTATTGGGCCGTGATGGCAGTGGATTGCAACGCCACTGTGCAGTTCTACACACCATGCACACGGAACCGGGTCAAACTCTGGCAGCATTCCAACGAGTTAAAGATTTTCCATGCCAGGGCTTCTCTTGAGTGTGTCGCAATCGATATTTGTGGTCCGCTGTGGACGACGAAAATAGGAAACACTTTTCTGCTTGTAATTACCGACCGCTTCTCGAAGCTGGTTCGGAATGTTTCCCTACGGAGGAGCTCCGCCGTCGTGGCTGCAAAAGCGTTTGTAACGCACTGGGTATTCGTATATGGACCTCCTGTCGAGGTACTTTCCAACGACGCCAAGTGATTCGCGGCGGGATTGTTTTAAGACGTCTGCCGCCTATTGTATGTGAAGAACTTCTTTACCACGACCTATTACCCACAAAGTAACGGAAAGGTCGAATGATTCAACTGCATACTACTTGCGTCGCTGCACAAATGTGTCGCCGATTGCCCCACCTCGTGGGATCTCTTCGCCGGTGTCGTGAAATATGCGTACAATACGCAGGTGCAATGGACTACCGGCCTTGCTGCATTTGAGCTGGTCTTATCGCAAACGTCTCCATCCTTGGCATTGGAATCGCATGTACAGGCGGATACTTTCCCGTCAATAAGCGAATACCGCTTGCGGTGGAAGGCTTATCTTGTCCTTCTCGTTCCAGTCCCCCAGAAGGCGATGGAGCATACTCAAGCCGCATATTAGCGGAACTTTGATGACCACCTACGCAGTCATTTGCAAGAGTGTTTAAACCCTGATACCTACGTGTTCTTCCAAAAAGAGATCTTCAACACCTCGAAGGATAGCATTTGCCATATGCTCTCGCCCGTGGCAGATGTTCTCTTCCGGGATCTATCCTCCGACCGCTACACGGTAGTAATCGCCGTTGGCAAGAAATAGAAGTGCCTGTCACTCGATTGCATCGCACATGCGCCTCCTCCCTCATATGGGGTCTCACGTGCCGACGATGCTTCTGTCCCGGTATTTAATCTTTCCGACACCATGGTCTGCCGACCTTTGTTGCTTCGCAATCCCACGCAGGGACGTTTGCACATTCCGACATTGGCGGGCGTCCTAGATCCACCAGTTCGCCAGCTCACGCTGTTTTGTCTACTGTTTTGATGATTGTATTCCCGCCCAATGGTGACGAGGCGCCCACAAGTTTCCGCCCCGTCTTAGAAGGGGAAAGCCTGCCGCTCACTCGCGGTTAGGAGTGCCCCGTCGTCGTGACGGCACGTCGTTGTCGCGCCATTCCCTGCTCGCGGGAACAGCACCAGAAACACAGAAGAGGAAGCGCATAGGGCCGCAGTCGCGGACGAACACATGGAAGGAGCTGTAAAGTTAATGCAGAAATCTCGTGAATGCGTACACAGATCCCGGAAGCGGATCGTAAACGAGCCGTTCTCACGGACACGGTTCAGGCAAAGATCATTGGCGCTCTCGATGACGCCGTTATACAACCCGCTGAGCAGTTGCAAACTGCCACGCAAAATTCTCCATCTAGAGTATTAGCCAACCCCGAGCCCAAAACATCACCTGAACCGCTGAAGACTAGTCCCGAAGACCGGGAAGACAAAAAAACTCAACGAAAGCTTTCTGCGGAAATCATGGTGAGGTAAACATGGCCCCACGAATGGAATCAAAGCGCCCCAGGCGTGATACTAACGCGTCAGGGCCGAGAAGTGTACATCCAAAAGTACATTCTTGACCGAGATGTCGGACACGAAGTGGTCCTCCAAGGAAACGTCCGGTACCGAGTCCGTTCGTGCTGATATAACCCGAATTGGGATACGCTAGAGCTGAGCGAGCATCTACCCCGCTCGGTGGTTTTAAAGTATCACCGCAAGGCGAGAGTACCTCTGCCGGAGGCACTGGATCAGTCTCAGGTCGCATAAAAACACCGCGAGAACGGAAGAAATTCTACCCAATCGTAAAATGCGGATATTGACAGTAGAACATGACCTCAGCCTCCCATCTCTTCTTCGCCCCCCTAAACTACCATGGGGTTTTCGCCCAGCTCACCAGCTTCATTACGCGGTGCAAGCCGCCATAAGCATGGATTTTCCATCGATGATGGCTCGTTTTCCGACATATGCCGGTGACCCTCGCTTGATGCGCGCTTCGTGCAAGAGCAAACTGCAAGTGCAAGCAAAGACGACCTCAAGGCCTTTCACTGGAATACGCACGTCGAACGCCTTTTGGCTGCTACCTTATCCGGGGTAGTCGTCTAGACGCTGAGTGGTTACCTCTGCCTCTCCAGAGATTGGACACTCCCGGCAAAGGTGATTTGCAAGGGCCTTCCGCATTGCGGGCACATCCTTTGAAGCCTCGCTAGGGCGAAGCCCGAACTCTCAGACGAACTGCACAATGACATTGCTTCGAGGCATCGCGCTCGTAGCATACGCCGACGAAGTGAAACTTCCCGCAATGGAGGGCGGAGTCACCTGGGTCGCTGCGTGCGAGGAAGCGACCGGAGTGCGGTCCACATGATCACCCGCCAGAGCGACAGAGCTACAGTCACGCTGAGCGGCTTCCTCCATCGAGGTGTACCTCTGCACAACAGGCGCCACGTCTACCACGTCTTTGGCTTCACCCGGCTAGGAAATAACATCGTCGACTATCGCGGCCGGTTCTTTGTCCACCATTGGGTCACCCTCCGTATAGGCGTGGTGATAGCCGTAGGCGTCAACATATCCACAAGGGTGGTCAGTCGCAATCCTCTTAGGCGCATTGCGGTAGACCTCCGCATCCACGGGGCTGATCTCCGTGTATTTTCACTGGTCGAAGTACACGAAGTCGCCCTCGTCTGCGGTGGTGCGCCCGAGACCGGTACCGGGTCCGCAATGCGGCTGGCTCTGCTGGGCTGGGAGTTTTGTCGCATCTGCAAGACCCACGTCGGGTGCTTCCTCTTTGTGCGGAGTGCGACTACGCCGTGGAACGGAAATCGAGCGGAAAATAGTTACGCCCCTTGTGTGGTAGTTCGGAGTGCCTTTGGAAGTGTTGCGTTTGTTGAAAACGGTAGCCAAAGCTGTCGGAGAGGAATCCCAAGCAGCGCGTATTGGCCGTCGAGACGGAGTTCTGCAGGCTGACCAGCCGAGCGTGCTCTTCTTGCTACTTCCCGCCATGGCTCTTCCTCGTCGAGGTGCGCACCTCGTCTTCCGGGAGGAATATTTAGTGTAACGTCCTTCAGGGAGGGGTTTCTCGGCATTTTGCTGTTTCACCGAATTCCGCTTAGACAGTATTCATGAGAACGTTCAATGTCGGGAGTGCGATTGGCGTCCGTTTGCGCAGTAGGTGCCGGAGTAGCCGACCCGGCGCGTGTCACGCGCCGTGGCACGCGAGCAGCAGCGGCACGCGGCCGGATTGCTACAGTTTGGGCGCCGGTTGGCGCCTGCCGGGCACGGTTGATTTAGTATTTCCCGCTATTTTAACTAATTAGTTATTTCGGCTATTTCGTTTCTAGAGGGACAGTACTTAGCGCAACGGCACTTCGGCCATCATGCCCAGTAAATCACACTAAGTGGGATTTCCGGTCTGAAATTGTCGCCCACGCGTTAACTCTCTCCATCTTGGAGACGTCCGCAAGCTTCTTTCTGTTGCATGCAGGGCTTGGAACTACTTTTTGTGATTTCAGGACGCATTTGCGACGACAATGATTGTATTGGACGTACTCTTAAGTCCACACCCAAAACGTCAAACCCGAAAACTTCGAGCGACAAAAATGTGCAAATTCCCATGATGAAGTAGTGATGGAAATAAGGTGCGCGGGAGACCAAATTGGGCTCGATAGGAGGTGGATACATAGTAGACAGAGCGGAGGATGAGAGATTGATCGAGTGGAGCGAAAGGGCCGGCAGGCGCGTGATTTGCCGGTTGGAGGTGGCTATCAGCGTTCAGCCGAAGCAAAAATGCCAGAAATCGCCGGTAAACTCGCAAGACCTCCAGTTTTGAGGTGTTTCTGAGTTTGTGCAAACTCGTAATGTATAAAAATTGATTGATGAAAACTAGCAGTATCACTAGCCAGTTTGTGTCGAAATGCTTGTATTTGCGGCCAGGTATATTGATTTTCAAAATTTTTGTGGTATTACATACCTCTTTCGAGTATGTCTGTTTGTTTGGGGTATTTGTTCCAAATTGGTGTCGCTATTCTCTCGAAGTTTGTAGGATGTGAGTTACGTAAAGAAATATAGTTAGTACTGCATAGTGTACACTACGTGGTTGTTATTTGTGAGACTAACATTGAGCAAGAAAGACGTGCCAAGGTTGAAAAGTACCTATTTCTGGCGCATTAAAGAGTTTGCTTGTTTAACGGCGTGTCTGAAACTGTTCAATACTTTGTTCACGCGCTTCAGAAGTGTACGGTTTTATCATGCAGTGCATTTGAAGATCAGATTACCCCTAAAACGTGCGCCAAATCTGTACTGTAGGCTAGATTCTGCACAAAGTCTAGGTCGAATCATTTCAGAAAGATACGTACACCATCTTCTTTCAAGTAAAACTGGCTCAAGATCCTGCAATTTCCAGGCATGAATAGCTTCAAATCATCAGATTGAACGCCGAAAAACACTCCAACAGTGCTATAGCTCAAAAAGTGAAGCATTATCGGGTCACAATTGCTACGTTTCTCAAACATCTGACTCTTTATGGAGTAAAACGACCATTAGGATGCCCTAAGAAGCTAAGTCCAGCAGAAAAAACAGGAATTAAAAAAGGCTTGTGCAAAGGAAAAGTATCATGCCAAAGTTTTGAATGAATCTCAATCTCAACGTTTCATAATCAACTATCTGGAGGCTGGTAAACAACACAAATTTATTTTAAGATAACAAAAAGAAAAAAATGTCTTTCTCCGAGACTATCAGAAGCCAAAGAGATTTGAATGGTGTGCTGGAAAAGCATACTGGAAAAAAGAATAGGAAAATGTTATTTTTAGTGACGATAAAAAGGTCAATTTGGACGGACCAGATTGCTACAAATGTTATTGACATGATCTTCGTAAAAAACGTTCTGTATTTTATACCAAGCATTCGGGTTAAGGGTCCTGAGTGGGCAGGACTGACATTTCCAAAAAAGTCTTATGGATGTTTCATTAATTGAAACAACCATGAATGTGTAAAAATATCTACAAGTGCTACACAGTTATTTGCCACCACTTGGTTACAGTTTCTATTAGGAGAAATTCATTTCTCAACGGGATAATGCGCCTGTGCACAATGCGACTTTAATCAAAAATTGGCTATAAGACTCAGATGTATCTTTTTTAGAGTGGCCTGCGCGCTCACCACACTTGAACTCAATCAAAAACGTTTTGGGGACTGCTGGCCAGGATGGTTTGTGCACATGAAAGACAATTTCAGACAGTTTTTCAACTCAAAAACTGTATTGGAAACTGCTGGAAATCTATAACAGTTTCTAGTGCGTGAAAGTACATCAATTCGTTTCTGAAACGTTGTATCAACTTTATACAACAAAAAGGATGAAAAACATATTACTGAGTGTCTCTAAGTAAAGAATTGTTCCTGGTGAACAAATGTTTCTGAAACAGTTTTTTTACTTCACTTTTTTCCGAACCCGATTTTTGTAGGCGTACAGTAAACATTTTATAGGGTTTTGACGTTGCAAAGAATGTCATATGTTTTTGAAACAGTCTGTAGAGACTGTTCATCATTTTGGAAGCTATGTGCTCGGCCATTGTGAAACAGGGTTTTGTGAAGATGTCCGTGTTTCGAAAAAAGAAAAGTTTCTTTCATGATTTTGTTTTTCAAACCATGAGGTTTATTAACGGACTGCGTTCTGCTTATTGGATCTTCACTGGTACCTCTAATTTTGGAGCAAACACACAACCAGCTGTACAAATATTTAGTTTTCATTGGTTGCTTCAAAAATGAGTTTTCGTTCATTTGATAGAGATCGTCCGATCTCCAACGGTCTGGAGAGTTCTTTTGCTTTTCAACGTCCTTGCCCCAGGATTCTCGAACGCTGTGGCGCGCTTCTGCTTCGCCTGCTCCCGAGTGGCTGAGAAACACCGCTGCTTGAGTCTTCCCAGCATCCGCTGCAACATGGCCCTTCCTTAATTCGCGCCAACTGGCGCCAAAATCGTAGCGCACCCAAACGTTCTACTGTCCCAATCAGCCTACATCCCGACAAACAAGCCCAAAAAATTTTCCTCCTCTCTCACTTTACATACGTTATCCACTTCCAAACTATCACGCTAAGTTTCCCTGCATTATAACTTTGAACTTACGGACGTTGGGACGTTGCCGCCTTTGGTGCTGGCCAAAACTTCTGTGATCATGGCTATATCCTACGCGGTCTAGTTACGCACGTTTCCGTGCCCACAAGCCAGAACCGTAACATAAACTGATTGCAATCGAATGCTGGCTTGCAGCGTTTTCTGCTCCACAATCATATCTCTATAACCTTCTGCCGCTAATGTTCGGTTCAAACATCAGTCTGGAAACCAAACTGCAACCCCCCTCAACCCTGCATCAAAAACAACAACATTGTTGGTGGTAGTGAGCTGCTGGTGGATAGAGTTCGTGGGTTATCCATTGGAATCTGTGGCAGTAAGTGTCTTTTTCGCTGTTGTACTTGCTCGTTTGCCTGGTTTTGATA
This sequence comes from Gracilaria vermiculophylla, assembly GCA_019155205.2. NCBI lineage: Eukaryota > Rhodophyta > Florideophyceae > Gracilariales > Gracilariaceae > Gracilaria > Gracilaria vermiculophylla. Next base: position 1,341,220 of record JAHNZQ020000181.1, on the reverse strand, counting down.
AAGTCTGTTTCAAAAGTATAGAACACCTGGCATTTTGATGCAAATCATCGTTTTTAGTACTGTAGTCCTACCAAAATCAGTTTTCAAAGAACTTCAAGTTAAAAATCCGTTTCAAAATCATAGGACATTTCACTTTCAAACTTCATTTTGCCTTCTTCACTAGTTGATTAACGCTTTTGTGTACTAAATAATACTAATTCAACGCTTTTACATCGCGTTCCTTTAATGTCGCATAGTATAAATATTCATAGTTTTCGAGCTTTTTCCAATACTTTTGCTTTAATCAAAACCTGTTCAGATTGGCCAAGAATGGCCATAAAGCATTCTAACCAGTACACCTTATTCATTTTCAAAAGGGTTCAAGTGAACCTAACGCGTAAGTAACTGCTTGCCATTAATTTATAGCAAACGAAGAAGGTTTTTCATTGATATAGACTAGTAAACAACGGCGCTACCTTAGTGAAAAACCAGTTTAAGTTTCTGATCAGATACGTAAAATTTAATAAAAAGTTGTGTGAAAGGATTTGTAAGCCTTTTTGAGTCTAAAATGCTTACTGAAAAGGCTTTATGTGTAGTTATTTTCATCAGCGGCCTAGTGCATAGCATAATATAAGCTCTAATAAAACTTTTCTATGTTTAAGTTTTGTTTGATCTTTTCGGCTTATGATAGCAATATATAAAACACTGTTGTTCATCTTTATCAAAGTTTAACTTAATATAAAACACATTCTTTTTGCAGCTTTATTTTTTTCAATGATCATCGAACACTGTTGCACCATGTTACGTTTATTTGCAGCTTTCAAAAGGAAATTTTGTTCAGTTTTATAAACCGAAAGGATTTTAAAGCGTTTTCTATTATTTTTTAATCAATGTTTTGTAAATCTATCGTTCTTTTCATGGGTTTTTTAGTGCAAAATACGCTGTCAGGATAATATTTTTGCAAAACGTTATGCTTATTGTTGTAGCAGAGCATTGTTAAGCTATCAATATCACTTTCTTTTAATATTACAGTAAATATTTTATGAAAATGGTAAAAAATCAGAACAAAAGTACAGATTTAATATACTGTTTGAAGTATGGTGTTATAAGCTTTTAAGTTAGAAGATCTTATGTCTTTCTGAGAAAAGAAAACAACTTGTTGTAGAAAGAATCACGTGCGAGTTTGAGATGTCCTATACTTTTGAAACGCGTTTTTGAGGGTTTTAACGAAGGGGAGTGGCTACAGGCGGCAAACATCCGTATTTAGGCGCGATTTTGCACAGTCCTATACTTTTGAAACGCACTGTACAGTGCGTTTCAAAATCATATCACGCCTGAAAAACGCGCCAAAGCAGTACTGTTGTGCGCCTTTTGCAGAGCACATACGTAAAAACCGTTTCATAATGATAACGATACATCATCAACATCCATCAATATGGCTATGGCTAAAAGGATGAGGAAAACTTTCTTTTTGGAAGATCATCATAAGCAAAAAAGAATTTCTTAGTTTGCAAATATGGCACATTAGAAAGATCAATGGAACACAGCCATATGTTCTGATGAAAAAAAGTTTAACTTGGATGGTCCAGATTGTTTTAAGTACTACTGGCATGACCTTAGAAAGAAACGTTCAGAGTTTTATACAAGAAATTTTGGAGGCGGTTCTGTACTGGTATGGGCTGGTATAACAAAGTATCGAAAAACAGAAATAGCCCTTATTGATAAAAATATGGACTCCGCATGCTATCAAAAAGTTCTTTATAACTACACGCTATCTTTTCGATATTGTGTACACGAAGAAAATTTTATTTTTCAACAAGATAATGCCCTAGTATACAAATCTAAATTGGTGTCAGACTGGCTACAAGAAGCAAGCATTCATGTCATGGAATGGCCAGCGCGCTCACCGGACTTTAACCCCATTGAATATATATGGGGTTTATTATCAGGAATGGTTTATGGCCATGGCAGGCAATTTAGCCCAGTTTTTGATTTAAGAAACTGTATTAAGAATTGCCGGGACAATATTTCAGTTTTGACAGTTAATGGCTACATCAATTCAACGCCGAAACGTTGTAGTAGCGTTATTCAGCAAAACGGTGGGAAAACTAGTTCCTGAGTCGCCAAAAGAGATTTAAAGTTGATAAAGTTGTTATATTTTTGAAACGGTTTTTGGACTTGAATTTATTTTGAAACTCAATTTTGTAGGCGAACAGTACCAAAATCATCATTTTTCTACTTTGACACCAACGTGTTATGATTTTGAAACAGACTGTATGTCATGGCTTTAGTGTGTGCGGGTCTGTAGCTTCTCACTAGCGTTTCGGTATTTGGCGCTAACTGTATTGTTAGGAGCCTAATTGGACAACACAACGTGGATGACACTTTGCTCTGGGGGTCTATATTTCAGGTTCAAATATTCAGAATTTGAACCTTCTATTTGATTCGATAAACTCTTGTTTGTTCGTTTGATGCACCGGTGGAGATATAAGGTATGAAGCGCATCAAATAACCAAATATGATACAGGGGGGGGCCTCGCAATAGTGCAACTTTTAGCAGTGCCGTCCTCTAAATAGTGCCACCCTTGCTAACGCAGCACACCTTGGCGGGAGATGTAGGAGCACTGCTCACAAACAGAGCAAATACGACCGCAAAACGATCTGAAGATCTCCAAGCGGCGCCATCCGCTCTCCCCGACAAGAGGCAGCAGCCGCAATGATGTCGCCATCATCTCAGCCTATCGAATAGGGAACCAAACTCACCATCGGTCAGCAAATTCAAATTGCTCGAATGCTTTCAACAGGATGTAATGCATCAACCGTTATGCGTCAGTTCTCCATATCCCGACGCACTGTTACCAACATTAAACGCGCCACAGATCAT
>JAHNZQ020000181.1:1309646-1338257 GCA_019155205.2 Gracilaria vermiculophylla | reverse complement strand
AATAAATTCTACCGTACCTTAAGGATACTGTAGCGCACGCAGGCAATATTATGCACCACGTGGCCCAGCTAATAAATTACGAACCCTCCTTAGGAATATTATGCCATAAGGGCAAACCACCATAATTTCGTAGGAGCCACTGTACTACACTTATGGCTCGCGATCGGCTACTATTAACATCTGACTCTGAGCAACTCAAAAGTAAATGGGAACAAATTTGGGATTCCAATGGATGGGTATCAAAGTTTTTCAAGCGGTATGCGCTTCGATCCGTTTAATTGTCTAGAGAAGCTGGGAGCGTATCGGCAGTAAGCGTTGCTGCAGAAATGAGTTTGTTACGAGAAAACCTGAAGCAGTACGACATTGACTGTATCTTTAACGTTGACGAGATAGGAGTGTTCTACAAACTTCTCCCACGAAGAACATTTTTAGCTTTTCACGAATCCCGCAAGTATGTTCGAAGCACCAAAGCAATGAAAGCCAAGGACAGAATTACGACCTACGTTTGTACCAACGCAGATGGATCTGCAAAAGCCCCAATTGATATTATTGGTACCGCCAAGAGTCCGCGTTGCTTCCGCTTGGGGTCACCGCCAGTTCCTTATTTTAGTCAAAAGAACGCATGGTCGGATACTACAACGATTCGGAAGTGGTTTCTTAGCATCGTCCTCCCATTTGTACGAAAGTTTACATCTCGCCCATGTGTGCTCCTCATGGATAATTGCGGCCCACATGCTGCTGATTTGGCGAACATAAGAGGGCAAGTACAGATACTCACCCTCCCTCCAAACTGCACATCATTTCAGCAACCGATGAACATGGGAGTTATCGCGGCATTTAAACGGAGGTATCGTGCACTGCTTTTGCGCAAAATAGTTGAAGATGTTGAAACAAGGAAGACTCGGCAAAACGCATCATTAGCGAAGAGAGGAATGCGAGGCTTAGAGGATGGATTTGACCCACATATGCTGGATGTGTGCCATCTCGGTCTTACGAGCTGGGAAGAAGTGAGTTCTACTGCGATTGCAAGATGTTGGCGAATGGCAAAGGCTTTGCCAGTGCTTTATAAAGCAGATATTAACTCTGTAGAAGGAAAGATATTGAAGCGATATGCACCTTATCAATTAATTTTAAAGCTACTGATACTTTTAAAGAGCAGGTTCTTGAAACTATTGAGGCTAGTGATGTTGAGAAGTGGGTAAATATTGAAGAGGATTATAACGTGCGTGAGGCTATGGTCGAGGATGCGCTCGACATTGTTGATGTAGTGGGAGAGCATGGAGAGAAAGAGGTGTAGGTTGCGGATAGTGATGAGTACAATGGAATTGTTGTACCGCTGCCTTATGAGCATGATATACAGTTGCTTTTTCAAGGCATTGAAGAGGTTGCTGGGAACAGTGCAGTGTCTGATGCTGTTTTCTACTTGGGAAGAGCCAAAACAGCTCTGCTGCGAGCAAAACGGAGTGAGACGTCAAAGGATAAACGTCAAATGCTCATTACTGAGTTATTGGGGTGAGGGTCACCCGGTGAACGAGAGGGTTGGATTTGTTGTTTTGAATATTGCCCAACTCGCATTAGTGCCTGTCAAACGCCTTTGGCACATAGTGGCACTACTGCGTGTACCCCACTGTATTTTGATTTTCTGATGGCATTGGTGGAGATGCTCTTACCTGTGCAATCTGACAAAAAAGAAATAGAAAGGGCGGAGTTTAAAAAAAAATCGCAGTTTTCTTTCTTTTTGTATTGTTTTGGAAAAATAGTTGTGTGGTAGACATCCTCTTAGCTTTCCATGCGGGGTTGTATTCGGTACAGGTAAAGCCACGCTAAAGGTGAAACTCCTACCGTGATGTCTGCGTCCAGGAAGAAATGTGTTACTCAGGGACATCCCGATGCCATCTTTGAGACAAGGAAGGTACTGCATCACTGCCAGAATGTGGCGCACACAGCTGCGCAATTTTCCTGCGAGAGTGTTTTAACTCGTCAGGATGGGGTGAACAGCCGAGCGCCTAACGTCAAATATCAAATAACACCTGCTACCGTCGAGGCATTAGCCGCAAGCTTGAAGACCAGAGTAAAAGAGTATCTTGGCTCAAAGTGCATCGCACTGAATGTTCAGATTACCAGGACAGATGGAACGAAGAATGACCAGATTGTCTCGTCTTCTCCTTCGCTCGTCATCGATGAAGTTGCATTTCAGTTTGACATTCCGAATCATTTTCGCGGCATGTCGAAAGAGGAAACCGCAGTTTTAGTTGACGCGGTCTATAATCCACATACGACTTCGAAGAGAGGGACTACTGGCTTCGACATCTTTATCAGTATCACGGTCGCCAGGAGGTCTATTGCTAGTGTCTTTTGTACGGCTTTTGATGAAAAACACGGGCTTGTTGCCATTGTGGATTCCGGGGTACAGAACATACATTATGAAAAACAGCAAAGCACAGCAAGCGCGGACAAGAAGATAACTGTGATGCTATCTTCGAGTTTCGAGGAACGCTGTAATATTGAAGGTATCCTCAAGTGCATTGGACCTTGTGTGACATCACAAGGTTCCGACTTTGTGCAGCAAAGTCTTGCCGTGGCCAGGGGTGAAGTACATTTGTGCATTCTGATCCGCTCGGAGCGCTGTGCCATTCAAGCGGCTATGGAAGCTATCATCTCAGCCTCTGGGGGGAAAGTCACAGACCTTTTTGGAAACAAGTTGCTGTACAATGGTTGTGAGAGCGTGTCTGGACATGGCTTCTTCGCGTCGAGCAAGAGCTTTGGTGAAGCGCGAGGAAAGAATGCCCATTTGCAGGTGTGCCATGCGTGGAGGAAAGCGATGGTGTTCGATAATTTGCTTCACGACAGCGGCTTGATTATCGGTGAACGTCCCCAAGCAACGGACATTGCCTTGGATACCGCAGGTAACATAATGACAGCTGCGTGGCTCTCCGAAGTTTTAGGGAAAAAGGTGTCCCAATATGAAGCACGTGAATCAAGTGCTGTGAGGTACTTGATGTCAAACGCTTGCAGACTGTCGCTACATTTCTCGGACGGTGAGGAAAAAACCAACCGCGTGTTTGTAAAGCGAGTAGCAATGGACGAGCTCGAGCATGTGCGGTATAAAATGCAGACCGCACCACACAAATTGTTGCGAGACGTTCGTTCGTATCAAGTTGAGGCAGGCTTTCTCAATACATCCGAATGCAAACGGTTTGGAACCGACCGTGCTCGAATCGTAAGGGCGCACTACATCGAATCTAACGCGGCAACGGAAAACGTACCTGCAATATTCAGTCGGTTTCTGTTCGTGTTGGAAGACTTTGGTGAGCGGGAGGGGTGGTACCAAAGTGGACTGCTCAATTACGACGAGAGCATTGCTGCTATAGATGCGCTGGCCAGCTTTCACGCGTTCTTCTGGAACGGACGTGAAATGGATGGGTATGAGAACGTGAAAAGGAGCGTGTGGAGTCAAGCAACGTACTGGTTACCAAGTCGCCAGGCAAGCGATTGCTTCGAAAAACTGGCACAGTATTGGAAGGAGCACCGGCAACGTTTCGGAGAAGTATTCGATGATGTGGCAGCGGCGTCGAAGGTGATTGACGCGGAGAACTTTGGAGAGATGCTGGAACGGTATGCGATGGGAAGTGCGGAGATTGTGCATGGGTACGGCTTGCATGAGGAGCATGGTGAGCGAACTTTGATACACGGAGATGCAAAGGCGGCCAATTTGTTTTTCCGGAAACGGCGACCGAACTGCGGTGAAGACGGGGATGTGAACCTCGAGGTGGGAATGATTGACTTCCAGTGGTGCGGATGGGGCCACGCCGGTGTGGACGTGGCGTATGTGCTGGCTTGCGCAGTGAGCGCGGAGGTGCTCGGAGACGAGGGGCGGGAGGCGAAAATATTGGAGGAATATCACACGCGACTGGTGAAGTACTTTGTGCTGTTTGGAAAGGCACGTGATGAGGGCGAAGGCGCGAGGCTGATGGCGTTTGAGAAACTAAAACGCGTGTACGAAGAGGCGCTGGTGGACTTGACTCGCGTGGTGGTCGGATACCATTGGGTGCGCATCGGGGCGAGCGTGGAAGTGCTGCGGCGACGCGCATCGCAGATGGGATCGAACTCGTACAACAAGAGCGTGGAGTGTGCGCGGTGGTTGATTGGGCGGTGCGCGCGTGTGCTGGCGGACAAGCGTATGGATGAGGAGGGTTGTGGCGGTTTGGCGGCGGTGAAGCGAGATGCGGCCGATGCGCGCGGGCGACGGCGGATGCTGGGGGAGGAGCGTCGGGGTGACGGCCGCTGACAGCGGCCTCGTGACGAGCGGCGGCTCGCTCGGTGACACGCGCCGTGCACGCGCTGCGCTGCGCCCACGGTGCAGCGCGTCGCATCACTCGCGAGCGCTGCTCGCTGTGTCAAAGCCGGCGCGCGCCACGCGCGCGCCGTGCAGCTGCTTTGCGCGGCCGTGCCACGAAGAGCGGCGGAGAACGCTCCACGGTTCTCGACGGTAAGCTGCTAAGCCATGAAACGTCTTGCCGCCACGCGGCACTTACACCCTGCCCCCTTTTGCTTTATTCACATGGTGCGGGCGCAATCGGCCCCGAAACGCGCTGCGCCGCGTCGCGCCACCACCACCCTCGCGTCAATAGACGGCTGCGCGTCACCGTGCCCTATCGCCCACCCGCCCCTGCGTCCCAGCTTTACACCGCCCTCCCCCCCCCCCCCCCCCCCCCCCCCCCCCCCCCCCCCCCCCCCACCCCACCCCCCCCCCCCCCCCCCCCCCCCCCCCCCCCCCCCCCCCCCCCCCCCCCCCCCCCCCCCCCCCCCCCCGCTTTCCCCCCCCCCCCCCCCCCCCCCCCCCCCTCCGCCCCACAGCCCTGCTTCCAACAACAAAAAAAATAACAATCCTCGCTTTGATTCGTCCGACCGTCCCCGCGGACTACACCCATCCCAAATCCACCGTGCTACCAGCCGCAACATTCTTCTTGGACAGCACAAAGCCACAAGAGTACCTGACAAAAATTTGGTTCACCCACCGCCTGCGGCCCAGCCCAAAGTGCAAAATTTCCAGATATGAGTTCGAAACTGCCGTACCTGGCGAGCCCACGCGTTGCTTCATCCTTAACCCTCCCGATTGAACGTACACTTCAGCGTGCAAGGGGGTGCACGCCCTGTTCCACGGGTTGCCCACCCTCAGCGTCAAAAAATTTCTCCTATTGTTCGCCGGCGAAACGTTGCGGAATAGCCTGTACGACCCGCCCAGTTTCGCATCGTTGTGGTCGCCCTGACTGGATATCAGATCCAACCGTCCGTCGCGGTCGTAGTCAAACGCCACGGCGTGATCGCCGCGCGTACTTCCCGGCCGATTAATGGGCTGACTCACGGACCGGAATGTCCCATCGCCCCGGTTCAACAGCATGATATCGAACGACTTGTACATGGTCACATGCAAATCGATAAATCCGTCATTGTTGAAATCACCAGCAGTCACTCCTCTTGATTCTGAGCCCCGAGGAATTCGTGCGCGTTCACTCACATCCACATAGCGTCCGTTTCGATTCTCTAGTAGAACGTCGTGGTAGGGGCCGGGCGGCATCCACCAGCCGATGCGCGAACGCGCAAGGTACAGATCAAAGTCTCCGTCGTTGTCAAAGTCGATTTCAGCCACAGCCGCCACGCCTCTGTACGTCACTCCGGATGGTAACACGTTGTTTGTGATTTCCTTTAACGTGAACGGACGAGTGATTTTCCAAACTCTCAGCGTCCAATACGTGAGCACTTCCATGATACCATCGCCATCAATATCAGTGACAGTACCCAATTGATCTCCCATGAACTGAAACGGGCCCGCGATGTTTCGCGGTCGGAAAAAGCCGCCACGCACCTGTTCGTACGCGAACTGAGTCGGTCCTTTCAACGCCTTGGCGTTGATGTAAAGCACATCGGGCCAGAATGGATGCGCTCGTTTCGACAAGTCCATGTACAAGGCGGTGCGACCCCGACCGCCCCTCAGCGAAATTCCGGCGGAGGCAGTGACCAAACTCACCATGCGCGTTTCGGCATCCACTTCGTACATGTACGGCGAGTTCGGATTGCGTCCATAATTGCCTCCGACGGAGAGAGTGAATCGCATGTTTTTCGTCCATGGTGAGACGGGGAACGCATTAATCCCGTGGATGTCGTGCCAAAGCTGCCACGAAGATTTGGAGAATGTACCGTCACGGTTGTTCCAGAAGAGTTGAGAAGCGACGGAGTCGTGGTGATTGAAGAGAAGGTCAGGGTAGCCGTCACGATCAAGATCAACGACGGTCGGCCCACCGTACTTTTTGAGCTTACGAGAATCATAAAGGCCGGCGGCCCCCGTGGTATCTCGAAAGTAAGCAAGCGGCTGCGCGTGGGCACATGGCGATTGGATATACGCACCAAGTATGAAAAGGGACAATAAATGATACATGGTGGCGGGGGAGAGAGGAGGGAGGGGTGGGGGCAAGTCGCGGGGGAATGTCAAATGGGGGTCGGGTTAAGTGGTTAAGTGTGGGTGCCCGTGGCGTACAGGGGGGCGGGGGGAAAAGTTGCGCGGTGCATGTGGCGCGCGCGAAAGGCGGTAGCAGTTGTATCACAGGAGTGACAACGGCGGGGGAGCGCGGGGCGGAACGCGCGTGCGTGGCGCACGTAGCGCGTGTGCGATGCGCGCTGTGGCATGCGCCGCACGGGTGCCACGCTTCATCCACACTCTGGCTGACACGCGCTGCCAAAGGCGTTTTGCGCCACCAGTGCGAGCGCCGCCATGTGCAAAAGCGTCTTGCTGACGCGGCAAGCCCCGACAGCCAAGCTCGGCAACGGTGACCGTTGGAGGTTGTCGGCAGCTCTTTCTGTATGCGAGCGCTTCCAACAATCCCTCCCCATCTGATTGCGAAAAAAAGGGCCACACTTGCCTGGCACTCGGCATTATCTCGCATCCGGTAACATTCTGTGCACCCGCGGTAATATTTCCCCGCGCCCTTTATCAATGCCTACATGAATAGACATCAATCGGTACCCTCATCAACCGACGCGACTAGATTGAAAACAAGCTGCGTCACGTGCATGGGAGTGAGTTCTGGAGCACAGAGAGCGTCCACCTATTTGTCCAACTGGATGTGTGGTGACAACTCGCAGATTGATCTGATACAGCCCATTCCGACGTCTGTGTGGTTGTTGTGCTTCCGATGGTTGGAACAAGTTGTTGTTGGAGAGTGCCAGACTTTGCATCCGCACACTTTCTCATTCTGGCTCCCCTTTTACTTCAGCTCAAGTTTTGATGCACGACACAAAGAGAAATTGTGATGGTGCGCAATCGAAAAAAGTCGTCGACACGTCCCGCTTCTTCGATGCTCATAAACTTCTCTCTACACGAATAGTTTGAACAAGATAGAAAGCAACTGACGTGTTGAAAATAAAACTCTTCACCGCAAACATTGCAACCATTCCGAGATTGCCCTCTTCCTTTCACCATATTATCTCTGCGCACGATGTACGCACGAGATGTTGTACTGTGGCTATCTTGTCTGCAAGCTTGCAAGCTCTGCCATTCCAGCCAATAATCACTGGATGAACAGCTTTTCTTTTCCACTGTATTGCACAGACCTTCCAAGTTGGCCGCTCCTCAATTTTTGCGTTCCCCACCTCCCTTGTTTCTGCAATACCTGCAATGAGTCACCCACCCATCCAAAGAGACGAAGCCTTACGAGACGACATTTTTTTCTTTGTGGTGCTTGAGACAACGCTGTTGACCCCGTGGGTGGAACCATGCATCTCAACTCTAGTTGTAAAATACCTTTAAATTTATTTTCCACCTACCTTATTCATAGCAGCTGACAACTGCGAACGGGGTAGCAGTTCAATGGTGCTTTCCATGCAAAAACATGGAAAATACAGATTCTTGCGCAGCCCATTGCACGCAACAGTGCCACCGCAGACGAAATGAACTTCTTTCAACCATTGTGCGTTGTGACGCAACGATAAATGAAGTGCTTGCGCAGTATCTTGCCCTCGGTTGTAGTAACTTGCCTGTTCCTCAGAAATAAGTGGTTCTGACCGTCTTGCAGAACATGAATAACAAGCGCCCTTTCCATCGCCAAAAAAATGGACGAGAGAAATGAGCCATTCCAGTCTCAAGTCCTTTGGGCCGTATAACATGAAGTACCTAAGCAATCACGAGAGTTTGCCAGCCTGTCGAAGAACATTACAGTGTTACATTGGCACATGGAAATTCAACGAGAGACTCGTTAACCTTTTTGGGTAGCCGATGTCCTTTTTGTTTTCTGATGAGTCATGGGTTATCTGTCAGTCGTGTCACATCCTCATCCACCTTCCAGTACTGGCGGAATTACTCCATACAGAGCTTGAGGAACCAGATTCTTCAGTAAACACGTTGCAGAATTCTGTGTCTTTGCCAAGGAATTTTATTTCTGAAAAGTAATTATTGAAATTCCATTTACAGAGTGCGCAAATTCACATCAGACACTTTCGTGAGTAATAGTCATGTAAAGTAAAAGGAAAAAAAAAAAAAAAAAAAGTGCTGTGCATAAACATTAGACCACCCCTCGAAACCCTTCGTAGAACTGGATTTTTTTTTCTGTTGACATTTAGGTGTCCTGCCCGTTACAAATAAACATAAGAAAGTTGAAACGGTTAGCACGTGTCCGTTCCAACCCGTGACGATCAGATTTGAGCACTCAGTGGTTCAAAGACTTAATCCAAAAGATAGTTTTAGAAACTACAATACTTTCCAAAACAGCAATGAACGGACCTAATTTGATTTGTGTTTTTAGAATATGATGTAGATTTTCCAGCTCTGCGACATTCAGAATCAAAAGATAATCAGAACTAAGATATGGGCCTAGGCAAATCTCTTTCTGAGAAAAAAAGGGAAGAATAGCGTCGCATTCGCTCGTAAATGCCAGCTCTGGAAAACCTGCCGAAGATATTGAGTGTTAAAAAACTGTGAATGTAAACTATTGAAGAACCAAAATGGATATGGGAAGACAAAAAGCCCGCGAAGTCCTTAACAAGGACTCTAGCTATGGCATGGCGTGTCTCTCGGGAGGCTCCACCCACTACATTGTCATCTAATTCTATAAAAAAATCCCTCGTTCAATCGTTCCGTCGGCTCATCACAAATCAGAAGCACACTCGACGTAAATCCAAACATGAAATACAAAAAGAACAACAACGGTCCTATGCTCACATAAATGCACAAAACATTCGAATTTAATGGGCCAATGCATATATCACATATGATGTTTTCAAATGGGCTATGGTTATTATCTGCGACGAAAGAAAAATTCAATTTAGATGATCTGGATGGTTTTCATTATTCTAGGCATGATCCAAGAAGCACAGAAACTTTTTATTCAAAACCGAAAAATGGTGCAGGATTCTTCATAATCTAGGCGGCGTTTTCGTCAAAAGATACATCAAATCTTGCAATTTTGCATGCTTTACCAACAGCAAAACACTACATTGACACTTTAGAGGAAAATTTACTGCCGTCTACGTACGAGCAGCACAGGCTAATCTGAATATTTCAGCAACGCTTCTATTCAAACAGCAAAGCACATAAAAAAATTGGTTCTCTATACAAAATATTAGAATTATGGAATGGCTTGCAAAATTTCCGAATCTTTATTCGATAAAGAGTGTGTGAAGTATCTTAGCATGAAATATTAAAACGGATAAATGCAGTACAGTTCTGTACACGACATGGAGGAGGATTTTACAAAATATTAGAATTTAATGAATTATGAAGCCTTTTTTCCAAAGGTCAAATCTATGCAAAACTGTTAAAATTGAAGTTTTGCAAAAGAGTGGATAAACACCAATTATTGAAATGGTATTGTGCTAAAGTAAACTTGAAATTTTAAATTTGAGACTTTTCATTTTGCACACCTAAGTTCCAATATGTTTGAAATTGCAACCAACTGAGCTTTTCGGCACGTTGTCATTGGTTTCATCATGAAATCAGACTTGTACCGACTGTTTCAAAAACAAATGACATGCTGTGAAAAGTCAAAAGAACTACCAAACGTATACTGTACGCCTATGAAAATAGGTATCAGAAAAAATGAAAGTCAATTAACCGTTTCAAAAACATATGATCATTAATAACAAGTCTTAATTGCACGACGCTCAATAGTTTCGTTTGGATAATTTTGCTGTATAGCGCTAATGCAGTGTTTCGGAATTGAATTGATGTGCTCCTCTACAGTTGAAATTGTTATAGATTTCCAGCAGTTTTTAATACAGTTTTGGAGTTCAAAAACGGTCTGTGATTGTCTTCAATGCGCACAAACCATCCTCGTCAGCAATCCTCAACCGTTTTCGATTGGGTTCAAATCTGGTGAGCGCGCCGGCCACTCTAAAAAAGATACCTCTGATTCCTGTAGCCAATTTTTGATAAAAGACGCAGTTTGTACAGGAGCATTTTCCTGTTGCAAAGAAAACGTTTCTTCATAAAAATATAATCCAAATGGTAGCTATTGATTGTATAGACCTTCTTGATATTTTTCGGTTTTCATGGTGGTTTTAGTAGATATAATTTCGGTGAGACCTTTTTTTTACAAATGCCCACCCAGACCATAACAAAACCTCCACCTGAATGCCAGGAATAATTTTCATGCCGTTTCTTATGAAGATCATGCCAATAAAATTTGCAGCAATCTGGTCCGTCGGAATTGAACCTTCTTTCATCAGTGGGTCAAACCTGAAAACCCTTATCTTATTTTGAGTGCACCCATATCCAGCTCATCATGCCCATTTGGGTGTACCCAAACACCAGATTATGGCTGAAGAGCTCGCCCCGTCGGAGCAAGAAAAGGGCACTCGCAAAGCACTCTTCGCGCCAAAATGCGCAGACAAACTGCTCCAAAAGCCCGCGCAATGCACGATGCTGCTCGCCTCAGCACCGCTCCTCCTCTTGAACTCAACTCATGTCAGCCGTCCATACCTCAAAACTGTATGTGGCAAACATATCACGTTCAATGGAAGACCATTAACCTGCAAGATGTCCCCTTACCACAAGCACAACTCTCCACACAACGCAGAAAAACCTTTCACCAAAACCCGACTCTCAAATTCACTCCGCCGAAACTATTATGCCTTTTGAGCGTCCACGTCCACAAGTCCGGTCAAGTGACGCTGTCCCCGCAAAACACAACAAAACTGAAACCGCTCCTTTGGGAGGGGTCTCGACTCTGAATTCGACGCCCAGTGCTGTAGCCACTCCACCGACTGCAGGCTTCCAGGGCGGTTTTCAGTCGCTATCGCCTACACGGAGCCAATTACCAACTCCAAAGATTGCAGCACCCTCCCGAATAGCGAAGACGACTCGCGGGAAGGGTGGAAAACCAAGTGAACCTAAGCGCGGATGCGGATTCTCCCAGCAAGAAACAGACCATATGCTGGAGCTCATCGAGCAGCTGCAACCACTCTGCATAGATGAGTGGGAGCTTTTAACACAAGAGCATGGTAAAGCATTTTCTGATACACAACGAAATTCAGAAAGCCTGAAGAAGAAATTCGCGACCCTGTATTGAAAGAAGATGCCTACTGGAGATCCTCACATCCCGGATGACGTCAAGAAAGCGAAAAGGCTTCGTTATAAGTTAGCAGAACTCGCTGAAATCGAGGATGCCGAACAGGAGGATGCACTTCTTTGTACCATACTACCTGACATATCAGATCCTACAGTTCCAAACGTATCCAGATGTGAGACAGAAAGTGAAAGCCCTCCTGGCAAAAGTGGCCCATCACCTGCCCAGCGAAGCGACTTACCAATCATTCGCCCACTTGTTAACCGTCGTGCGACTCCATCACAAATCAAGGAGGATGATCTAACATCAGTGATCAATCTCATGTTAATGCAAGATCAACAACGACGGGAAGAAGAGGCTCGGGTGAGAGAAGAGGACAGAAATGCGGAGCGAGTACAGCGTTTGGAGGAGACGAAACAAGAGGCTGAGCGCAGGCGCGAAGAATCAGAAAGACACACGCAATTCATGGAGATGATGATGCTTATAGTTTCCAAAGGGGTAACCCACCCTGAGCACACCAGGAGGCAGAACGGAACTGGTCAATACAACATACCGTTCACCAGAAAGTTTGCTTCAGCCCCCATGTGTGGCATGTAAGAGGAGAGCAGTTGATTCACGTCAACCATACGTGACCTGTAGTTGAAGAGATATACTGAACGCAGTAAAATGAGGCGAGGTTCGCCCCTTTCTTCGTAGAGCATTCGATCTTTCATACGCCGTAATGAACCCTAAAATGCCCTCATTCCCCATTCTGCAGCCTGTCTTGCCGATGTGGCCTGCCGCAACAGCACAATCTGCCCAGCGCTTGCCACTGCGCTCTCGGCCTGTGCCGACTTTATTAGGAATGGGTACATCCCGCGAGAAAATGCCGAGTCTACAAGACACTTACCTCCGTATTTGTTGAATGCTGATTCCAGTTTTTCGTAAATCCCACCCCATTCTGATTCCATTGAATCATGCATGCTCCCAGGGGCGTTTAATGCACAAGATATGATCACTCCGCTTGGTGTAAATACTAAGACGTTCGTAACTTAGTGATCATGCGTCCAGCCGTTGTAAAATCGATTTTGTGTAACACAGTCTCCTGCCTGCTCCAGTCGGTTTTTACGGCCGTCAGCCACTGCGTAGACATCTTTTAAAGAGTAGTATTTGTCTGAGAACGCCTTCATATACTCTCCAGCCTCTGCTTCCGACGGCATGCGAACTTCTGCCTTTTCCTCACTACTGAGAACCATTAGCAATATTCGCCTAGCAAAACGTATGAACGGTGAGCATACGAAAGCAGTGATGCCAAAAATCATGCAAAGCGTCATAGTCGATCCTCTTGTTCTTTGCCATGCGAGCATGAGCCCTAGAGCCTGAAATGCTGAAAGCGAACGCGGTCGACCTCGACGATCTCCGCGCTGTAGCAGGAGGCGTACACGGCCGTTTACTGGGTAAAGGGAATATCGATCATACTGTAAGCTGAATGGTTCCAGTATGTGCAGAAAGCTTTGGTAATCAAATCCTGTTAAAGTGATGAGAGATTGGTCACAGTTAGCCCTATAGAGCTGCATGAAAGGGCTATCAGAAGGCTGCAGAAGTGCTCTGCGACTGATGCGTCGGACACGTCTGCGCACACCTTGAGGAGATAATCGCTCTCTGAATGGAAATGCAGCTCGTCGGCGGCGATGTTGAAGGAGAAGGATCATGAGAATTGTGGCCATGCTCGTCATTGGAAGAAATGCGATTGGCGGGACTTGAATACAAACAACCACCCCTCCTACCTCCTTGAATTCTGTATGACATTTCTGTGGCTTTGGAGGGGTGATCAAATTTGATTCGACCCTTTATCGGCATAATTGGGTCTTGCTTAAATTGGGTTTTCAGGTTTGACCCAGTAAAAATAACATTTTCCGATTCTTTTTCCAGTAGGATTTTCCAGCACATCAATCAACTCTCTTAAGCTTGTGACGGTCTTGGAGGAAAAACGTTTTTTAATTTTTTATACTTTAATAAATTTGTTTTTTTCATATGCCTCCATATGGTGGATTTGGAAACCTTGAGATTGAGATTCATTCCAACTGTTTTGCACTGTACTTTTCTTTTGCATATATCTCTTTTAATTCCTTTTTTTCCAACTGGACTAAAATTCTTAGGGCGTCCTAGAGATCGTTTTAATCTAGAAAGAGTTGGAATTTTGAGAAAAATAGCAATTGTCAACCTAGAACGCTTCAAGTTTCGAGCAATAGCACTGTTTGAGTGTTTCCCGGCGTTACACAATATGATTTGAAGCTTTTCCCGCTTGCAGAATGGAGGACCTCTAGCCATGTTTACTAGAAAGAAGACTGTGTACACATCTTTTTGAAACGCTTCGACATAGAATATGGGCAAAATCTAGCCTACAGTAAAGTTTTGGCGCACGTTTTTGGGGTAGTATGTTTTTGAAACGCACTGTTGTTACACTGCGGCTGAATAATGAAATCGAGCAAGATTTGTCCTCTTTGATGAACAAACAAAGAGTGGTCTTATCTTTTTGCACAACACCGATGATTACCATGTCCTAGTACTCAAGTTCTTAAAAAAGAGTCTGAATACAATGAATGCAAATCGGCAGAAAGATCAAGCTACAATTTTAGCTTGCCTCCTAAGCGAAATATTAGAAAAGGTCTCACAATCTATTATACGAAATCGACAGAAAACCAGTGAGGTTTTCTTTTTCTAAACCTCGTTGCTACTATTAATTGCAAAAAACCGTGTATAATACTGTGACAACTTTATAAATCACCAGAGGGGGCATAATCGTTTTTTTTGCTGACGTTTATTTCAATGTCAATGTTTTGATGGACAATGACTGTTTGGTTTTTTACAGAATTTAGGATACAATCTTTTAGAAGTAACTATAGTTAAGAACTGCCCCACCATCAAATCATGTACGAACAGAAACGGCTATACTGCAGACGCTCTTTTCATGACATATTTGGTACATAGGCGGCTTGCATCGCCTGCATGATGGGCAAATTGTAAAGCAATATTTGGAAAACATATACAGAAGCTCTTGGAAATATTGTTGAAGGCCATCGAGCACATCATAAAATTTCGAAGCCATCTACGCACGGGCTGTGTTTGTTCAGGCTACATACAAGATAGACTACGATAATTTGCTACAGCAATTCATATGACTTCAAAGACTCTGCCGAGCAATGTAGGGTTTTTTTCTGAGACCGTGCCTGGAATTACAAACTCAAAACGCAACTTCGCACGACGTTTTGTCTACAGTGCACATGAAATATAAAAAATGCACTGAAGTATCAAACTATGAAGACCACGTATGGGATAGTTGCGCACCAACACGTTCCCATAAAGCGACGCAGATATAACTGGACAATTTTTGAAAAGATCAGACTTGACGAAATGAGACCAACTGTTTCGCAGTCTAGTGGAAAATGAAATGGCATCCATGGAAACCCAGGATAGAACATAAATTAGTTCATGTAAGTTCTTTTTATGATGAAAATTTAACAAAAGCAGAGAAGGCATTCATCGCTACAGTGTCGGCCGCCAGAATCATTCTCCACTAAACACATTTAAAGAACGCGGGTTCCATTTCGCAATGTAGTGCAATGCCCTAAAAGGGAGAGTACCACGAAGGATGTTCGGAACCTTCCTCTCTTGAGGTTACTTAGAGGCACAGCCTTCCTCGGGCGAGGCACACGAGCCGGGCGTAACTCCGGGGCGAAGCCATCGCAACAGTTTGCAGGAGGAAGACATGTGGAGAAACCGGGGATCCGGCAAGTTCCGTGATTGATTCAGTTTCCGTAGGTTTGCTTGGGTTTTTCTGTAATATATAGGGCTATCTCGGCGCGGCCTGGTAATATCTTAGCCCGCGCGGGTATCGGGGAAGCCACATTGAGCGGTTGACGGACGAGCTCCGAAGAGGGATACACAGGAAGTCCGGTGGGGCTAACCTCGTACGAGGGCAAGCCTGAAAGAAGGAAAGAATAATCCAGACAATGGTTCTCGGCGTAACGGGCTATTGACTTCCGTAGTCCATGGCGTACTCTCCAAGGTGGAGAGAGCTACCCGCGTGGGCGGCAAGTTCAGACCGAAGATCCAACATAGTGCAATGTAATCTTCGCAACGGCAGAAGTACAGTCCCCTTAAATACTTAAGCACTAAGGCTGAAATGGCCGAAATCACTAAATATATAAATAGCGAAATTACGAAATTAACCGTCCAAGGCAGATGCCATCCGGCACCCATATTGTAACTAGCAGGCCGCACGCGGCTGCCGCACGCGTGCCGGAAGGCCATCCAGTGCGCGTGCCATGTCGCGCGACACGCGGGGTTTGGGATACTCCGGAGTCCGCCGTGCAAACGGACGTGAATCGCGCCTGCGACACTAACTGTTTTCATATATTCGGCCTAGCGGGAATCCGGTGCATCGGCAAAAAGCCAAGAAAAACATCTCTGGAGGGCGTTGCACTTCACGCAAGTGTGGCCTTCAGAAAAAAATTTGTTGCGCAACTCCCATATCGTGGATTCTGTCTTGCACGTATGAATTCCGCTGCAATTCAGGTTTACGCCCATCTATGACTAAGTACACAGCGTCTGCCGGGAAAGTGTCGCCCTCCAAGTTAGTAAAATGGTCACGGCCGGAGTTTTCAAAAACAGCAGAATGCACAATAGGGTCAACAAGAGGACGGTACAGCCTTTTCCATATTTATTCATTTAGTTAATTTAGTTTACCCTACAATGCTTTACTCTACAGTGTAATTATTAAGGATGCCAGGGCCACCCTCGCCACCCTCAGTAAACATCGAGGAAGGATCAGGCTCTGATTCTTCCCCCTACGGCGATATCCACTCCTCCCGTGGCCTGCGGTTGCTCATCCGCACTGATCGCCAGAAGTGCCCATATGTAGAAGTACCACCACCAGTGATACTGTGGTCGCCCTTGTAAAGTGTTGCTGACAGTCTTTGCCTTTTCCTGCCTTTGCGGCACCGTATCGCCCACTACAGGGGCATAGCGACTACTTTCGTGGATTAGGCGAGCAAGACGGCCAGCCTTCCCTTATTTCGCCTCACCTCCTAGGAGGATAGGCACACATCTCATACATCTTCCTTGTGCTGATTCGCTTCTTCAGTCTCTCTGGACTGGTGCAAAAGAACCGTGTTGGGACTTACAATCCGACTTAGTCGTGCTGTCCCCCTAGAGGCCTCCACCCGCTAGGTTGCTTCTAGTAGAGAAAGATCCCGAACGTCTTTATCGTGCTTTCCTGCTTGGGGGCTGTTACATTTCAAGATTGAAATTTCGGAGAGCCCTGTTCTATGCTACACACGAGCGCAACGAGTCTTTCAAACTTGAGGAATTGCTCATATTCCAACCAAGTATCGCGTTAATGTGGTGTTTCCTCATCCTCGATACATAAGTAGGTCGCACAGAGAGCTTAGTATGGTTGCAGATACAAGCGAAGAGACACGGAAAAAGTCCGCGTCCAGAGGAACGAGGGCGTGAAACGAGTGGGCCTTTTCTTGCAGCCCCCGGAAAGGTGCTATTGACCGATGAAATTAACGTTGTTTGGTGCGAACAATTAGGTACACGAAGATTGCCAAGACCCTAAAAAAGTAAATTAATACAATTTACCTCTCTTTCATTAAAAGTGCGATAAATGCTTTGTGCTTCTCCCACTTGAGCTTGTTGTGGTTCACACGTTGACTCCGATGTTCTTCCTGATTCTTTCCAGGCTTCACCTTCCTTTCTCATCGTTCTTTTACTTTCTCGAAATGGACAGCTGCATCACGTTCTCACTCAAATGCCAATTTTCTCTACCTAATTTGATGCGAGCATGGTCAGCCTCCTCCATGTCAACCCAAAATCGATCTTTCTGCGTTCCTTCAATCGTGCTTTACATTTGATGCTTCCTCCGTTTATTATTTGGCATTAGGTTTCTCGCAATTTTATCAGCTTCTTCTTCAAGAGCCCTTGCTGCATTTATTTGAACAGGTGAAGTAATTCCAGTGTCATTCGTATCTGCGTCACCACTACTACGTGATCGTTTTGACCTTCTGGTCGCTTTCAATGCCTCTTTCTTGCAACGCTCGTGCTTTACCTTCTTTTTCTCTGCAGCTGCCATAGTATTTCTCTGCCTTTCCTTGTGATCCCTAGCCTCTCTCACATTTATGAATAAATCAGCTATTTCTTCCATTCCGCCTCCTCCAACACCTGTACGCTGCTGATCGACATCTACAATTTTAACGTATATATCTTTTAGAAGCTATAATTAGTGTTGCATCGCTTTCCGCGTATTCGAGGCACCCCAAAACGTAGCATTATTGTTTGTGTTTTGGGCATCAGTCTGAAGTCTATTCATTGTTTCACAATGATTAGCGTGTGTGATCTAGTTACAGCAACCTTTTGAGCAATTAGTAAGTCCTGCATTGGGCTAAATCGAGAATGCCTCTCTGAATTAGGCGTTCTCACTTCAACTTCATTTGGTGAAGTTTTATTTCAGCCGCAGGCCGTAGAAATGGTGAGTGCAGGTTGGTGCTTCTCCGCTTCACAAAAGTCAATCGCCGACACGAAGGACAGTTTTCTTTTACCAAAACTCACCAAGTTTTTCATGTTACTTCACTAACTACTGACTATTCAGCAAAGCTGGTGAATGTACCATTGCAGAATTTTTTATCTTTGCTTTCATTATAAGTTTTATTTCAGAGGTCTCCAAATACTAAAGCAGAATTTTGTGTGCCATGGCTCTCTATTTTTGTATGAGATCGAAATCGAGGTCATCAGAAACTGAAAAATTTACAAATTGTCCTTCGCCACATTAGAAGCATCCGAAAAAAAGGAAAACTCATTTTTTCTTGACACAAACTACTATGAATGCAGTCAAAGTAAAAGACTTACGCGCAGACAAAGGCGTCTTTTGCGCAAAAAGCAAGCACATAAGAAGTTGTGCTGCTTGTTTATATAAAAACATTGAAACACATGACGATCAGCACCACAATACCAAAAAGACATTACGTGGTGCCTTTACCTTTGTTGTTATTTTTTTAGCACCCTAACTAAAATGTTTATAGAGATTGTTTGCGAGGAGTCCCGGAACCACTTTGGAATGATTAGTAATGTTTATTATGAATACCGCACGCCCAGCCTTCACTGTTGCAATGGCAGAATCGCACCAGGACTTACACTTAGCTGTGTGACTTGCGCGTGTATCTTATATAGGGCACATATTCGTAATGGCCAAGGTGCTTTTTAAATGCGCACAGGTCGGAAGCGGGTGCAAATTTCATGCCCTGTGCTGTTGAAGCACCTCTCCAGCAGTGCTGACCGCTAAAAAAAACGACACGCCATACTATTGCCCTTGATCACCGGAACCACACTGACATGGATCGTGTTACTTCTCGGAATTTAGCACGGCCAAAACGGAAGGTGTGGAGTGGTGGGCAGGACGGCGCGACTGTGTAGCAGTTCTAGATGCTCTGATAGTGTAGCAGTAAATGGCACCCATGATTGATTCGTATGGCGGTTATCGGCAGCGGGATGTTGCAGATCAGGCTGTGGGTTTCCCTAGAGCCATATATGACCCCCGTTTTGGGCCAAACACTCATGAACAGATTCCCATATCAGCCTGGCGTGGGGACATTTGAAATGCTGCTGGTCAAATGTTGAGCAAGAGATCGAAAATTGATGAGAGAGAGAGACATCTTAACAGCGGATACGAGGAAATGGAAAAAGAGTAGAGGAGGCAAAAGGGGCAGGTAAAAAGAAGTACTGGTCAAAATGTAGAAATGCTAGGATTGGCTGATAAAAGAATGAAATGTACAGCCCAGTTGTTGATATTAAAGTGAAAGAGGACGGCTTTCCAAGGATACGCTAATGGGTCTGCATAATGTCACGAACGTCGTTTGGAATGGCCAGAGAGGGTCATTTTGAGTCCAGCATCGTAGTATTAGTCATTATCTTGGCTGCAATGTATGGTACGGTGCGCACTTCTCCCCGCGCGTACCGCCATGGAAATGTTTAATCATGCTGCCAAGAAAAAGTGTCATTTCAGAGGTCTTGGACACGATCGGTTTCGATGCGAGTGAACTGCGGTCGGCATTGCTCAGGCGCGGGTTGTTAGATGCAAGGCACCCAACGCACCCTTGGAGTGATGGATTACATTCTCGATGTGTGCGGTAAATGCTGCTATGTTGTTGACGTAGTATTCGGGCTTAGTAAAAGTGATTTCCACTTTCAGCAGATATTTGCGCAACATTGAAGATTGTATTTGCTGCTTACGGGTACTGCGGCCGATTCCTTTGATTGCAAGATGCATCACTGTGCCATTTTTCATGTGAAGCTCCGACAAGTAGAATGCTGCGCAGAGACTCAGCTGGTGATCCCGTTCAAATATTTTGGATATAAAGCGACTCATAAGCCCATCAGAACAGTGACAAACGGCCTCTTTGGGAACGCATTGGACAGAGTCTTTCCAAAAAAAATTATATCGACGTCCTTCTTTATAAATTTGCAACACAAAGAGTCGAAAATAAGAATCGTGTCCCAAACCCAATCTTGCTTTCGGCTTCTCTTTGGTACACCAAATTCATTCCCAGCGAAAGCTAGATGCCTTGTAGAGGCCGATGTTGTAGCGAGCGCTTCGCTGATCTCTGCTTATAATGTTGTTCGGCAATACGATCTCTCAGATTCCCAACAGGTTCCATGGGCATCAATGCAGTCAACCTCAACAGCATTGTGTGTGGCTTTGAACAAGATGCATGTTCCTCGAACCTTTTTCCCATTCGAGTAGCAAAAGTGTCGTACGAGATTCAGTTAGCCAAGATGCGTCGCGGCCACGTATTCATTTTGAGGCCGATCCCCTACACAAGTACATGACCTAGTTATGGAGCCTCCAATTTACATGGTTCCCGTACCTTTTCTAGCAGTATTGGAGGTCTCTTTATGTTCCGTCCCCCATTTACTTAAACGATAACCGCTCACATCAGTACCGAGCCGTCTCCTCCTGGGCACGTTGTCGATGCACGGCTGACTGTCAATCTCGACCCATGTTTGCGGGCGCCGCCGCGGCTGTCGTTCTTTCCGCAATGCACCTCTGGCGCCACTCATCATTGATGGACCTTCTTGAGTTCCACGCACCGCACGCGGCCTGTTGATCCTTTCTGCACTCTTTATGTTGCGTTTAACGATGTGCGTCGTGCATGACATTAATGCGTCCAAGCTGCCGACACCACCTTTGCGGAATAATCGCGTCTCATGATTCACAAAAGCTGCCACTACCATTGTAATCAGCATATAGCACCGCAACAGTCGTGGGCTGCTGGAGAAATCTCACGAAAGGACAGTGCCGCACGTGGCATCTCCAGCCTTACCGCTATCTCGAAGAAGCTCACAATCTCGCACATTAGGAACGAAATTATTGACTCTTCAATGCCGTTGCCGTGCGAAGCATTTGTCCTCACCACTGTGGTCGCCACCTCCAAATGCGCCACGTTGCCACGGCCACCAATCTCACCCATCCAGCTAGGCTTGGCGCAAGCTAAGGCTATGGTCTTCGGCGGAAAAGGCAGCGGCAGCGTGCATCGCAATAACCTCTTCTGTAATGCTTCAGAACAAGAGAACCCATGCGGAATGCGCTTCTGTGGGCGCCAAAAGCCATCATTAAGCAAGACGGCGCGATAGGTATCGCGATTTTTTTTTTATTAATGAAGTGCACGTCCGTGTATGGGGAGCTCATTCTGCCATAGAAATCCTTCTCCAGTTTCCTTGTTAACTGAACTACGAGTTACCGCGACAAAAACTGCCGGAAATGGTCCAGCTGACACGCGCGTGACTTGCTTGCAGTTGGTACACATTAAATATCACACTACAGTACTCTAGTCTACAGTACGGTACTTAATAGCCCTGGCGTCCTCACCGCCACTCTCAGTAACCATCGACGAAGCTTCCGGCTGTGAGCCTTCCGCCTGTGGCTGTATCCACTTCTCTACGAAGATTACCACGTGGCATACGGTTAATCATCCGCCTTTTACGACTAAGAATGCTTATAAGTTTTAGCAGGTATACTGTGCTCGTTCTCTGTACAAGGATATTCTCCCTACTTTGCCGTTGTATGCTATACGGCGCATCGCCACCCGCCAATAGGCTACATCCACTACTTATGGACCATTCGGGCCTTGTGTTCTGCGCTTCCCCTTTATCTTGTATTTTCCTGCTTGAGGGATAGGCACACGCCTCATATGCTATTATATTAGGGTTGTGATTTCTCAGTCTCTCTGGTCAAGTGCAGAAGAGACTGCCCCGGCCCATACAATCTGACTTTTTGGTGCCATTTTATCGAGATTGCCTCACTTACTAAGTGTCCTCTACTAGAGGAAGATCCCCAACGTCGTAGTGGTCTTTTTTCGCTTGCAAGCTACTGCAGCACAATTATGGCGCTCAAGCAGTCGCCGCACCAGTTCGCGATGCTGCCAAAGACTTTTGTCGCAAGGTGCAGCGCCATGCACGCCTATAAATTCTGCAATATCTCTGCTTAGCGCCGCGCACGCAGCGGCAAATTGGAGCCACAAGTAAGCACCCTTGTGCCCGTGAATTACTCTGTTACGTTCTTTACAGCGACTGAAATTGCGTACGGCGGTATTGGTGGTCAGCGTTGTATGGGCAACCTCTGGTATTTCCGCACGTATCTAACACGCACTGCGATGCTCCTTGAATTCGGCACCTTTCTGGAGCCATTTTCGTGGGATGCGCTCGCTCTGATGCACGTACATCTGTCTCTGTGCTTTCCTGAGGGCCTATAGTGCATCGTCAACCTTAAATAAAGTGATTGAACAAACTTATGGTTTTGCATGCACTGTAGCTTTTGGGATGTAATTCATTGTTAATCAGAAGCCAATACGCAGAACTGGTAGGTTGTAATCGATGCCGGCATGCTACAGTACGGAACGTGTCGAGAGCCACCATTGCAAGCACTGCCGCATCATTGATGGTTGGCGTGGAGCTGGAGCTCCGTACTGTACTTAGAGAGGGTACCTGAGCTTCTTCCCTACTACCCAGCAGAGCTGAAACTCTTCTGGCTATGTCCCAGCCCTCGTGGGTTTTGCAGTGTACCAGCAAGATAATCAGCTAAACTAACAGACCTCATGGACCCGCAAGCGCTGCATCATCTACTTCGTATCGATTGCCATAAGCCTGCCGATCATTTTGTGTCTACAGCGGTTCCGATGCTTTCGCGAGCATTATACGTACCTTTGGGTCCCTCCTTCTAGGTTGAATGACTCCTGCGCTCCCTAAACCAGTCCCCCCCTTTTGTCTACAAATCGGTTCCGCGTGCACCGCTCGCTATACCACACTCACCTCCAGGCATGGTTCGTGTCACGCTTTGTCTATAACGGATGCCTGGATTAAGCAAATCGCTTGCGTGGGAGTGGAAGCAAATGGTGCCTCTGGTGGGGAAGCGCATCAAGGGGCGATCTGCTCTCTCCGCTGTCGTGGCTTTTCGTGCAGCACCAATTGCGCTTCTGCCACAACCTGTGATGCCTCGGTATTTGGGAGGTGCCCCGCTCTCGCTGCAGAAGCGCCCAAGCGGAATACTCTTCGAACACGCGGCCGCAGCTGATCTATACTGCGTTTCATATTCCATCAAAGACATGCGCAATATATGTAAGACCATTTTTATCGCCTTCGCATACGATCTCCTTAACAAATAGCTCTGCAACACTCTACGCCCCAAAAGAGAGCCTCAACGCCACTGCTAACACTTGATAATGGTATAACGCTGTGCTGCTTTTGCCTCAAGCAGGTTTATCACCGTCAATCTTCGTCTAATAGATAACTCTCAAAGACTGCTCACCACACCTTCAAACTACTTCTAACCTGCAGCTTGATTCACAAATTATAGCTTGTAGTCTCGCCTTTACCGTTACATGTTAGACCTGACCTCTGACAATCGTTTCAACAGCGTTTGGACAACTTCATTATGAAATAAGCGCTCGTTGTCATTTTCTGCTCTGACAAGCATCTGCTTAGCTCCATCAAGAGCTTTTGAAATAGATCTACTGCCTCTCAAAGCCACATGTATTTCATTGAATCAACGTCTCCACATATAAAACTCCTTTACTTCTTTCTCCATTTTTTCTCATTACTATTGAGCGCCGAAAGTTTACTCTCAATTCCCAATTTGCTTCTTTCTCACCATTTATGGCTGTCAAATACCCTGCAGTGAATACTAACTAAATATACGAATCACGCCATATCAAAGTTCTGCATCGAAATTGCAAAGGTGCTGTAATAATAAACTTCATTCTAATTACAGTCGCCATACTCACATACGTTACAAAATTAGTTTACGATTCGGACTGTAGTAGCATGTCGGGAGTATTAGATCCTTTGATACCTCACCTTTTGTCTATTGCTCCATATTCTCACCCATCTGAACTTCATCTCGTGGTAGACAGCACGACGAAGCGCAAAACAAATGTATCAAACTGATGCACATGTGGCGTCTGATGACATTTTCACTCATAAGGTGTCGTGCTTTGTGCCGCTCTACAGTGGACTCAATCTTACTTCTGCGAGCTTTTCAGGACTACATCAAGGTAAGAAAGAACTATGAGTCTCAACCACTCTATTCAAAACGAACTTCATCTTTGCATTTCATATTCAACTTCAATGCTTTATCCAACTTTAAATGCCTCTCCCTCTTCATATTTGAATAGTAAATTATCAAGTCTTTTGTTACTTTGAATGGATGGCCATCGT
Source organism: Gracilaria vermiculophylla (assembly GCA_019155205.2). Lineage (NCBI taxonomy): Eukaryota > Rhodophyta > Florideophyceae > Gracilariales > Gracilariaceae > Gracilaria > Gracilaria vermiculophylla. Next base: position 1,313,955 of record JAHNZQ020000181.1, on the reverse strand, counting down.
CTGAGACACGTACCATTAAAAGTCGCTTTACGTGCGATGCAATGTTGTCTGCATGTTTCATGCTACGGAGATTGTCTTTACCCTGTAGATGGAAAGATCTCAAGATCATGTTTGAAAAACACGCCTCACAGTTGAGTGAGATATTTTGGGAGAGCATAGAGCATTCATTCGAAGAACAAGGACGTCTAATTCAATCATCGTTGAAGAAGGAATACATACAACAGAACATATCAAAATGATCCAGCAGTAAGAGTGTCCAGAGTGATGCACTGACGAAATGCATCGGATTCATAGATGGGACGGTAATTGGTATCACGCGACCTAGAAGCTGAGGCCATAAGACTGTTGCTTATAACGGCCACAAGCGTAACTATTCTCTGAAATATCAAGCAGTCAGTACCGTGATGGAATGTTTCTACACATGTATGGACCGTTGGAAAGCCAAAAAACTTGACTGGACACTGTATGTAAGGTCCAAAATGGACAAACAGCATGAAGAATGTTTACTTAACGAGGTCCTCTTCCACTGCATCTAGAGAGCAGCGGATACAGCGCGAGGGAAAACCTTTTTATACCGTTCCAGGGAGCTTCCCTGTTGAGGAACCAGGTATCTTTCAACACAGCAACGTCAAAGATCCTCGTAACAGTTGAATGGATTTTCAGAGAGTTAAAACTGAACTTGACATCGATGGAATTCAAACAGAAGCTCTGCAAAGGAGAATCTCCTATTGGAACACATTTCGTGGCTGCGGCACAGATGACTAATGTGCGTAACTGCATCTATCTTAACCCTATCGCTCAATATTTCGGGTGAAGGCCTCCCAGTCTGAAGAAATACCTACATTTGAGCGACTAGCATGTGAGGAGTTGGGGTTTGGGGCAAGGCCCCAGCGTGGTCTTGGGCGAAACCCCGGGCGGGGGCTATCGAGTGGTGTGCACACCCCCTTGGAAAATCCAGGCTACTTTGGTAGTGTAAAAACCGTTGTCATTGCTCAGATAGTCTTGATTCGTTTATTTTCGAGTAGCTCTATGCTTTTCGAAGTGATTCAGCAATGCAACGTACCACATTTAGCGATAATCTAATATTCTCCATGTCAACGCGGCTCTCTTCAGCGCGCTCCGCGCGCCTCTTCTAGCGCTCTTTCTTGCAGCCCGCGCGCATTTGCTCGAAGCGAATGTGGTCCAGGTCAACGAGATGCTTCTCGAGCTCGTATTGCACTTTATCGTCTTCCTTTATCGCATCGAAGATGATCTACCTATCGTTTGCGACAGAAAAGGTAAACGCTTCTACATGGGATCCTTTACTTTCAGCATAGAGATCCAGCGGCAGTCGTTCCACTTCGGAATCTCTCTCCGCAGTTGAACGTGACGTCGCAAGTTGGCACACGGCTGCACCCGTTCGTTCTTTGTCGGCCTCTTGCTTCTGTGACGGCTGCTTTGCTGCGCTTCTGTCGTCCGCCATATCTCTTCTAGCATCCCTCATCATGCTCAACAGCCCCTCCATCTCCCCTACGTCACCACCGACACCACTGATTGCTCTCTGAACTCGTTCGCTTGCATCGAAACGCGATTGGAGACGCTTATACTTGTCTTGATGGCTCTTCCACGTGACATCGCACGATATCTTCTTGCTACAGTTGGCCTTGTGCGCAGCAACATGAAAGCGCATTTTTGTCTGTCTGTTGGGAGTAATGCGGGCCTTCGCGGCTGCAACTTCCCTTATGATGACGAAGTCATCGACAGGTGTAAATTTCGGTCGTGTACCCATGCGCTTTGTAGTACAGTGGCTTTTAAGGGAAAAACGGTGGTGTGGCCTTATGGTAAAGTATTCCTAAGGAGGTCTCGTATTTTATTTAGCTGGGCCACGTGGTGCATAATTCCGCCCGCGTGCGCTACAGTATCCTCAAGAGACGGTAGAATTATTATTTATTTTAGTTAATTTATGCAGGTAATTACTACAGTAGTGAGACCTGCCGAGGTGGGCTCCCAGCTTGATACTTAATCCGCCGGTGGAGCTCCACCTCTAGGAGAAGTAAAGGCAAGCATCCTTGAATCTTCATCTACTTTTCCGGTTGAAGTCTCTCGTCGATCAATTCAGGTTTCTAAGCCGCCGATCCCCAGGTCGCATCATAGCAGCGCCTGTAGGAGCATTGTCCGCCCAGTGAACCCCCCCTTCCGCTTGGTGTTTGCTGATCCCCTTTAAGAATTCCTCCGGCTCGCGACAGCGGATACCGGAGACCACCTTTAGGAACACGCACCTTTGGAGTCAACAAAAACTCCTAACGGACGTTGTGCTTTACTACCTCGAGAGGAGGGCTGACAGTACCACACGCTTCACGAGGCCTTGCACCCCAACATCACCCTCTCGCTCGCACTGTGGAGAGACGGTAGCTTTGTCGGACTTAGTAGACTCCGTAGGCTCAGGTTCCAGAACCAAAGCCATCCTTGATAGACTTCTGAGTATTGACTGCTTGGCGGAAAACTGCTCTCGACACATGTAGAATACGAAAGGATTCGGCTTCACTAACGCATCACATTTCTGCAAGCTCTCTCAAACGGACTTGCAGAATTCTGTAACTCATTTTTGAATCATATATTTGATTACAATATACATTCAGATTACTTTCAGAATTGCTGTGTCATAATCGTTCTATTGATGGATATGATGTGATAACATTTACGGCTTTCTTCTTGCGCTCTACGTTGAAGTTCAAAACTCAAGTCGCATGTGAATTTCATATCGGATAACAGTATAGAGAACAATTAGGATAAACGAACCTATAGTTTCCATCAACCAATCGAAGAAAAACTTCTGCCCGGGCTTGTTCCAATACCTTTTTCTGGATACAAATGTACTGTTACAAGTTCGGAATTTTGAGAACCTCCGTTGGAGAACGCCTTTTTCTCACGCATACAGGCAGTGCCGAGAATCTATTATTTCGATATCATTAAAGGCCACGCCTCAAGCTAGTAACTTATTATGCTTCGGGCGCATAGTTTTGGCGTCGTTAGAAAGTGAAGCAATGCTACATAACCATTGATCATTTCATTTTCTTTCTAATTCCTCTCTTTGTAAACAGTGCATCAGACGCTGTCTTGTACATGTCGTGCAGACATCAGCGAGTAAAGTACATATAGTAGTCTACAGTAATCGGAGCATAGAAAAGCAATATTTCGATCTATGAAGAGTTAGGCTAAAAGCAAATTGTTTCTCCTTTAGGATAATGTCATTTCAAATATTTTGTTTTATAATATATGTTAAACTGCCTTCACGAAATTCAAATCACCAGAGGGCTTACGCAACTTTAAATGTCACGTTTGTTCTGTCTTTTCTGACAAAATGTAGGACAGCTAGAACTAGAAAGCGAAATTTGACTCAGATTCGTTCTCATTTTACATCTCACATCTGTCAATAACGAGAAAAAAACTGCAGCTGGAAGACCCCTTTGAAAACGACTGTTTTTGTTACTCTCGCATTCCAGTACCCTCTGCTCATCCCAGCTTTTTTCTCAAAGGACGTCTGGAGCCCATCACTGTAACCGTTTTATGACGACTCTCGGGCCTGGATTCCTTGGAAAGCAAATTATATGATCAAATCAAAGGTATCTCTAGACAGTACTTAAAATAAGGCAGGGATGACTGGAAACGAAGGCCGTAATAATAACATGAGATGGACAGAGGAAGCACATTCGTTTTGTCAATGCCAAATGAGGAAAGGCTTACGAAGCTGAGCACGGGGGAGAAAAGATGAGTACTTTCCCCCCCCGTTGGTTTTGGTATTAATTCTTAATCGCGAAAAGTGCGGAAAACCTGATTAAGGCCACCGGCCTTTTTCGTATTCTCACATTCGGCGGTAAAGAAAGACGCTTTATGCCACAGTCTATTTCTTCAACTAAACAACAGTTGTATTTGTGCAGATTTTTAAAACGCCAACTCTTTCCATTTTGCGTATAGCGATGGAAAACATAGAAGAGAAGACGAAATCTCATTAACAGTTCGCGACACCATCGAGGGTGTTTTGGGTTTTTTGAAACTGTTGTTGATTCGCTAAAACTCTGTAATTTGTACCAATAATAGAACTCGTCAATCCGGTTTCAAAGGTGTTTTTCTTTTTTTGGTCCGTCAAATGGTTGACGAGATACAACCTCTAACGTCTCCAGTTCTTCGAAGAAGTAGCCGAAAAAAAGGCCGTAATGACTCCAATATGAATCCAAATGCTGCGGAAAGTACCATACAGACCCCGAAAAAGAAAATGAAGATTGTGGATGAGGTAGAAATGGCTCGAGTGAAGGAATATGTGAAGAAAAAG
>JAHNZQ020000181.1:1295017-1309546 GCA_019155205.2 Gracilaria vermiculophylla | reverse complement strand
CGGACTTGCAGCCCATTGAGCTCGTATGGGCCAATGTCAAAGGCAAAGTTGGTCGTCAGTACACAACAGAGACGACTTTCCAAGACGTAAAACACCGTCTCTACCAGGCCTTTTGGGAATTGGAGTCTAAAACTGTTGCTGGATGCATTCGAAAGGCGAATATGCACTTGACGGACTTGCTACGGCATATTTTGGCCGTAGAACAACTCGACAAGGATAGCGACAATGATTTCGATGAAGGTAGTGACGAAAACAGCAGCAATCTATCGGAGCAGAGTGATTAGAATGCATTTTTCGTACCATATAGTACCGAAACACCTTTATTATCATAACTTTGCCAAATGAATTGCGGCAAACGTGTATGAGAGCTCTAAAGACGTGTTTTTGTATGCTCTATCATAATATGATAAGGCATAGGTGAAGTTTTTTTTCACCCTCGATGGTGTCGCGAACCGTGAGTTTGGTATGTCGAGACGTGAAGAAAACTGATATGGAACAACCCTGGTATTTAAACTACTGTATAGTACGCCCTTTTTTAAAAGAGATAGAGAAAACATTGTTAGATTTTAATTGTATTTTGCAGGTCTTTATCGTGATTAGGTTACTGAAGACCACAGACATTTTTGGAGTGTGCTGTAACTTTACGAAAAAGTTATGAATGTCAGGCTTCTGCGTATGAAAGAATGTGCTTTATGGAAAAAAAAGATGTTCAGCAACAACTGTACAACTAGGAGGTGGCTTTATTCAGATTTTGCGGACTGTAGTAAAACCAGAGTGACCAGTAATAATCCAGCGAATGGTCTTCCTTCCTGTGACATATCTAAAAGTACACGCGCATCACAGAAGGTGATGCGCGTTGGTATAACAACTGGCATGCCCATCCTCTAAAATGTAGCCATCACAGGCCGAACAGTTTGGTAATTGTCGGTCGCGTACATTGCAGAATGTTCAAGACATTGCTGGAACACACGTGCAGAATGCTCCACCGGTGTCTGGAGCATCTTAAGCGTTGTCGTCCCAGCAAAGACTACAGTATTTAGTGACGCTGACGCTAATTGTCGTGTTTTTATTGGTTAGTGTGCAGCTCCAAAGGCCTCTAGAAGCAAATGGAGTAACTAATACGCATATTCGAGTAAGTAGAAAGTAGAAATGCGTAATTGGCTCGTTTGTCGTGGTTTGGAACTCTATAAAAGGAGGTTTTGAGCTGCAGACTTTAATCTGGACTCACCTCAACCATCGACCAATATCCGAGCCCCCACCGGAGCTTTACTTGTATAACGGTGACGGTCGAGAGACCTGGTGGTTACCGAACGGGAGTGCTGGACGAGGAGCTGTTCACAGGTGACGTGCCGTGGAACCTTTCCTGCAAAGGAACAGCCTGTGTATAGAATGAAAGCGTGTCCCGCCGTTGTTAACTCTCCTGGGGGAGCCCTGTAAGGATTGTAAGCGCTTGCTTCTGGCTAGTGCAGATTGATCCTTAACATAAGTTTTAGGTTGCGTGCCGTTTCGAGAAGGGGAAGTTAAGAAGTTTCGAAGTTAAGGAGTATTATCCCTTTTGGGATTGAGCCTCTTGCTCTCCCCCTTGTCGTTTTGATTCATCTAGGTGGCTACTTTCTGTCAACCTTCACTAGTTTCATATTGTTTTGGGACTTTTAGCTACGAACAGCACTTTTTTGGCCTTTATTGTCCCTACATTTTGACCCTCCCCCGCGTCACCGCCTCGTGATGGCGCTCACAGTAATAATACTGTGGTGGTCGGTGTCTGGCACGTTCCCCGAGTCATTCCCAGATTCCATGATGGAGTTTAAGTGCGTAATCAAATCTGCCTTGTAGTTTGAAATTTTGACAATAATGATGTGACTCATAATTTTACAAAAAAATGGACTCATTTTTTCCCTGTGTAAGTCCTCTATCTTCTCTAGTTTTCGTTTTGCAGATGTTAACGTGATTTGACGGATCGTGATCGCTCAATTCTTGTTTAACATATTTTGTTGATTTATTGTATGGAAGAGGTAATATTTTAGCCAACGATAATTGACACTGCACCATTTTATCTTCAATGACTAATTATTTTGTTGAAAGTCGTGCGCTTTGTGCGCCGACAATATGAAGATGCCGAAGGATATTTTTCATTTTGTAATTGTCCAGTGTAAAACTCGATAGTTGTTCTTTGGCAATTCGGATTGCAGACGGTATTAGAGAATTAACTAGATCATGGTGTTCCACATCATTATTAAGTTCGGTTTGTAATATTAATGGCAACGAAATCTACGCAACGGTTCTTGGGACATGCTTGCACCGCATTCACTGACAATGACTATTTTGCAAGAAAGAAGACAATCCACATGCATCAATAGGACTCCGCCGTGGCGGCAGAACTCTGGAAGCCGCCGCCGGAAACAAAATTAGGAAACCATGTAGCAGTATGTGGTGAAGCTTTAATGGCTACACGTTGATGTAGTCTTCAGATTTCCGGAAACGCGGGAAATGGATCATTACGTAGGACGACCCTTTGTTCGGGGTTATTCCATTCATTTTTGTTCTTGAAAGCAACATGAAATTAGCGAGTAAACGAAGTTGTTGTTCATACATTTTCTTTCTGTTGTATGTATCGAAAGAAGAATCAGTCAATCGTTAAGGAAAATCTTTTCTCAAAGACGGTTTTTTTCTAGATCGTGTCAAGCGGATTGCAACCATCTTCCAATCGAGAGAAAATCGAGAGATTTCCGTCGAGAGAAAATCGACAGATTTCCGCCAGACAATGGAGTTGCTCAGTCTCGGAGTGAGAGGGTAGATGATGTTTGTCTAAACACAATTTTCTCTCAAGACGAGACGCGAGGGAACACGTTGGCCGGAAAATTGTAACAATGAAAGAGGGAAACGAACCACCGCATTCTATTATTCGGCTTCCATATTATTCTGTTAAAAGAAGTTCGTGTCCTGAATTAATCTCGATCATTGAGCACGATACTTGTTCTTTTTCTTCCAAGGCATTTCGTTAACATCTAACTTTTCCACGACCCGCAGCTTTGCACTTCTTGCCCGGGGATTTTTCCTGCATTCGTCTTCACTTGCAGTTACAGGTTTTTTCGTGATCAGCTTAACCCCACCTTGCCGCTCTGAAGCACCCTTAAACACACGTTTGGCAATTCTATCTTCTAGAGAGTGGAAACTGATGACAGCAATCCGTCCGTGTGGCATTAATACCTCAACGGCATCTGTTAGTGCCTCCTCAAGAGCTGAAAGCTCATCATTGGTGGCGATGCGCAACGCTTGGAATACCTTTGTAGCTGGATGGATTCCCTTCTTTCTCCATCCTTTGACTCGCTCCACGATTCCGGCTAACTGCTTAGTTGTGCGGATCACACCGGCCGTGCGTTCCCTGACAATTGCTTTCGCAATCTGGCGAGACATGCGTTCCTCACCAAGTTCCCAAAAAATACTTACTAGCTCTTCCTCAGAAGCATGATGAAGTACGTCTTGAGCCGACAGACCCGTGCAAGACATGCGCATGTCAATTGGACCGTCGCGTGTGAAACTGAACCCACGTTCACCTTGGTCTAGTTGCATAGATGATGTTCCAATATCTAGTAATATAGAATGCACCGAATGAATATCGCGTTTTTCAAGAACAGCACGGAACCAACGAAAGTCCGAGCGAACGAAATGAACATTTTCATACCCACTTAACGTGTCTCTCGCGATCCGTAAAGCATGCGGGTCTTTGTCTAATGCTATATACTTATCGATGTGTTTGTGGACAAGCAGATGTTTGGCATGGCCTCCCGCCCCCACAGTGCAGTCCAAAAATGTACGCATGTGATAAGGAAACGAGGAACAAACTTCAGACAGAAGTACCGGGACGTGCGGTTGCAAAGTTGATTCTTGATATGCAAGTGAGGCGGGAAGTGCCTGCGCCGTAGTATTGTATCTGACCAGGCATGTTTTCCGCGTTTGAGTTCGAAAGGAGAGCAACGCACCTCTGGCGAAAAGGGCATTTACAAATCCTGTTGCATAGGCAATGGAGCTGTGACTCATTGTGAAGATTGCCCGTAGCGGTGACCGACCCGAAATAAGCTCCTCGCGGTGCGAGACTCCCTTCCTCGAAGAAAACGCAAACTTGGAAAGACTAGATAGTTAAACTGATTCGTCGGTAATGTACTGTGGCTGGGCGATCTTTACAGAATCTGTCGGGGTCACGGGAGTCTTTGGATCAGAATAAAAAGAGTAAAAAGGTCAACCCTTACCCTGGTACTACGTATACCCGTCGTTTCGACCCGTTTCGTCGTTCAGAAAGACGCTAACTTGTTTCAACAGCTTCCCATCCCCAAGGGTTTCTCTCGGCGCCTGCGTTAGGTCAAGGGCCATTCCCACTTGTTTTACTCGCTAAGATCCGCGACTCGCCTTATGTCGAAGCAACCTCTCCGAATAGCTTGTCTGCATGGATATTGTCAAAACGCTCAGAGTTTTCGTCGCAAAACTGGTGCGCTCAGGAAATCATTGACAAGATCCAAGGAAAAAGTACGGGCGGATGTTAACTCCGGATCTATTACTCTGTCACATGATGACGCGCCGCTAGCTGAACTGTTTTACTTAGACGCTCCTTTCGTCGTCGAAGAACATTTGACCGCGCCATCCACACCCTTGTCGCTTAAGTTTCCCAGCAGTGAAACTAAATATGCAGTGCTTCGTCCAAGACCGATACAGTATCAAACCGTTTCCGAAAACTTCGACCAAGCGCAGCGTACATGGTGGATTGCTGATCGTGATCAGAGTGCGTACATTGGGACTAATCATGCAATGTCGTACCTGCAAGACGTCTTTAGGGAAAACGTAAGTGCTCATCATCCAACCTTTCTCGTATAAATCTTTCTCTGACAAACGATGCAGCACTTTGACGGCTTACTTGGATTCTCGCAAGGGGCCGTCATGGCGTCGATTATATGTGCGATGCGAGAAAACCCAGCCTTTGAGTCATTAAGATTTGCGCTGCTTTTCTCCGGATTTCGGTCCCGTGCAACGGTGCATCAGCCGCTCTATCAAAATCCAATCAAAGTACCCAGCTTTCACGCGTGGGGCGAACAGGACGACATAGTTCCGCAAAACCTGAGCGAGAAGCTCAAGGATACTTTTGAAGGGCAAATCAGAAGCCACCATATACATAAGAAAGGGCACTTGGTGCCGGGTGATGCTGATACGAGGCGAGCTGTATCACGATTTCTTCTGCTGATTGCTGACGATGATGATACAGTAAAACCCAAACATGGAGGTTAATATAAGTTATCGCCTGCGAGGTCGTGACGAAACCGTTTCAAAAGCCGATCGTCTTCGAGATGAGCGTTGATCTGCCTGTATCTGTGAACGGAGGGTACGAAGAAGCTCGTCATGTGCGTCTCCTGTAAAAGTTGTTGGGTTATTCACACTGATATGAGGTTGTGTAGTGTTGAAGTCGCTATGTTCGATAAAACATCGTCGTTTCTAAAAACATGGTCAGTTCAATGCTCAGAACGGAGAGAGACGGGAAGCCGCTGGAAGCCAGTAAATGTTTAAAAGCTGGAACGTACACTGCGCGGCGACGCACTTCGTTATCAAACTGTTGTGCTGTGAGCTGACCCATGATTGGCTCACAATTACGGTTGAAGACGGAGTACGCTGATGGCCCGTTTCGTCGCTCTCCTAAATTGGTGAAGATGAGGTAGAAGATAGAGATGATGATGTACAATTGCACTGCGCTCGTGTCGAACTTGAAGGCCAGGCCAGCGCCACCGAGCCATGCAAAAAACATCACAAGACGGCGCCAGTGCGTTCGTAATGATGTGACGACATTGGTCAGGTATGTGCCTTGTTCATCTTGCGTTGCAGACTCGTCTTCCAGAGTCGATATATGAGGCCTGGTGCACATCGATATTTCTTTTTTTGGCATACAAGTAGTCTTGTGGTAAGGTGTTTCGCGCTCGAGCCACTCATAGACAAAGGTAAGCGTGGAGATGCCCTCCGTTATTCACTCTTAGCGACCTTGATATGTCAGTTTCTCACCTCGAATGGATATTTGGGATGCGATGCGCACTAGCGCCCTTCGGACAGTAGCTTGTATGCCTCTCTAGCTAGGTCGAACTGTGCCGAAGAAGGCGCGAAAAAAAGTGGCAGGAAGGCCACGTGGTTCTGTGTTCCTGGTTTGATGGTGAAATGGTACTGCACTGTCACATATTCAGCATCGCAGCCGCCAATCAAATTGACAGAACCAAATCATTCAGTTTTGCTTTGTTTGGCCTGTACTAAATTCTAATCGAAATTCAAGTTATTGGTCTTCTGTGATGCTGACGTCGCGTATTCAAACAATTGCTGTCGTCAATCGTTTTCTCGCAGTTTCTGCGCCCCTTTCTCGTTTTTCGACTGACTACTTTGCTCTACTAAATCACAGCATCAAAGCCGCGGCTTTGCATTTGTCTACAGGAAAGCTAATCCACTATGACTCAAAGCACGGAAGAAAGCGAATCCATGAATAGCGCAGATCTTTTTAACGAGGTTCGCAAGATCATCGCTTCAAATGCTGATGTCTACATTGACCGACTGGCTGAAGCTGTGGCCATTCAATCTGTCTCTACTGAGCTTTCGAAAAGAAATGCTTGCTTTCAAATGGCGGACCTTCTCAACAAATGGATCGAGGACCTTGGGGGAAAGTCTGAAAAAGTTCTTGTTGGTTTCCAGGAACTGGATGATGGCCAAAGATTTGACCTTCCTCCCGTCATTCTTGCTGAGTTCTCCTCAGGAACCAGACAAAAGCCGACCGTTTTAGTTTACGGGCACTATGATGTCCAACCTGCTGATAAAGCTGATGGTTGGTCATCAGAGCCTTTCACTTTGACGGAAAAGGATGACATGCTCTACGGGCGAGGAAGCACGGACGATAAAGGTCCTATTTTAGCGTGGCTTTGGGCCATTGAAATATACCGTGAGTTGGAAACGGAGCTACCCGTAAACCTCAAAATGTGTCTTGAAGGGATGGAGGAATCCAACAGCGAATGTCTGGAAGATTTGCTCGTTCGTGAAGCAAAACCTAACGGTTTCTTGAAAGACGTTGATTACGTTGTCATCACGGACAATTACTGGCTAACTACAACCAAACCGTGCCTCACTTATGGTTTGCGAGGACTGGCAACTTTTGAATGCGAAGTCCGCGCTGGATCTCAAACTCTACACTCGGGTGTTTATGGAGGTTGCATTGCCGAACCAATGACAGATTTGGTCCAACTTCTGTCCACTGTTACAAGAGGAGGATATGAACAAATAGATATCCCCGGCTGTCGAAAGGAAGACTGTGCTCCTATCGAAGAGGCAGAAAAAGAACTGTATTACGGTATCAGCTTTGACAGTGAAGATTTCAAGAAGGAAGCCGGAAACGTCCCGGCCCTAATTGGTGAAAAAGCACCAGATGTCTTGATGAACAGGTGGAGATACCCCTCTTTATCCATCCACGGCATCGAAGGCGCATACTCTGGACAAGGATTAAAAACAGTGATTCCAGGCTCAGTGACTGGAAAGTTCTCCATTAGGCTTGTTCCTGGTCAAGATGGGAAATTGGTAGAAGAAGAAGTGACAAAGCTTCTGCGGGAGCGGTTCCTTGAACTTAAAAGTCCGAATGAGCTGCGCGTGACAAGCACATCTTCGGAATCATGGTTGGCAAATCCAAAGTCCCCACTGTACCAAGCAGGAGCGGCTGCTCTACTAAAGGTGTACGGAGTACGCCCAGACTTTACAAGAGAGGGCGGTTCGATTCCGATTACAAGCATGGTTGAAAGAATCATGGGGGTCGAGACAATGCTACTGCCTCTTGGGTCTTCGGATGATGGAGCGCATTCGGAGAACGAGAAGATGGGTAGAAAGAATTACGTGCATGGCATCCATGTGCTGTTTGTCTTGCTGGAGGAGATTGACCGAATCCACAACAAGAGAAAAGACGTGAATAACGGTGGAAAGGGAAAGAAAGGTGCATTTGGAAGACTGAAAGACATTTGGTTTGGGTTATCTTAAGTCTTTAAGTGTCTTGTGAAGGCATGGAAATCATGTGCACTGCAGCCTGTAACTTGCTATTGCAGTATGTGCCAATTAACTTGTGTACTTTTTTGTAACTTGTGAGATCGAGACTAGACACGAATCAATCAATGATTATGTCATTCATTTTGAATTTTAAGAGCTCGAGGCATTCAAAGTATTCGGCTCTGTTGGAAGGGAACAGTAGCCTCATGTATAGAATGTCATCTAGTGAATGAAACTGAGACATTAGAAGGCCATGGCCAAGAATCTGGCGAAGTCGATATTGTTTTACTTCAAAGAGGTGGAAGAGGTCCATTGGATACACAAATTTCTGAAAAGAGCAATGAACTTGGCCTTCTTTACTACGTTCCTCTCGCTATAAAAAAAGGGGGGAACAAAGATGAGTGGGAATGTGTGAGCAGTATAGGTATCCACGTTTACATTTTTGCTGGAGAGCGTGTTTTACTCGTTCGAATTTGCCATGGCCTGCATTGTTTAGAATATCGCAAGGGTAGGCAAAGAAAAGCCACAATTGTGTGCTTTGATAAAGATGCAATTGGTACTAAATCATACGCTCTTTCCATATTTTTTCATATTCATAAGGTGAGAGAGGATGCAAACAATTGCTTACGGAATGCCACAGCCTTGCAATCAATGGGGTCGACACTTTTGCAAAATATGAGGATATGGCCACATTCGTTACACAAAGGAAGCTGTTTCCAGTTCGTGCGCGTGAGGAGAAAGATTGGAGACGTTGGTCTTCTGCCATCTGTGCAATATATCGTTGCAGACGGTCTACTTTCTACGATCTTAAAAATCAGTGTTGATGCAATAACTTGCAAAGGAATCTGTGCCTCATAACTGAAAATCCTCAAGCAACGAAGGCGGCCGTCAAAGTTTCCTCGTGTCACAACTTCGTTGTGCATTCTGCGAAAGATACAATTCGTTCTGTACCATGCAGAGCTCGAAAGGAATCATCAAACCCTTCGGCAGAATGGAGAGAGCGTCTTACAGAGGCGGAAATGGAACTTTGATTGACAGATTGACCAATAAAACTTGATTATTCAAAAGATCTAAGCGATCTGTAAGGCCGGGAGGGTAATTGCCAACGTCATGGGCGAGCTCACCGTTTCGCCGAACCAAAGAGTGAGAACCCAACGCACATTCTGCCGGCCGTCGACGTGTTTGTGGCCCGTGCACCGTTACGCTGGTCTTCATCTCAGTCATCCAGATCGCTTTTCATCCTGGCAAATTACTAAGTTTCCAGAACGCATCCTACGTCGCGTGCTTTCTTGCGGTTCTCGTGCGCCATTAGTGGGTCTTCGGTTTCGTTTTCTTCCGTCGGATCTGCCTCAAATTATTATCTGTCATTATCACTTTCCATCTCCGCTCCGAGCGTCAACATCTCATTGCAGCTTCGCAAGCAGCAATAGTGATCGCAGTAATGGCCTTCGTCACACCGACGCCTTTCGCGACTCGTGCAGTGCAGAGAAAGCATAGCATTTCATCCCGCCGCCCTGTATTTGCAACTGCCCTTGAACCAAAGACCGCTGTTGTCCCTAAATTGGAGAAGCAAGCTGAGCTTGGAAAGGAAGTATCACCACCATTCCGAGGACGCACTGGAATTTTGTTGGTCAACATTGGCACTCCAGCTTCTCTTTCTGTCACGGACGTGCGTGAGTATCTGCGGCAGTTTCTTGGAGACCCGCGAGTAGTCGACTTGAACCCTATAATCAAATGGATTGTTCTCAACTTGTTTATTTTGCGAACAAGACCAAAAGAGAGCGCAGAAGCATATTCCAACATTTGGGATGATGAGCGAGGTTCACCATTGCTCTTCCATTCAGAAGATCTGGCCGCCAAGCTTCAGAATCTTCTTGGAGAGAAGTATACTGTTGCAGTGGGCATGCAGTATTGCCAGCCTAACGTCTATGATGTTATGGAAGATTTACGCGCAAAGGGTACTGACAGGCTCATCGTGGTTCCCATGTATCCGCAGTATGCATCCTCCGCCACAGGGGCTGCGGTTGAAATAGTGTACAAAGCAGCCGCAAAGGTTTACTCCACTCCGTACTTGCATATAGTTCCGGCCTTTTACGATCATCCGTCTTATATTTCAGCGTATGCGGCTATCATCAGGCGAAAAATTGGTGATCGCTGCCAAAATTATGATCATTTGCTTATGTCTTTCCATGGTGTCCCACAAACTCATTGTGAACGCACTGATGAAAGTGGCCTTCTCTGCAACAAACAGGAAAACTGTTGTGCGCAGATTGTGCAAGCAAATCGGAACTGCTACCGCGCACAGTCTTTTGCTACTGCTAGACGTATAGCAGAAGCTTGTGATATTCCAGATGGAAAGTATTCAATATCTTTCCAATCACGGCTTTCAGCTGCAGGTCCTGTGTGGATTCAGCCGTACACCGACGAAGAGCTTGTCAAGCTTGCCAAAGCAGGGGTGAAAAAAATAGCTGTGGTGGTGCCGAGTTTCACTGCTGATTGTCTGGAGACGCTAGAGGAAATTGGTATTCGAGGAAAAGAAGACTTTATTGAGGCTGGTGGTAAGAGTCTTGATCTCATTCCTTGTCTAAATTCGGACGACGAATGGGCAAGAGGCATGATTCAAATCCTCAAGGACTCATGTCCGATGGATACATTTTAACTCTACGGTAGCACAAGCTGGTCTTCCTTATGCGTCTCATAAAAATATTAAGGCTCACGGATCATCGAAGGCTTTTTTTTTTGTTTGCCCTTCGCACTTGCAACCTATTTGAGGCCTTGCGAAAATGCTGTAATATGACATATATGTCTCGCGTCACGGATTCCATTCGCAGAAGTTGGTCGAGATATGAAGGGGGCATTTCGGTTGGGTGATATCACCACGGTCTGCAATGGATGAATCGAATATGTGATGCTCTAAAGGGAATCTACTCTTGAATACGTGAGCTATTCGTTTCAAAGGAAGGGGTCCAACCGGTCGTGCGCTATGAACCTGTGGACCGCACGCTCTGTAAACTTAATCGAACGCTGAAACAAGAGATTATTTGTCATGGAAAGCAAAAGTTACCTCTTCTGCGGATCAAAGGCTGGATCGCATCGCGAGCCCAGCCAGAATTATGGCTTTGAACTGCCACTCGAGAATATTAGAAAATGGTGTGGATGGGAAAGAATCCCACGTACATTATGTAAGGGTAATTCGCGTAGCGGCTTCAGCAGTCAGAAGTCGGCCGTAAAACACGTTTCCCACAGTGAGACTCTGAAAAACGAGACAGCTTTTAACTTTTGGCACTTTTCCCAAAAAGCAACTTTCTATTCCCCTGTTGCTGAAATTCCAAAATTTTGCGCTGTCTGGTTTTACATTGACCTGTGAAAAGCTGCGACAGAAGCCAGACACTTTTTTGCCAGTCAGGGACAACATCGGCGAGCAAATGCCCACGTCACGGCAGAACATCGATTAGAATATCACTGCTGGTCTACATCCAGAAGTAACTTCTATCTTGCTGCTCCACTGTCTAGCATTTGAGCTCAACTTCCTGCACCCCAGAGGATTAAAGTGTCAACGGGTCCACTGAGCTGCTTCAATTACTTATAAACTTCGGAATGGAGCCCACATTGTCCACTATGTCAGTGCCGAAGGGCCACTTGCGCTCAGCCCTACAATCTCGTCTCCTCGACGGCATGATTCGCAAGATTGGGAACGCTGTGGATCGCTGGAAAGTTCTCGTGGTCGATCGCGCTGCGCTGCGAATTCTCGCTGCCGCCGTGGATGTGAATAAGCTTGTTGATGAGGGCATTACCATCGTTGAAATGCTCGACATGCGCAGGCAGCCACTGCCTAGAATTCCGGCCATATACTTCATCACACCCACAGCTGAGAGCGTCGAGCAACTTGCCCAAGAACCGAGCACGCAGCACAAAAGCTTTCATCTATTTTTTACGGGCAGGATTCCAGATTTTCTCATGGATGTCATCCGAAGGAATGGTGCCTTGCTGCGAAAGGTAAAGACCTTCATTGAATTAGATATTCAATTCCTTGCATTGGAATCTAGAGTTTTTAGCTT
Organism: Gracilaria vermiculophylla; assembly: GCA_019155205.2. Classification (NCBI taxonomy): domain Eukaryota; phylum Rhodophyta; class Florideophyceae; order Gracilariales; family Gracilariaceae; genus Gracilaria; species Gracilaria vermiculophylla. The sequence continues at coordinate 1,297,451 of JAHNZQ020000181.1, read as the reverse complement.
GGACAGACCTGCGGCCTCTCTGCCCCAACTTTATGCAGAGGATACAAAAAAGGCAAATGAAGAAATGACTGTCGTTTCAGAGCGTTTGACAGAGGCTTGTAAAGTTCTTGCTCCCCGGTTGGACTGGTCCGTTCGATATGATGCCACGAGTCACACAAGTCGCACCGTGGCGTCTCTAGTAAAGGAGCAACTCGAGACGGCTCGGATTGAGCAAAAAGTTAAAGACCACGAAGCACTGAAGGAAATGCCAGAGTCGAAATATGATACCGAGCAGCCCTTGGCAAATGAAGATGGCGATGAAATCACTAGAGCCACGCTTCTCGTCGTAGACCGAGCAACGGATATGGCTTCGCCGTTGATTCATGAGTTTTCTTACCAAGCAATTGCTCATGACTTGCTGCCTTTGAATTACCAGAAACCAGGAGGTGCCCATATCGAGGTGCCTGACAATAACGACTCTTCTAAAACAAAAGTGTTGCAACTCGAAGATGAAGATAAAGATCCTATTTGGAATCAAATTCGCTCCAAGTTTGTGGAAGAAGCCTTGGTAGAGGCCCAAAATGAATTCAAGACGTTTTTGGATACTGATGCGGCTTTCAAAATACGTGGAAAAGCTGCCGATGAGGTTGACATTAAGGACATGGGAGCTGCAGTCCGAGCCCTCCCAGACTCCCAAATGCGAGCGGACAAACATGCTATGCATATAAACGCTCTTAAAACTTGTTTGCAGAAGTGTCGAGAGCTGAAACTGAATAAGTTGGCTCTCGTAGAACAAGACTTGATCATCGGTAGATATTCGGATGGCACTAAGATCCAAGCAGATGAGATTGTGGACGAAATTATCGCCACCCTTCGTGACAAATCAATTCCTATTGAGCATCGAGCCCGCTTGTTGATGTTAGGGTTTGTTGTCTTTGAGGGTCTTTTGGGTCTTGGTGGTGAAAACTCCGCTCTTGCTAGTTCCGGTACTTTTCGGATGAAGCTCCAGCGAAGTGGATTTGAAGCTGCACCTGAAATAACACCACCCCTAGCGAAGGCTGTGAAAGGATTACAGGTGGTACTATCATCCGCAAAGGCAGGAATGGAAGCATTCCAATCAAAACACAAGGCAAAAAAGGACGATGACGAGACGGTAGCTTCAAAGCTCAGAAAAAAATACGCTGAGCGTCAAGCGCAAAAGCATCTGAAGAAGATAAATGCGGCTCGTCGCAGGAGACATGGCCTCGATCAGGAGGGGAGTCTTCACTATGATGTCGCTCGGTATCACCCTCCACTTCGAAGTGTCATGATGGATCTTGTGGATGACGAACTTGATAAGGACGCCTTTCCCACGGCAGGAGCGGTATCAGTTGATTCCATAATAGCCTCTATTCACCAGGTGTCTGTCAGAAGTGAAACTCAGGGTCAGGACCCCAACACTGCAGATCAGCGATCTGGATCGGTTAATATTCGAGCTCACTCTGCCGTCATGGCAGGTATGTTCAAATCCATCGTTCGCGCCGATTCCGGAAAGTCTTCTTATTCTGATGAAGATGACGGGAGATTTCGGCTGGCTGAAAGGGGCCATTTGTACGTCGTCTTTGTCATTGGTGGTATTTGTCACTCTGAGGTGCGCTCTCTCTATGAAGTTTGCTCTAAGAGGGAAGCTAATATCGTCATAGGGGGCTCCCAAATAATTATACCGGAACAGTTTGTACGTTGTTTGAGTGCGATTGCCGATCCTGTTGAACGAATTCGAGTCATGCTTCCTCCACTTCCGATAGAGCTCGCACAATCACGGGCTGCAAGGGCGAGGACACTAGCGGCTGGAGCGGAACAGAAAGAACAGGATCATAAAGGGGAGCATGCTGTGATCGAAGGTGATGCGGGCCATAGCTTAACTAACGAGCCGAGGGAGAAGACATTTGCTGAAGAGCGCAGTGAGGCAGAAGTAGAAGTTGTAACCGGTTACAAGAAGAGCAGGCTTCGAATATTTGGTCGTAGAAAGAAGTAGCGTAGTACACAACAGCACGACAGATTAACTCTTTGATTATGACTCATACTTTTAAATCAACTTCCTCTTTCAAACTATCACAAGGACATGTTGCATATATAAAGTTTTACTTCACCGAAAAATATGATTACGAGGTTGGAGATTCCTGGTTACTACTTTGAAGTAAAGTACAGACTGTTTCAAAAACATACGACATGCTGTGAAATCTCAAAAAAACGAACAAATGTATACTGTACGCCTACAAAAATAGGTTTCAGAAAAAAGTAGTCAAAAAACCGTTTCAAAAACATATCCCTACTGTTCTGTTTTAATGACCTCTATAGTTCACACAACTTTGAACTCCTCAACCCTCTTCGTAAAGTGCAATCGTCAGGTAACGTTTTGTACCACTAGGCTCTCTAAAGTAATCAAAAGCATTCAGTGAACTTTAACCAGACTATA
>JAHNZQ020000181.1:1269139-1290973 GCA_019155205.2 Gracilaria vermiculophylla | reverse complement strand
GGCTTATGCATGTTTGAACTACCGTTCGTGGAGTTTCTGCTCCATCCGAAGGATCGTTTATTGGTCTGGGTCCTATCACCTACAGGTTACCGAACCGCGTCGAATACTCCGCTTCGAGGCGCGCTTTCGCTGTTAGCGCTTGGCTGTCAAAGAACTCCGCCAGGCTGTCCTTGAGGGCCGCCATCGAGGCTCGGTCTGCCCGGGCCTTATGGAGCTCTAAGACCCAAGCACGCGCCTCGCGCAGAGCCTCCACAAGAGAAGCCGGAGCAGGACGGCTTGTCACGAGACACGCCTGCACCAACTCCTGGAAGGCAGCCTCCAGAGCCCCAGAGGAGACTCCTCCTGACGGTGCACCCGATGCGGCCACCTCCGTTGATGGCGCAACAACTACCACGGAGGGAGCTGCGGACGGCGGACCAGCCAAGGAAGGAGCTTACCGACGGGATTCCGCGGGCTCCGCAGTGGAGGACGGCAATACCAAGGGCGGAGTCGGCGACGCCGGAGGTGACGGTGGTGAGGGAACTGGAACGCTCCGCAGGCGAGGTTGTGCACTCGGCGCAGGGACACTCCGCAATCGGGGTTGCACCACTTACGCCGAACGTACCGGGACGGGAGCAATCTCGTCCTCATCCATAAGAGACACGGCGGTTACTACTGCGGGAGCACCCGGAATTGCTGCGGGCCGCGAAGTTATCACCTAAGGAGGCGCGCCCATGTCCTGGGACGAAGACCCGCTTTCGCCATGATCAAAGTGTTCTCCTGGACGGAAAGGTGCTCCGGTCGAGGTGTGATACACTTCAGGATTGAAAGGGGATGTCGGCGGCGGAGTAGGAGAGGACATTCCGAAGGTATATGCAGCAGGGTGGATGGCGACAGAACGCGTGGTAGCACCTGAAGAGAGAGACCCGACACCACTTGGGGGTCGATTCGCTATATGCACCACTGCGGAGGGAGTCGTATCGAGCCGCCACCGTAAAATCCGAGTCGAAGTCGGGCAACCGGCATCGGACGAGTTATGGAGCACCGTCGCGGGGCGCGCGCTCATATCCAACGGAGAACGGTGGGGGTGCGTACGAGAAACGTATGAGTCCGGTGCCTTCACGGAGACAAGACGAGCGGACGCGTAGACGCGGGTGTTGCCAAAAGGAGTACCCTCGGAGGAGTCAGAGGGGCTGACGCCTCCAGGGGGTCGATACCCTCGCGGGACTGCCCCACGCTCCGTCCACGGGAGTTGCGCGCATGCACCGCGCACGATGCGCCGGAGGATGCGGACGCTCGCGCTGCCGACTGGCGCAGCAGCACCAAAGGAGGACACCAAGAAGGAGCGGATATCGCCGGGTGAAGAGGAGCTGGAGCCCACGAACGCCGCAAGAAGTGAAACGCGAACCCGTGGAAACCCGCCGCGCGGGAGTATGGAGAAGAGAAGGAACGCCTGAAGGAGAGAACGGGCGAACCACCGGAGGCCGCACGTGCCGCAACACCGACAGGAGCCACCCCAGGGATCAAGAAAGCCGAGGATGCACCTCGAGGACGTGGTGCAATTCAGGAAAGGGGGTATGTAGTACAGTGGCTCCTACGGAAATATGGTTATTTTGCCTTAAGGCATAATATTCCTAAGGAGGGTTCGTAATTTATTAGCTGGGCCACGTGGTGCATAATATTTCCCGCGTGCGCTACAGTATCCTTAAGGTACGGTAGAATTTATTATTTATTTTAGATATTTTATGCAGGTAATTAGCACAGTAGTGCGACCTGCTGAGGCGGGCTCCCGGCTAGATATTTAAGCTGCCGGTTGAGCTCCACCTCTGGGGAAGTAAAGACAAGCACCCTTGAGTCTTCTTCTACATTTTCCAGTTGGAGTCTCTTGTCTATTCACGCAGGTTTCTAAGCCGCCGATCCCCAGGACGCATCATAGCAGCGCCTGTAGGAGCATTGTCCGTCCAGTGAACCTTCCCCTCCGCTTGGTGTTTGCGGATCCCTTTCAGAGTTCCCCCTGCTCGCGACAGCGGATACCGGAGACCACCTTTAGGAATACGCGCCTTTGGAGTCAGTAAAAACTCCTAACGGACGTTGTGCTTTACTACCTCGACAGGAGGGCTGACAGTACCACAATTGTGACCCTAGAACGCTTTATTTTTTTAGCGATAGCACCGCTAGATTGCTACTCGGCGTTCAACCTAACGATTTGAAGCTGTTCTTGCTTGGAAAGTGGGGGGCCTCGAGCCATTTTTACTAGAAAGAAGACGGTGTACATATCTTTTTGAATCGATTCTACATAGACTATGTGCAAAATCTAGCCTACAGTACAGTTCTGGCGCATTTTTGAGGGGTACTATGTTTTTGTAACGCACTGTACTTGGTTTAGATGCAAGGCACTTTCGCACAGTAGTGTCTATCTGACCAGCAACCTCATATAAGGTCATTTTTAATTACTTTATAATTATGTGAAAACATGAAAACTTTTCCCTGTTTTTTTCTGTTCTGATATCTTTATCATGTTGTCAACGCCGGCAGAGCTGAACTGTGTCCACAACAACCAAGGGTGAATTGTTACTGTTACATCAATCAGAGCCGTCAACAACATTCATAAACCATGACATCGTCCACAGATCCTCGAAGAACTGCTCGAACAACTGTCAACATCCGCACTCGCCTGGTTACCAGTGACGCGGAATGTAAACGCTATTATAGATCTTTGTAGAATTCCACAACGGTCCGAGGAACATTTCAAAACTTTGATGTTTGCAGAATCAACAATCGAAATTTCATATTCTTGACCTTAAACTTCAGTTTCCCAAATCGTGAGAAAGTAGTCACTTTACATTTTTCCAGTGTCAAACTCAGTACTGGTGTTGATGAGACTCCGCACGCTGCAGAAGAACAAAATCATGCGGTCGACTCGAGGAATATCGAAACTGCTGAAGGGGAAGCTATTTTTACACCGCTAAATATACAAAATCTGCAAGAGCAGCCAAATAATCATATTCTGCATGCACTTTGCCAATCAACTTCTGCTCATGGTCGAAAATGGGAAACATGTACGACGTTGAGTCCTCTGAATGGTTGTATGCAAATGCATCAGTGGAAAGTTATTGGCTCAGCAGGAGATTTTTTCTCACCACGTCACGCTCCTTCAGGAATAACTACATTGGATTTCATTTTATGGATGTTTCCCATGCATCATTTGAAATTTATCGTGAGCAGAACAAATATTCAACTGAAAAGCAAAGGCGCATGGTGGACATCAGAAGAGGAGGTGCTCAAAATTTTCGGAGTTCTTATTTTAATGACTCGCAATGAGTTTTCGAACAGACGCGGTCTGTGGAGCACTGAGCCTTTTTCTAAATTCATTCCACAACCTAAAATTGGGCTTCTTATGTCACGAAACAGATTCGAATCGCTTAGAAGTGGCATATGTTTTAGTGGAAATGGTGTGATTGAAGAGCAAGGAATCGTAAGATGGTCTCTCATAGCCAATTTTGTGGAGGCGGTCAATAGTCATCACCGTTCTTTTGTCACGCCATCACATGCTTTACGTTTTGACGAAGGTATGTCACGGTGGTACGGATTAGGAGGGCATTGGATTGATGTGGGGCTTCCGTATTATACAGCATTGAATAAAAAGCCCGAAAATCGTCTTGAAATGAGAGCTGTTTGTTGTGGACGAAGTGGTAAAGTGCTGCAAATTGAACTCAATATGGGTGCTAATATTCTGGAATAGTATTTTGATTCCAATATTTCTTATGGAATGGTTATTCTACTCCGTCTAGTACAACCTTGGTTTGAAGCAGATCATTACGTAAGTGCTGATTCGTTTTTTGCATCCGTCAATACTGCTAAAGCACTCACGGAAAAAGGGTCGAGATGTACTGAAGTAATCAAAAATTCATCTCGGGAATTTCCTATAAAGCGCTTACCTGAAATAATTTTAAGGAACAGAGGCGACTTTATATATATGGTGTAAAAAGGAAATGTCCCCAACAGTGACATAATGGCCGTAATGTGGATGGATCGAGACAGAAAGTATTATTTTTCAATCTCAGGCACGGTCCATCCAGGTACTCCTATTGTTATGGAGAGATGGAGACGAGAGGGAACTATTTCTAAGAAAATGGAATTTGAGGTTGCAACTCCTTAGATTTCTGAAGAACATTACAAAACATTTTCAATGATTAATCACCATAAAAGATGCCAACAAGATGTTTTAAATATTGAAAAGAAAAAAGAAGTGAAAGAGTGGTCATTTCGAGTCAATTGCTCCCTTTCAGCAATTTGGGTGGTGGATGCATGGAAACTGTATACGGCATCAAATGGAAGCAGAAGCGTTAGAAGTCCACATAATTTTTATGGTGAGCGGGCCGATGAATTAATAGAAAATATTTGGGACACCACTCGATTAATGAACAGAAATGAAACGGAAAATGAAATAATAATGATGAGCCAATGTTTGCTGGCACAGGCTTGCATTTAATGCAAATAAATAAAAGAAGGAAAAAAAATGGAATGATTACAAAGGCCTTATATCAAGAACGATGCAGTTATTGCAGAGGTAGTACGAAATCGAAGTTTTTATGTTCTGGATGCAATTCAAGGAAAGAAGAAGAACTTTTTTTATGTCACACTGGTACGAACAGAGATCGTTTCATGAAACACATTGAGGAGTGTCACGGTATAATGAAGCATAGTATCTAAAAGAAATGTCAACAACGTAGACAGCATTCGTTTTTTTAAGTAAGATTCAACAATTTCAATGCAAAAGTCGAACAAAGGTTCTTTTACTTTAAGCCCCCTACTAGTCCAATTCCCGTTATTTTGCCTTGATAGATTATTTAAACTCTATTACAAAACTGCCCCTGTAACAGATGTCACCTTGTTCTGTTTGCCGTTCAAGTGGGTATTGAAAACGTTCTGAGAGTTTAATTATTTTTAAGAATAGTGAGCTCCGGAAGGAGTTTTTGAGTTTTTAGAAACTCAGCGAGGTTAGAACTAAGGATTTGTTGCTTGCCTGTAGCCTGATGACCACTGAGCTGCTGTGATAGTTCATGGCGTGGTCTACAGCCATTTATTGTTCACAGGCAATCCTGGAGAACAGGTTTATAAATATAAAATTTTCAAAATATTCGTCTACGGGTCAAATTCCACTTTTTAACTTTTACTTTTGCGTGATGGCGCTCTAACCTCACATGAAGTCAGCGCATCATCAGGCAAAATTTAAAAATAAATAATATTTGATCAGTACGACCTTACATTTCGATTTTTAAACTTGAAAAATGGCCTACGGAGCTAGTCAAGTTCTCAAGTTCTACAAAGATCTGTCTTCATGGCACCAATTTACGGATGTTGTGGACAACCGCCACTGATTCAACAGCTATAAATGTTGGTTGTGTGCTGTGGACATGGTTCGGCGCTGCCGGTCTAAAAAACACGATATAGATATCATATTGAAAAGAGAATGGGAAGTTTTTCAATGTTTTGGTACAACTTGAAAAAAAGTAAAATTCACCTCATATGAGGTCGCTGGCCTAGTAGACACTAGGTAGGTTCCATCGCCTTTGTGATTGTCATGAAACGGTATTCGTAAGTGTTCCATTTCTTATACTTCTGTATGCCATCGCCGTTGTGATGCATTTATCAGTAGGTTAAAATTCCGTTTAGAAGAGAAGGGTGGAAGATCATCGCCTTGAAAAATTCTAGTGCACCGTTTTGAATCTTTTTTATTTCGAGGAAAGTGATATGGTTTATCTCTTTGTACCGCCAGAAACTTAGTTACTTAGTTGCTCGAAGTGTGAATAAGCCTGTAGACCAACAACGTCAAGAGCAGTGCATTACGTCAAAGTTGAGATATCGTATATATAATTCTTTGACATGTAACAAGCTAATCTGTCGTTTTTGTGGAGATGCAACCTCTTCTACCGCCAAATGTAGATCTCTCAGTTTTTTTCTGCGTTTCTATGTCAACGATCTTTTCCTTTCCTTCTTCTTCTTGTTAGTATCTCACTCTATTCCTGAGCTGAGATTAAGTTTCTACACAAAACGTTTCCTTTGTAAACGGACTCGCTGTGCTTGCTACTTTGAGGTTTATAGGGTCTCACGCCCATGGCTTGTCTCAAGTTCTCTTTTCCCGAACATCATTTGTATCGTCAAATTCGCCCATCAAACGCCACTCTGCGGTTCAACATGTGCAAACCCCCAACCAATTGGTCATTTGCAACAACTCTACGGGCCGGTCCGGCTTTGATTTCCTTTCGTGGGTACGGAACGGCTTTTTTTCTGTCCTGACGACCTCTGAGGGATGACCGATGGAGTTTGTCGTACTATCAAAGTGAATGCTACACATGGAGGGTAGTTCTGGGGGACTATGGGTCTAAAAAGAACACTTGGGCTCCACCTAGGAGTGAAAGATAGCGGGACCGAGGAGGTAGTGACAGAACCGAGTTGCTGTAGGCACGAGATGGTGGGCCAACTTACTAGCACAACTGTGGAGGCGTGTGTAGGCAGCGTGGCGATAGTATGTAATGCCTGATGGGGACTGACTACCATGCGGGGTTGACTGTAGAAACAGTGCGGTCTTTGCATAGTCCAAATGGTGCCCCCTTTAAATGATGGGACGAGGTCGAGCTTGACGCTCACATTAAGGGTGAGTGGGCTCGACGGCTGTCGGCCGACACACGTGTGCAACTGTTCCAAGCTACAGTGCGAGCCTATTGCCACTATCGCTGAATACATAACTACGGGCCGTTCTATGCCTTTGTTTACACCGAAATTGTGAACAAGGAAATTACAATGCTTAGAATTTGGTCCAGTTTTCGATTCTTTGCAAAAGAAAAGGACGAAGATCGACAGCACAGCACCACCTGTTGACCGAGACCATTCATACTTCTCTCGTTTCCCATGGTTGAAAACAAATTTTCTTCCACTACTGATAGTTTCCTCCTCACACTCCGAAACCATGCATTACGATACAACAGAACCCGAAACAAGAGGCATCGAAAAACAGTGCTATGCGTTTTTTATCTCATTTTCACTGCAACACTCGCCGCACTGTCTGAGGCCCACGTCCGGGCGCTTCACGTCGTAATTCCGACAAAGGCTTTTGATGCAAAAGCTCATGTGGCATCTTTGCTGTGGTCTATGTTCAAACGAGTGTATCTTCTTTTTTTTATCGCAAATACATCTTTTTCTCAACAGGTTAAAGCCTCATTTACAGCGACGACATCACAACAAATCTAACTTAGCGCGCTTTTTGCATCCACGGTTGATGTTGTTTGTTACTTTTAGACGTTTAGCTGGAGCAAGCTATCTAAATCTATCTTGGCCGTATTAAATCGGATGCTAAACAGTGTACCACATCTTTTCAAAAGCAATCTGTTTTTTGGATATGACACTGCATGAGACGAAATCCGCATCAAAGTACGTCGCCCATCTCTGCGGGATGCGAAAGATCCCATACAGTATTACAATCGCAGGAACGTTTTATCATTTTATGTTCGAGCTGCTGTGCAAGCTGACAATAAGTTTTCGTTTATTTCGGCTCGGCATTCTGGTCGCACTCATGACTCAACCGCGTTTAGATAGAGAAAAATGTTTCCTTTATTACATGGCGAAGATCTTCCACGTTGGTGTTCTGTAGTAGCGAATGAAGCATATTCTAACTGAAGTACATGCCAGTTTTCCCCGGTATTCCCGCATAGAGGCACGTACAGTGGAATCCGTAGGAGAGGATAAAGATGACTACGTCCGACGTAAGTGGTCGACGGCACGTGTCCTACACGCGTGGCACAGGGAGCTCCCGGAAGGTCCGGTGCCCGGTACTATGCACGGGTGCGGGCCCAAATGGCCGGGTGTTTATTTATTTATTAATTGTTTTAGGGTTTTACCTACTTACTTAATTAGCACTGTAGTGCTGAAGGCCCTTCAGCACTACAGTGCTAATTAAGTAAGTTGTACCGTTTTTTGGGGGCTGCGGCATGGATACTGGCGCCCTGAGGGCGCCAGTATCCATGCCGCAGCCCCCAAAAAACGGTAATAAGGGTTCTGGCTCTGGCCCTTCCGCCTACGTTGGTATTTGCCTCTTGCGCGGGATATCCCGTACCGCACGGTTGCTCATTCGCCTTGTTCGCTGAGAGCGCCCATACTTGTGTAAATTACCAGTGTCACTGTGCCCGCTGCTTTTACAAGGATCTTTACGGTTTGCCGTTGTTTGCCTTACGTCTACCCCCCTTCTTACCACCTTGTTGGTAAAACCTCCACCTCATGGATCTCGCGACCCGCGCTTCCCCTTCCTTTCCCATCTCTCTTCTCTTGGGAGGCACCGCACGCTCACACACGTACCTAGTGGGGATCTTTTTTATACCTCTCCCGCCAGGTGGTGAGCGAGAAACCTCGGTCTCACACCCGAAATTGTCGTTTTGTTCCCTCGAGAGCGCTCTACCGCCGAACTACCTCTACGGAGGAAGATTCGGATGTCTTCGTGTGCTATCCCGCTTACGGGCTTATGCACTACAGTAACAAATCAAAAGGTTTCACGCCCTATTCAGGTCGTAGTTTAGCACTGATACAGGATTCTTCTAATGCTTATTATTCGCGTACCGGTTATTGCGTGCAACAAGTATTCAGAATGCTGATATGTCCTTTCGGAATCTTTTATGTAGTACGATGCCCCAAAGAGGAAAGTACCACGTAGGATGTTTGGAACCTTCCTCTCGCGAGGCGGTTCAGAAGCAGAGCCTTTCTCAGACGAGGCACACGAGCCGGGTGTAACTCCAAGGCCAAGTCGTTGCGACGGGTGCAAGAGGGAGACAAACGGTAAAACTGGGGATTCGGCAAGTCCTGTGATTGAGGCAGTTTCTGTAGGTTCGGTGAGATGTCTCTGTAACATATCGGGCTATCTCGGTGCGGCGGTGTAATATCTCGGGTCGTGTGGGTATCGGGCAGGCCGCGATGTGCAGGTGGTGGACGTGGCCCGGAAAGGGATAAACCGGAGGTCGGCTGGGGCTAGCCTCGTACGAAGGCGAACCTGAAGGAACGGAAGAATACTCAAAACCATGGTTCTCGGCGTCACGGGTGGTTGAATTCCGTAATCTACGGCGTACTTCACCACGGTGGTGAGAGTTACCCGCGTGGTCGGCAAGTTCATACCGAAGATGCCGCTTGCATTGGTTAACTCGGCGCGACGGCCGGAGTGCCATCCCGCTAAATACTATAGCGCTAAGGCCAAGATGGCCGAAATAAATAAATACCAAAGACACTAAAATAACTGTGCAAGGCAGGTACCATCCGGCAACCATACTGTAACCAGCGGGCCGCGCGCGGCTGCCGCACGGGTGCCGGGAGGCCATCCAGCACGCGTGCCACGTCCCGCGACACGCGCCATTCCGGCTACTCCGTCATCCACCGTGCAAACGGACGTAAATTGCGCCTGCGACGTTAACCATTCTCATACATACGGCGTATCCGGAATCCGGTGAATCGGCAAAATGCCAAGAAAAACCTCTCTGGAGGTCTTTGCACTTCAGTTTTTTCATTTTTGAGACCATGCCATTTCCAAAACCCCTCCAGAGTGTTTTGTATACAATTCAGAGCGTTATTTTCTAAGATCATTCCAATAAAATGTAAAACAATCCGAAGCATCCAAGTTGATTTTTTTTTAAAAAAAAGGAATGTGTCCCACTGATCTATCTAATGCGCAATGTGTGCACACCAAGATATCCTTTTTTTATTATGATAATTTTCTAGAACGAATTTTTTCTTCTTCTTTTTGTACTTAAACAATTGTTCTTATTTGTTTTCCGCTATATTGTGGAATTAGATACATTTAGGTTTAAAGCCTTTTGCAATTTTCTTGCACGAAGCTTTTCCTGGACACAGTTTCTGTTCTATATCATGTTTATCTGCAGGATTGGGAAGGTGTGGACGCCATTCATAGTTTCTTATTCCATAAGTTGCTGAATTTTAAGAAAACGGAGAGCGGTGACCGGATTACGCTTCAAATGTCGTCCAGGTCCAGCATATGGTTTTCCATTAGCTTCCAATTGTACGATTTCAAGCTTTTCGGAGCGCCTGCGAGGTGATCCTCGAGCCATACTGATGAATGTTATTGATGAATTGTTATGATTATGAAACGGTTTTTACTTAAATGTTATGCAAGAGGTGCATTACAGTACTTCTACGGCGCGTTTTTTAGGCGTGGTTTGAATTTGAAACGCACTGTATGTCATATTAAGTCTGGTTTGCGCGATACGCGCTCTTCCTAACTCTGAGGGCTCGCCTTCAATTGTGCGATTGCGTACGGACCAACTGGAGACCGTCATATCCCTGACTTTGGTGGTCGTACTCCGTTCCTCATCGTGCTCACGCGAGGGTCCCTTTCTCCATCAGAGGGCGCAATTGTTGGTCGCTTGCGCTCCGCGGATTTTATTGCCGTGACTTGGATCCCCTGACGTCAGCCTTTCCTGGCATCTCCCTTTCCTTACGCTACACTGGGCTCCCTGCCGACCAATTTGTTTTCCTGTGGCGACTCTAAGCTGCTTTTTCCAGAGAATCGCGTTCTCGTGACCCTTTTTTGGTGATTTCTGCGCGCGCCGCATTCCTCGCGTTCATGCCAATGTGATTGCAATTCTGCTGACTTACCGTTCGGGAAATGCATTCGACCTTACCGATTGCTGCCTACGTTTTCGCAACTGTTTGAGTACAGACGAAGACCAGTTCTCTGGTAACAATCACCTCATTGCTGGCGTTTCTATGTGTGCAATGCTCCGGGGCGCTGACCTCGTTATCGACCTGACGGTGAATCTCATCACCAGGGTGACCGTTCGGAGCCTAATCGTGCAATTCGAAGCCGTCCTTTCAGATGAGGAGGAGTACACCACTCCTGACGGGGCGCCTGGATCCTGTCATGGTAACTCACCACGTGCCCCTGCGCCGGTTTGAAAGAGCTCACCTGCTTGTCCCTCACGTGCTCAATCTCCGTTGGGTATCACCATGTCGGGTCATGGCTATCGTTGTTCTGGCCACTTTCGCAATTCTAGCCATGGCGTCGGTTGGCGTGTCGTGAAGCCGAATACTCGGTCGCACTCGCAAAGCCGAAAGCGTGGACTGTCTTACATTGCTCTCTGATATCACGCATACTATAGCCATGGGATTCCCATCCACTGCAAAGGCGTGGTACGGTTCGTTTATCTGCACCACTATTGCGGCGGATGAAACCCCAATGGGACCTTACGGGTTGATGCCGTCCGACTTTCACGCTTATCTCCTCAAGAGTACCAAGAATAGCGATCGTGCACCATGGCGGAGCCCATCTACTTCAGGACCGGGGGAAGCTCAATGAAACACTCCCAGCATGCCTCGACAGGGGCCCGCCAATCTGGAATTAGGACATACCACAACCTGCCGCAACGCGGCGCAATGCGCTCGATTTCCGTGTTCTGAAACGGTATGTAAAAGACGGTTCGAGCACTCCACGCCGCTCTTCGCAGATGAAATTCTGCAAGAAGTGCAATCGGCTCTGCCGAGATAGGTACCAAACTATGGCTGGATTTATAGGCCACGTCCAGCAAAAAGCCACCTGGTGTACCCGGACCTGACCCCGGCACTCCATGACTTTTAGTTGATAAAGCATGGCATAGTACCCGACTTCGCCGCGCGTGCGGTAAAACTTGACGTCGAAGGACGTGCAGTTTCCCATCAGGGTCTCGAAGGGAGCCCAGAACTATCGGAGGTGTGCAGTTCGAATCAATGCACTGTGTGCGTTTTCCCAGGATTCACCGCGACGGCGGATTACTGCATAAGACGGTACCGCGATGCAAGTGCGGCAGTCCTAAGATATGGTAACCAATCCAGGAATTCCTCCTGGAATGTCACCCAAATTATTGGCGTACTCGTCAACCAACGATTCCTCGTAGACCACGATTGGATGGAACAACGGAGCGCGCATGAGCATCAGGATTCATCGCCGAGTTCTCGGGTCGGCCGCCATGATGGCGTCATAGATCGGCCATGGCTGAACCAGCGCCTGTCCGTGGAACATGGCACCAATTGGTCGTTAGGTCAGTACTTGATGCCCCGTATCGGGCGAGCCGGAGATCAGAGTATCCGCATGAGCGGCTGTCTCATCCTCAAGTATCACGTTGGATGCTTCCTCTTTAGGCGGTTTGCGGCTGTGCCTTGGGATTAAAACCGAGCAGCATGCGGTTGGAATCCTTGCGGGGTGGCTGGGGGTGCGATTACCCATCTCGAGGAGGTTAGGGACGGTCGCCGAAGGATACGGTAAAGATTCGCAAGCAGCGCGTGTGGGCTCTCGAGACCGTATTTAGTAATCTGGTGACTCGGGCGTGCGATCATCGCCGCTATACGACACGACTCTTCCTCATCGAGGTGCAAGCCTTGTCTTGAAGGGGGGGATATGAAGTTCAATGCCCTCCAGAGCGGTGTTCCTCGGCATTTCGACGATTCACCGGATTCCGACGAGTTCTTATATATATATTTATATTTAAATACGGTTAACGCGGAAGGCGCAATTCACGTTCGTTTGCACGGTGGGCTGCGAATCAGGCAACCCGGTGCGTGTCGTATGACGTGGCACGGGTGCAGAATATGCGGGTGGCCCGCTGTCTACAGTATGGGTGCCGGAGGGCACCTGCTTTGCACGGTTATTTTAGTATTTTTGATATCTATTTATTTCATTATTTTGGCCGTTACGGCCTCAGAGGTACAGTACTTTCTGCGACGGCACTCTGGCCGTCACGCCAAGTAAACCGAACCCATCGGGATCTTCGGTCTGAACTTGCCGACCACGTGGGTAACTCTCTCCATAGTGGGGAGCTCCGCCGTGGATTACGAAAGTCGACCGCCCGTGACGCCGAGAATCTTGGTCTGGACTATTCTTTCTGTTCTTCAAGTTGGCCCTCATACGAGGGTAGCCCCAGCGGCCCTCCGGTTTATCCCCTTTCGGACCACGCCCGCTACCCACCCAACGCGGCTTCCCCGATACCCGCGCGGCCGAAGAAATTACCCGGCCTCGCCGAGATAGCCCGATATATTATAGGGACATCTCACCGAGTTTACGGAAACTTCCTCAATCACAGGGTTTGCCGCATCTCCGGTTCTTTCATTTCTCATTCCTCCTGCACCCGTTGCGACGGCTCGGCCCCAGAGGTATGCCCGACTCGTGTACCCCATCTGAGGATAGCTCTGGCTCTGAACCATTTCGCGAGAGGACGGTTCGGAGCATCCTTCGTGGTACTTCTCCCTTTGCGGTACTGCACTGCAACCTCTGCACTGAGAGGCGGCATACACGAAGATAGGACCTGGTTCACACCGACCATAGGATATCTCACGTTAAAAAGCAGGGCAGTAGAAAGTGGCATTAGCTTTCGATCTCCATGTTCTTCATAAACGAAGTGATCTTCCATTCTTGGAAATGATCCTTGAAAAGCCCTCATAACTCACTCCAACGCTTATCTCGCAAAAGTTGTTTGTCCTAAGAGAACAACTTGGGCTGCAAATTCTGCCTTGGTTTCGTCCTAGTCGGATTTCATGAGGAAAGGATGATCCACTTTTGAAAACGCAGAGTCTGTTACACATCGGCTCCCGAAACGTCTGTAGCAATCTTAAAAATTTTTGTATATTCCACCATATACCGCTATTTTCGAGCTATGCATACATCCGGAAGCATTCATTGCGCCTGGTACGATAGTACCCGCGTGTGCAAAACCAAAGACATTACCAACGTAATGCTCATGTGTATAGCCGTTGTAAAACAGATTTTCAGTTACGAAGCGCCCAGACTGATTTACGCACAGCTTGAGCCCACCTGCTATAGTGAACACATCTTGCAGAGACATGTAATTAGTGGAAAATGCAAATCTACACTGTTACATCTCGTGCTGATATGGCATTCGCACTCGTGCCCAGCTGTTCCGTCAAAGTATACGAAGCTGGAGCCGTCTCCCGAAACAAATAAAGATCGAACATACAGACGATGTTACACCAAAAAGCAAGCCTAACGTAAACACTGATCCGCTTGTTCTGTGCCATGGAAGAACCAATCTAAATCACTAAGTCGCAAACATACTTCTCGGCATTCCCCTTGTGCGATTCGTAGAAATGATGACCCTGAGTTATTCATCTTCGCTATGAGGAGTAAATCTGCTGTGCATTGCAGCAAAGTGCTGGAGTAAAGCAAATAACGTATAATGGTCAAAGCCGGTCACCGTATTCAAAGATTGACCGCACGTGGACTAAAGCAGTACCATAAACGGGGAAATGGCAGGACTTTTCAACGCCAGATGGGTTACTCTGCGGTCGTGGCGTCGTCTTCTAGCAATTTTTACACGATTTGGAAAGCCGAGCCGTGGCACGTTACGCTGACAGTGCATCAGCATCGCGAGCAAGATTGTAGATATGGAAGGCACGGGGAGGCTCGCACTCAGGGTCGTACTAGCACACAGTTGTGTGCACGAGTTGCTGAATTGGTACGGAGGTTTTGAGGCCATTTTTGTCGCATCAAATCTCCCAATACGTATTTTGGTATTTGAGTGCTGTCAAAATTTGTGTTTTTCGGAGCGGCGCAATGGGCGTCTCCGGAAACTTTTAATTGCATATTGTTACGTACGAAAAAAACAAAACTTGTGGTTTTGTCAGGCAGTCACGGCGCATTTTATTGTAAGAAATCACGTCCGGCCTCCGAGTTGTGGGCCCTTCCAAGGAGATTTGCTACTCATATCAAATATCAAAATTTGGCGCGTGTGCTATTTTTAATATACACGTGTACTTCTTGGCCCAGATCTAGCCAGAATGTTCATTTTCAGGTTATTTTTCTCCCCACCCAACGCTTATCGCAACATCGAACTTTCCTTTTCGCGCCTACTTTCTTTCATCCCGCTAATTGCTCCCGCTTTCTTTTTTTTTCTACCCTCTGCCGTCTCAACTACTGCTTTTGAACTTTGGCGTTCCCTTTGCGAGTCCTTATCACAGTAGTAAGGGTCAAATCTTCTCTTTCTTCCAACTTCGTAACAAATCTTTCGTTCTATATCGTCTAAGTTTCACTTTTGCGCCATCTTTTGCACCATTTCGTACTGAACACAGCCCCAAACTGGCACTTGCTCGCTATTTGACTCACTACTCGTGAAAGTCGCGCAACATGTTATTTGTCAACAATCGGCGCTCTTGTCTCTTTGCTCCTGCTCCATGTCCGCCGTCACTGCTCTCACTACATTGATCGTGTATTTCATATCCCCCCCTCTACTATCTTGTGGCTTTTGTCGTCAGAAAACTCTTCCCAACATGACTATTCCTCTATATTTCACTGCGGCTGCACTTCGTCGTTCGCGGTGTCTCTTCCTGTCATTCACCTAGTTCTCTCCACATCTTTTATCTCTAATAACGGCCAGACAAACGTTTCCTTTGTGCAAATTACCTACTGTCAAACTTTATCGTTCTTCACATTCTCGTGAACCGTTAAACGCGTGCTGTTTCCCTGTCATCGGTAACACAAAATCACTGTCATTCATCACTGACCTTTTTGAAACGAAGTGTTTTCGATTTCAACTTAAAGAAGGCTGTTATGTACTACAAGAGCTACCAATCTAACAACACTCTACTGCCTCTAACCATTTTCCTTGCTCTAAACCTTCGTCGTGCAAATTTACTTTCAGTCTAACCCATACGTTCCCATCAAGCATCTGTGGAGTAGATGTTTTCCGTGAGCAATACTGCTATTCATCGAACACGTTCTACAATAATAAATGTATACAGATGTTTCAATTCACAGCGTGACCTCAAATTTCGTTGCCCATCACAGGTTTTGATAGACATCTATAGTCCCTGATCTCCTCGCATGCCGTCTTCATGACCGTGGAAGAGTCAATCTCATTATAAGCCAGAACTGTAACTACTTCGCCCGTGCTTTTCTGCTCTATGGCTTGGAACTTTGCTCGTTAGGTTGTGTCACCAGTCTCTTATGCTTGCCTCTTCTTCATTCGTTTGCACTACCACGCGAGAATTAAAAAAAAATTTCGATCTCCAATCGCTTGAAACATGGATCTTACCAACCGATCTCATCAAGGCGTCGAATCTCCGATAGGCTTAAAACCACAAAGTCAAGCAAATACGATAAACTTTGTTCCCAATACACAGGGGCACCAATATGCCTCTGGTTTATCACAAACACTTCTCGCTGCAAGCAATCAAGCTGTTCATTCTGTTGATAGCAGAACGAAAATGCCCTCGCTTTCAACTGCACAAAAAAATTCTCCCAAAAGAATGAGCAACATACACCATTATAAGCGACACACCCGCCGTTGACATCGCACATGGCGAACTGGGCGGGCATTGCTTCAATCCTTTCGATTCTAGAAGATAGCGACGAGACAGAAAGAGAAAAGTCTCCCCCTTTAGCTGTTTTTTCTGACAACTTCGTGCCCTTTTCAAAACCGTCTAGGGCAGGTACACACGGTACAGCACTTACGACCAGAATAGAGATATCAGAAAAAGGGATAGTACAGGTGGCGCTTCAAAAATATAACAAAATGGTCGGCGTAATACAGGCTTCTCAAAAAGTGAGACAGAGAGTCTTCTGGAGCTGTTGAATGAGCATCGTTTCCTTTATGAAAAGAAGAGTAGGAATCGTTGCGCGCCGTCGTGAGCTTCGTTACCCACAGCAGCATCTCAATTCAGACTCCATTAAAAGAAATGGCATCACTAGGTCACACTGTCCCTTCCAAGAGGCGATCCTAGGATACCTTCCGAAGTTATGGAGGCGAATAAAACTCCCAAAGAAATGACAAAGAGGGCAGATATGGGAGTGGGGGCCGAGTCCGATGATGCTTACACGTAAGAATTAGAAAGAGACAGTGTGTCTCCGAGGTGTGATACTCCTGCAGGAAATAGCACCGTCTCTAGTCTAATACCCGGCAATACCGACCCATTACAGGATAGTACAGCAAATACACAACCCGGTTCCTCTTTATCCATTAGGAATACTCCCACATCGCGGCCGCCTGTCAGAAAGCGGGTGTGCAGACCTGGTGATGAAGATGAAAGTATACTCACTGCTTTGAAGGCAAGTATGCTGCAGAAGCAGATGAGAAGGGAGGACGAGTATAGACAGCGAACGCTGGATGGGGAGGATGAAAAAGAACGCAGAGCTGCAGAATGCCAATACCGACAGCAGGAAAGACATGAAGAACGTGAGCGAAGAGCAAAAGAGCACAAGAGGAGTGATCAAATGGCTCAAATCATGATGACAGCACTTCTTGGACCTCTTGCAAGGGAATTGTTCAATGATAGTAACTTTAAGAATACATAATGAAAATTAAAGTTAAAGTCGAAGCAACATGTTCGTTTCCGCACTTATATATGGCATCTACGAATGAAGAATTAGGTAGGTTCTGACTAACCTAGAGCACAAGTCAAAAAAAAGCACAACACACACTAGAACAACTCTTTTTTCTCCTCTTTCTTCGTAAACAAACCGATCCTCTAGTCTTGGAAACGTTCCTTTGAATGTCTGCATACCCCATTCCGATGCTTGTCTGGCGGATGTCGCTATAAGTAGCATAGCGATGGATTTCCTCGTATATTCACCACCCAAAACACAGTTTTGTGAAGTTTTTAATAATAATGGTAATGATGTGTAGCCGTAACCGGTACCCGGTCACGGTCATGATCCTTACACTATCTGGTTACTCATACCCGTTCCTTATTAGGTTATGTAATTACTGTGCCATGCTGGCGATTTGTTGCCGTCGTCCCCTAAAGGTCGGCGGCGCCCGGCGGCGGCGCCCGTCCCTGTCGGGCAGAGCTTTTTCTCTTTCTCATTAAAAGTTCTCACCTTTTCTTTTAATTCAACCGCTACCCCGGGGAGTTCCACCGATCTCGGTGTTCTCTTCGTCTTTCGGATCAGTTCCCCATTTGGACCTGGCCACATGATGTTTGCAAAACGCAGATTCGAATACACATAATCCGTCGTGCATATCGAAACTCTTCTTTAGTTATTGATAGACATCTCCCCACTCAGCAACTATAGAATTTTTCAGAGCCCCATGTGTGTTCAGAGCACAGACAATTACAACGCCATTAGGAGCAAATACAAAAGCATTGTACATATAATGGTCAGGAGTCCAACCGTTGATAAAAATGTTTAGAATGACAAAATTACTAGCTTGTTCTATGCATCGCTTACGTCCGCCAACCACGCAATATTCGTCTTTGAGCTCAGAATATTTTTCCTCAAATGCTCTTTGATGACTATCAACCTCATCGGAATTCGGCATTTTAATCCTGGCAAGAAGATCTCGCTGAAGTGCATTGAAGAGAATGCGTCTGCCAAAAAGCAGAAATAAATAATAAGCAGAACCTTTTGATTACAAACATGAAACCGAAAACACATTCAGCCCCTCTTGTTCTAAGCCACGCCAAAACGAAACCCAAACATTGCTCTGCAGTCATGCTTCGAGGCCGATTACCTCGAAGAGCAGTTGGCAGTATCTTGATGGATCCATCTCTTGAACTGGGAGAGTAACAGAAACGAAATGGCTGAAATCTTCGCAAAAGATAGTGGAAGCTGCGATTGTCGAAGCCTGTAAGAGTGATGAGTAATTGATCGCAAGAAAAACCCAATACTGATAAATGAGTTGATACAAATGGGTTCTGCAACGCTCAGCGCTTAGTACGACGATTCCGGCATCTGTGATTTTCTAGAGACAGATGTGTTTTGAACGTTTGAAAACTGTGACGACGTTTTTCCTGGCAGATAAGCAGCAGTAGAAGAAGTGCTGCGGTATTCGATGAACCAACTATTGTAGCCATCGGTGTTGGTCTTGAAGAGAAATCGATCCCTCATACTCAAGCGCGAGGGTCGGCGGGGCGGTTAAAAGAAAGGGATTGATATGCTAACTAGTTTCCGGGGTCTGTTTGAAAAGTTTTATAACAAATTTTACTTTTCGTATCAATTTGCTACCCTACTATTTTATGATTTCAAAAGACTCCTAATAATTCAAATGAAGCCCTATTTAAAGTTTGGAACGGGTTTTGAGCTTGAAACGTACTGTTACGGTTAGTGAGATTGACGTCCGTTGTCTGTACACGTGTAAAAGTGTGCCAGGTCATTGAGCGAGGCTATTGCCACGAACGCTGACTAGATTACTGAATAGAACCGAATAGAAAACGGTTCCCCATAGGCACCTGTCATACATGTGGCCCCTTGGCCAATAGCCAAACATGGTAGTCGTAACTGTCACAATTTCTCCTACAGTCCTTCTTTAGCAGCTCTTGTTGAGTGTCCAAAATGTGTTGTTGGAGGAAAGAGGCGCGCTCTCTTTCCCACAAACGAGTTTCGAAACCTTTGATGGTAGAAAGTCTTCCAAATGCGAGTAGTAGGTGGAGAGAGAATCTGTTTACAGCAGCCGCCAAAACTAAACAGTATCCCATGTTCGTTTTCTTTTCGGATCTCCTCTATACCTCAACAGTCGGTACGTAATCCTTATTTATAATCCAGGTGATCAATATGTGGAACAGCACGCAGTGCACGCACAACCAGCCGGTGGAGTCGAGAAGAGCAAACTGGTCTAGTGATCTCAGAGGTGGCTCGACTTATAAAAAAAGAACACCAATTGACATGAAAGATGGTGAGGGCAGTATCTGAATGGCTGTAGGTACACGATAACCAATGGGCTAACGGTAAACGATAACATAAGGGAGTTCGGCCCCTGAAGCTCAATGAGACTTATGAAGGGGCTGTTTTACATTCCATTCATGTGTAAAGGCCGTATGCCTGGAAGACTTAGCAAAGAGGTCTATTGCTTTACTTCGAAGGAAAAGAGGAGTTCAAGCACTTCCGAAGGCATGGTATGGAGCTCTGGGCTCCGTACAGTTCATATACATGACCATAATACACTTGTAAGGATACCCGGCACGCTGTTAACGGTAGAATACAAACATCAATAAAATATACCATTTCTACTTAGATTAGCACTGAAGTGCAACGCCCGCTAGGCGGCTTTTTTGGCACTTCGTCTTTTTCCGGAAGTCCCAGTTAGTTCCTTGTTTATGACTAGGAATACCCGGCAGGGCCGGTGAGGGTGATGCACACGTGGCAACCGGCTGGTCGAAATGCGCCGTGGCAAGCGAACCGCACGTGTTACACGCGTTGCGCCACAATGGCGAATAGAACGATAGATACAATTTCACTATTTATTTAGTTATTACACTGGGCAGTCTACTGCACTTAGTGCAGCGGCAACCGCCGCCACACCTCAGTAAAATTCCCCAACGAGGGTGTTCTTGATAATAGCACTCCCAAAAAGGGGTGTTCTTCATCAGAGCTTGGCTCTAAGCGCGCGCGCCTTCGGCGGTACTAGCTCCTTGAGGAGAGGTATCCCGTTGCACACGGCCCGCTTATCCCCCTTGCGCGCCTAATAGAACCCCACTCTGGGCCCATTATCTCCCACTGTTGTGGCTTCGTCCTGTATAGGGATCCTTCCGGCCTCGCCGATCACGACCCGAGTCCCTCTCGCGACTCGCCTTCATTCCCCTTATTTCTTTTCCTTTTTGTTTCTCTTTGGGAAGCTCCCATTATCCGCGGCTCACACCGGCTCCTAATGTGTGTGCGCCACCGCGTGGACGCAACCCCCCCTGCCTTGGGACATTACACCGTGTGGACGGATCCTTCTTGGTTCACCATCTACCTTCCGCCGCTTGTCGTGACGGGTGACCTCGGCCTTACAACCCGACTTAGTCGTGTCATCCTCGGAAGGGCTCTTTCGCTGTGCTACCCTCGCGAGAGGAAGATCCCGAGCGTCTTCGGAGTGTTTTCCTGCTTGCAGGCATTGCACTACAAAGTGGTCTCCCGACTTAGAAAAATTAGCCACTTTTGTGTTTTGTCCCACATCAAGGTTTGTGTGCGGAAGTTCCGTGGTCTCTCCCGTGGTGACGGTCTAAAAGATGTCAAGGAAACCCTCCAGTGTGGAGCCGGCAGTCACGCGAAGCCGCTCCCACAACAGTGGGGAAGTTCCGGATGACCGGTTTATATCACGGATCCCAGTCCGGGAAGGTTCCTCGCTCGCCGCGAAGGTCGCCGCCGCTCCGGCGGATCACTCACGGGGAACTCGGAATCTTCCGACCCAGTCGGCTGTCCCGAAGGACGTAGCTGACCCGACCCTTGCCAGTCCTAGTGCGGCTCCGTTGGCCCACTCGGACTCCGCCATTGCGGCTGGGCCACCTCGTCCGATGAGACCCGACACCCCCCAGGGGATTTCCCTGGAACACCAGGTTCGCGACCTGCGAGCCGCTCATAACGCCCTTGTAGGGGAATTCCGGAACCTCCGGGAGACGGTCGAGGAGACCCCTGCAACGGTCATCGCCAATGACCTCCGTACATTACGGTCCGATGTCAACTCTTTGTTGGAGTGTCTGGGCAAGCCGCCCGCCTTCGTAGAAGGAATTGACCACCGCTTTGCGCGGGTACGCACTCGCCTCGAGATACTGGAACAGGCTCTGTTCATGGACGGCCAGCCGGAACACCGGGTTGTGGTCGCCTCACAGCGCGACCAGCGAGCTGTTAAGGACAGGAAACGCCGTATGCGCAAGTCTAAACGCAGTCGCTACGACTCCGACTCCTCGTCTTCGACGGATTCTTCCGGTCACCCGGGTGATTCCGACTCATCGGACTCCTCTGAGGATGAGGACCGCCGGGGCGGACGTAAAGAGCGTTCCCGTGCGCGTTCTCGTTCGCGTTCTAGATCCGGTTCCCGGGCCCGTTCCCGCTCTCGCGAGCGCTCTACCCGTTCTAAACGGTCTGGTGCCACGTACGTGGATATTCCTACGCGCAAGAAG
>JAHNZQ020000181.1:1254182-1265961 GCA_019155205.2 Gracilaria vermiculophylla | reverse complement strand
ACCTCGGCCTTACAACCCGACTTAGTCGTGTCATCCTCGGAAGGGCTCTTTCGCTGTGCTACCCTCGCGAGAGGAAGATCCCGAGCGTCTTCGGAGTGTTTTCCTGCTTGCAGGCATTGCACTACAAGCACTACTAACTAGATTTGAAGTCGCTGTGATCGCGTTGTATTTCACACCAATCGGTCACTAGCTTACCGTACTAAAGTCAAGTTTGTTTCAAAAGTATATAACATCTTGTATTTTGATGCAAATCATCCATGTTAGTGCTGTGACACTACGCAAAACAGTTTTTGAAAAGTGTCATGGTCAAAATTTGTTCCAAAAAATAGGCTTCTTTAATTTAAATTGTCTCTATCTCTTTTTGAAAGTCGCTTATTGGTCTTGTAGTGCAATAGCCCTCAAGTGGGAAAAACACAAGAAGGCGTCCGAACCTTCCTTTGCAGAAGTAGTTCGGCGGTAGAGCGCTCTTAAGGGAACAACAAGACAATGTTGAGTGTAAGATCGAGGTTTCCCGGCAGCACCTGGCGGGAGAGGTATAAAAAAGATCCCCACTAGGTACGTGTGTCAGCGTGTGGTGCCTCCCTAGAGGAAAGAGATCGGAAAGGAAGGGGGAGCGCGGGTCGTGAGATCAACAAGGTGGATGATTTACCAACAAGGTGGGAAGAAGGGGGATAGACGTTAGGCAAACAACGGAGAGCCGTAAAGGTCCTTGTAAAAGGAGCGAGCATAGTGACACTGGTAATATACCCAAGTGTGGACGCTCTCAGCGAACAAGGTAGATGAGCAACCGTACGCTACTACATATCCCTCGTGAGTGGCAAATACTGACATAGGCTGTAGAGGCAGAGCAGGAACCTTGTTTCTATTGTACTGAGGGCGGCGGTGGGGATGCCGCCGCCCATGAGTACATCAGTGCTAATTATAGAAATAGGGAAAATACTATTTAAAAAAATAAATAAATACCCAGCCATTTGATCCACCACCCATGCTCTGTCCCAGGCACCGGTCCTCCGGGAGGACCCTGTGCCACACGTGCTGGACTCATGCTGCCGGCCTCTTTCGCAGGACTAAGTTATATCAATCTTCTACTGCAAGTTTTTCTGTAAGAGCCCATATGCGGTAATACACCAAACAACAGGCGTGCAACTCAGGTCTTCTTGCTGAAAAGCACTTCTGCATCGCTTTGGAATCAAATCTGTATACACATGGATACTTCAAATACTACAAAAGTTTTAAAAAAAATAATACAAGTTTTGCGATCAAAAGCCGTAGTAAACTGCTTCCCATGGCCAGAAACGATCCTTGTCATTAAATACCAGACATTTTCGATGGGCTTTAAATCCGGCTATCGCGCTGCCCACTGCATAACATTCATACAGAATTCAGGGAACCAATTATTTATCAGTGTAATAGTTTGCACTGCAGCGTTATTTTGCTTAAAAACAAATTGCTCCCATGCATGCAATATGCAGATGGAAGCAAGTAGTTCTATTGAACATTTAAATAGCCTTTACATATCGCATTACCTTCAATGATGGCAATATTAGTAGTACCCATTTAGGATATTCCATCCAACGACATTGCAGAGGCTCTACTCAGGTCTATGGATAGTAATGTCTTCTTTCTTTCATAAGATCAGGCCAATAACATTTGCACCAACTTTGTCCGTTAAAAGTAAGTTTCTTCTCATCTGATACTACAACTTTTTTTCCATTCGTTCGTTTCAAATGCAATCCCAGCACACTATGTAACTTAAGGGATGTGAAATGGTCATTTACAACAAAAATTTTCCCTTTTTTAAAAAACTTTGATATGAAGCTTTTTGTTTGATAACGCGCCAAAACGGTGTTCTTGAAACTTTATTCGGCGCCGTTCTTGCAATTGTAGAGCATACAGTACATTTGCGAGATAGTTTGCGAATTATAAGATTTTTATCAGCTGGTTGTAGACATTTTGGGCGTCCAGTGGGATGCTTAGATCCATGTCAACTGGATTTGACAGAAACGATAATTTAAATCCCCACAAAAGCTAAGAATTGATGTTGTTTTGAAACTGAAAGAGAAAGTCCTTTCGCCATAACTGCCGTAGGGTAAGGGATGTCTTGTCTTTTTGCAACGCATTTTTAGGGTTTTTACGTACTTTAGGAGGTGGCTACAGTAATCACAAATTCATGTTTTTGTGCGATTTTTCTATGTCCTGTACTTTTGAAACGCACTGTTCGTTGGCCCCGTAATGTACTCAATAGAAGTAAGGTATCTGGTAAACCATATGGGCTGTACTGTAGCCTTCCCATAGCGGTGGTGCTTTATTGATCATATAACGTGCGATAACGGCTTTATTTTTGTTAGCAAGAACAATTTATGACAATATCTTTTATTTTGATCACGCGGTAGTGAGCCCTGTGTCTGTGGATGTGGGGGATGTTAGTGAAGGATCCGATGTTCTTATGTATAATATGGAGTCGTCTCTATGAGAAGTTGTATTTTTTGCTGATTCAAATGTCATTCCAGCAAATTAACTGATAAGAGAGGCTCAGAAAGTTGAAGTCTGACAGAATGCCTATCTGGAGACCCATGGGATAATGAATTGATGTAAAACCGTCGTTAAAACTTTGTGAACAATGTTGGCTCGCAAACAAAGAGAAACGGGGTCTGTACTCATATAGTTTACGGCGATGCACTCGCACTATGCATGGAGCTAAGTGTGGATAACACGAAGCACCGTGTCTACATTATTAGGGCACCCTCAATAATTAAGGTGCTCAACCGTAAGGTAGAAATTGATCTACAAAATATGCTTGATTTGGGGAACTGCTATCAAGGAAGATGCAAAGAACGCGCTTGGCACATTTCAGTTTCCGTTTAAAGCTGAAAATGTCCTTCTTTGAGTATTGGGTACCATTAATATGGAGAGAACAAAAACTGCTTTTGCAATTATGTTGAGAGGTAATTCAACATAGATTATTAAATTCCATGACTGCTTGCTGAGCTCAGAAAAACAATGTTTCCCAAATGGTCGCCTATATAAAAGTGGTTGCAAAATCATTGTATTGATTCATGGATCCTTATGATATTGAAGCCAAAAGATAGAGATCTATTCGGATGTTTGATTTAGACGGCGACAGAGGCAGTGGTTGTTTATTCTCGCTCAATGTAGGCTAAAACAATTTTTTCAACAATAGAAATGCTTATCTTCATTGTGTATAGTAGAGACGAGGGTTGCATATTACGGGCTTCATTGGAGTTTCTGACAGCCAGTCAGACCCATGTTCATCTATAACTGTATGAAGCTGAGACAAAGGGTTTCACAGCTGCATCGTGCCAGCTTTTGAAAGTCCGCAAATATTGCTTTCACCCAAGCTTACAGTATTGTTTAGATGTTTTGCAGTTTTGGCAATAGGCCCTGCAAGCTAAGTTTCACTTGTCTGGAAATATCTGACAGTGGAAGTTTATGCAGTGTTTGTCATTGCCAACAGTATCTTCTGCAGTGTTTTGGCCTTTTCATAAGTCTTAATAGTTTGGGGGACAGTACATAAGAAAAGAAGACGACGGGAGCGACGTAAAGGAAAGAGTCAGGGGACTCATGCTCGTAGATTATGGGCCTTACGAGATAGGCACTTCACTTCTCCAACATTTCTCCATCACGGCTCCCCCAACGGCACGCCAGGCCCGCCAGCATGGGCGGGGCATTCGAAAAGATATCTTTGTAAACGCAGCATACCATAACGCCATTT
Organism: Gracilaria vermiculophylla; assembly: GCA_019155205.2. Lineage (NCBI taxonomy): Eukaryota > Rhodophyta > Florideophyceae > Gracilariales > Gracilariaceae > Gracilaria > Gracilaria vermiculophylla. Next base: position 1,262,228 of record JAHNZQ020000181.1, on the reverse strand, counting down.
CTACCGCCACAGACAGACGCATACCATAGAACACGACACAAACCACCACAATACCCACCTATCGTCTTCATAATACAATAAACATGGATGCAGTCAAAACCCACATAATCCAAAAGCTCATTCCCACCAACTATGTCCCATGGAACCTAGACCTCGAATGTCAAAACTCCACCACCAGTCCTTTTCGATATGTTGCGTCAACGTTGTATCTTTCTTCCGATACCACTTATCGATACCACTTATCGATACCACTTATCGGTTATGACTTGGTTTCCTTGCGATAGCAAAGAATTCTTCATCTAGAGGCCTAGTTCGTCCCACCGTCCCCCTTCTTTCTCGTGGTAGAACATTCACTGCACAGTAAAACTACTGCTAAAGCTTCTGACCTGTGTCAAAGCCCGCACTGTTCTCTTGCTCGCCGTTCCTGCGAACAGGTATTGGACCGGTGTCCTTTACTGAGAGCAAACGTGTTGCTATTACCGACATCGAAATATACGTGGCAACGATAGAAGCCACGAAGCACCTTGAAGGCAGCCCAACCTATCATGAAAAGGTCACAGCACACCAAGCTTACAACCAAAAGAAAATTTGTTTACTCTTCGCCATTCTTAGCAGCGTTTCAAATGACGTATTTGGACTTCTCATTTTCCGCTTGTAAAAGACCACGCCCCACGACCTCATTCAAAAGATCCTTACACATATCAATCGATCCAGCAAAGATGAGGATCAATTTTTGATGACCAATGCAGACAGCATCTACTACACACCAGAAATAAGAATTTATGAATATGCAAAAGCACACATTGCGATCAGACAGTAAAATGGTTGCTTCGCGATATTCCAAGATTAAAACGGAAGAAAAAACAGTAAACGTCATGATTACCGGTATGTGCAGCAGTACAAACCTCACACTAATGGATGCTTCCTGAAATCGCAACTCCCAAATTGGTAATTTACAATTTGTGATAAAGAAACGTTCATTTGCGATTTTGGCTTGTCCACAGGAGTTCACGGCTTCCGTAAGCTACTGTTTTGGAAACTAGCACTCCAGCGGTAGAAAACTTGTCCCTCTAAGCCTACTTCCCTTCCCACTTACTGCATCCCAGTCAATTTATCTCCATCTGATCTACACCCCACACCCCGTAACTCTCCTACTTCCTTTTTACCGCCACACTCCAGACTCTTCACCGATCAACAGACTCTCCTTAGGTCAACAGACTCTCCACCGGTCAACAGACTCTCCATCGCGCTTTGGACGTTTCGCCACGCTTTTGACCCTTCGCCACGCCCTTAACACTCCGCACCGCTCCAGACTTTCTGTCGAACCCCAGACCCTACGCCCCACTTTAGACTCTCTGCCGCGCCTCTCATCCTTTGCAGCACTTCAGGCCTTCTCCAGCGCCCCAACCACGCTCCTAATTCTCTGCCGCTCCCCAAGTCATTCGTCACGTTTTGAACGCTTTGGAAATTTTGCCACGCCCTTCCCCTTCCACCGAGCTCCAGGCTCTCTGCCGCCCCGCTCATACTCTGCAGCGATCCAGGCGTTCTGCAGCGCCCCCGCCGCCACGCAGTCTCTCTGCCGCGCCTCAGATATTTCGCCGCGCTTTGGACGCACAGTCGCTCTTCGGACTCTCCACTCGCTTTCTTGGTCACTTGAACTTCCCACCACTTGCAATCAGCTTTTTGACGCCCGAGAATAGTGACGGTTATTTCCGCCACCACGCTTAACTGTTCAGGTGCAAACCGAAAGTGCAACAGTGACATCTGGCTACAGCGCTGTCCACAGCACGTATTTCTTTTTTTTATCCCTGCAATTGTTCCTGATTGTGGCCCTTTGATGTACCCATTGAACCACAGTTTCTCTAACGCAAACTTTGATATGCATAGAGCCACTGTTCTTCAACAGCGATTGTACAGTTGCAGTTAGACCAATCACTACAACCACTACACTAAGCAAGGAGAACTAGAACTAGATAACTTCAGAACAACTGAGTAGCTTTAAAGTGTTCCTCATAGCGTTTGCTATGTAGACAGTACTGTCAACGGATAGAGAAGATTCTGTGGAAAGCAGTGCATGCGAAGAAAACGCTCAATGTTTAGGGAACGAAATTCCGCATGTTATTAGACACTTTAGCAGTGATGGCGGTGTAAGATCTAGCGCAGTTTTGGGTAGGGTTTTTGTTTGAAAATGAGGGTGTGGAGGCTTCTGCGATTTGTAGAAACACAATGAACTCCCGCCAAATTTGCTGTACAAATGTGATTTCCGTGCGGTGTCTGAGTCTTAACGCAATGAGCCCGTACCTAATCGCTTATGTAGTAAATTGCGATTTCAGGAGCCACCCAATCGGTACTTCCTGACATCGCAAATTGCAAATCGGTAAGTTGCATTTTGTGATAAAAACACGTACTTTTGCAAATTTGGCTTATACACAGGTGTTATCTGCTTCCATGTGCTACCCCCTTGAAAGCAAGCAACCCAATGGTAGCAAACGTGACCCTTGAAGCCTACTGCTCATCCCGCTTACTGCATACGGAAAGCTACCTTTGCAAAACGCTGAGTCTACAACGCAACGCGCTCCATTTCTCTCGAACACTTTTTGCAGCTTATTATAAACCTCACCCCGTCCGGCAATTATTGAATAGTGCATTGCATCTGGGGCATTCAAAGAGCATGCTATAACAGCTACATTCGGAGCCAACACAAAATCATTACCAACATAGTGGTCATGGGTCCATCCGTTGTAGATCATGTTTTGTATACTAAATCCTCCGCTCTGCTCCAAATATAACTGTAGGCCATCAGGAACACAATAAACGTGGTACAATGCAGGATGTTTAACTACAAAAGCCATTTAATAGGCGTCGACTTCCTCTTCTGTCGGCATGCGCACTGCTGCATACATATATTTTCGCAAAACTTTGAGTTGTAGACGCCTTGAAAACCGAATGAAAAGGGAACAAACAGATCCAGATATACAAAACATTCGGTAGAGAGCATATACGGCTCCTCTGGTCTGGGGCCACACTAATACGAGTCCTAAACATTGTTTTGCGTTCAAAATTTTTGGTCTTCCGGAATTCGCTGCCCTGGACAGTACTTTGAGAAAGCCGTTTCTGGAATATGGCGTCAATTTCTCGTATAGTGGCTGAAATTTATGTAGTAGACATCGAAAAGAGAAATGGTAAAAAACAGTAAGAGTAATGAGAGACTGATAACATCCGCTCTCGAAGAGAATTGTAAATGCTGAAATGTGTGGATGTTGCAGCGCCCAACGAGTTATTCTTCTATCGAGTTTTCTTTCGGCGCTTGCAGTTAAACTATGCCTTAATTTGTTTCGAGATGATGTTCACTGTTTGCATGAGTACAATTTGTATAGGAATAGACGATTCGTATCGGCATTAATAGTACTAGAGCTCAATAGAGCTTAAACGGGTATGGCAGTCAATGAACTAGGCAGTTGTCGTCCATAGAGTTTAATTAGAGTTCCATTTGCAGAGATATAGCACAGTTTTGCGTAGGGTTGTTGTTCGAAAATGAGGGTGTGGACGCTGTTGCGATTTGTAGAAACACAATGAACGCCCGCGAAATTTGCTGTACAAATGTGATTTCCGTGCGGTGTCTGAGTCTTAACACAATAAGCCCGTACCGAATTGCGACTGTAGTAAATTGTGATTTTGGGAGGCACCCGATACTAGCGCACATTTTCGCTACGAATCCCACAAGAATTTGTAGTTTTCTAAGAATTTTGACGTCAATTACCAGCCTGTACACTGAAAGTAAAGTTTGTTTCAAAATTATAGGACACCTGGCATTTTGATGCGAATCATCGTTTTTAGTACTGTAGTGCTACCAAAATTAGTTTTTAAAAAACTTCAAGTTAAAAACCCGTTTCAAAATCATAAGACATTTCCCTTTCAACCTTCATTTTGCCTTCTTCAGCAGATGATTTTTGCTTTTGTGTACCAAACAATACTAATTCAACGCTTTTGCATCGCGTTTTTCTAACGTCCGATAACTAAAATATTCATAGTTTTCGCGCTAATTCCAATACTTTTCTTTTAATCAAAACCTGTTCAGAATGGCCTGTAATGGCCATAAATCATTCTAACGAATACAGATTATTCGGTGTCAAGAGGGTTGAAGTAAATCTAACGCGTCAGTGACTGCGTGGCATTAGTCTAGAGCAAGCGAAGAACGTTTTTCATTGCTAGATACTACTAAACGGCGGCGCTATCCTGGTGAAAAACCAGTTTACATTTCTGATAAGATATGTAAACTTTTATAAAACGTTGTGTTAAAGCATTTGAAAGCCTTCTTAAGTCTGCAATGCTTACTGAGAAGGCTTTATATGTAGTTGTTTTCATCTAGAATCCAGTACATAGCATAATATGAGCTCTAATAACACTTATCTATGTTCAAATTTTATTTGATGTTTGTTGCTTATGATAACAATATGTAAAACACTGTTGTTCATCCAAATCAAATTTTTACCCATTTTTAAATGCATTCTTTTTGCAGCTGAGGTTTTTTTCAGTGCTCATTGCATACTCTGGCACCAATATTTGTTTATTCGCAGCTTTCAAAAGGAAATGTTGCTCAGTGTTATAAACCGAAAGAACTTTGAAGCGTTTTTCATTACCATTTTATTCATTTTTTGTAAACGATTCGTTCTTTTCATGGGTTGTTTAGTGCAAAACACATTGTCAAGACAATATTCTTGCAAAACGTTATACTCATGGTTTTAAATGAACGTTATTAAGCTATCAATAAAACTTTATGTTTCTATTACAGTGAATATTGAATAAACTGGTACAAAAATGAGAACAATGGCCTAGATCTAAGATACTATTTGAAGTATAGTGTTGTAAGCTTTTACTTTATAAGATCTTATGCCTTTTTGAGGAAAGAAAGCAACATGATGTGGAAATAATCACGCGCGAGTTGGAAGTGTCCAATACTTTTGAAACGCGTTTTTGAGCGTTTTAACGAAGAGGGGTGGCTACAGTAGGCAAAAATCGATATTTACGCACGCTTTTGCACTGTCCTATACTTTTGAAACGCACTGTACATCTCATGTAGCTCTTACACCCGTCATATCGCACGTCACCGTGGACTACGCCCCGCCGAATCGACAGCACCCACCGCGCCCATAGTGTAGTAGGCAACCGTCTCCTACACTCCGCATCCCAACCCGCCTTCTTTGACCATACCATCAGTCGTTGGGCATATACTGTAATCACACTGATGACCACTACAGAGATTAAAGACACCTTAAGTTTCTTACCCCAAAACCCAAAGGCCCATGATGCACAAGCCGGTCCATTTCAATACCCTTAAGACCACTATCAACCTGTACCTGCCCAGAGAACATACCCAGCAACTCATGGCCTACAAACACAAGACACCCCACATATCCTGCACATCCCGCAACCCGTGGACGTCACCTTAGAAGCGGACACGATATCCAATAATGCTTACGTACTCATTAGCGGCGCGCACTCCATCGACAGCGCCCCTCAATCCACCACACAATTGACAACATACTAGTAACAAAACACAGTCAACCATACCCACCCCTACAACCTTGCACTCAAAGTGGCGAAATTACTCATCTCTACTCTTCCTACAACGTTGGACCGAAATCTCCAACTCACATGCACAGCATGCAACCACACCCAGATGAATTCAACCCCCAACCGGCGGGAAAAACATAACTACCCCGTAGATGCCTTCGTGACCTTGGACACATGCTATCAAATTAAGCCAACATCCGCACACGGCCAAAATCACATGCTCCCTATCATTTGCGCTACCGTCAAATTCGTATTCGCACACTTTGTCAAGGATAGAAAGTAAAATCTCCAGCACGTCAATAACACTCTCCATTACATAGTACAGAAAAAGCACCACCCACTCACAAACATCCGAAGCGAAAACGCAAAGGAATACACTTCCAACACTATGCAAAAAAAATATGCCACATATCGCCTCGCGCACCACATCCGTACCCCGCTTCTGCCTTAGGAAAACGGAATAGCTGAGCGCCTCAATAGAACCAAAATGGAATCAGTCCGAGCATTACGTCAAACATCCAGACTGCACGAAGCATACTGAGAATATGCAGCACAGAACACTATTTTCAAAAACGACCTACATCACCATTTCACAACATATACGTCGCCCTACTAACTGTGATACGGAACCAAACCCCACATCAACCCTATTTACACTTTTAGTGAAATGGGCAACATCTCCGTCTACTAATCCAAAACGATATTGGAAACACGCGCCGATCCCTCGCGCTGCATGTACGCAATCTCCCCCACACAAATAATGAGAAACCTTCGGACCAACACACAGCAACACGTCAGAGTTGCCGACTTTGACCCATACCATCGCAACAAAGACCTCATCCACTCATCCACAACAGCCTACAAAGTCAGCACCAAATCCAATCCCATAATTCGAACAAAAGTCAATAACACCAGGCCACCTTCGGCACACTTAGCCCAAGCCAGAAAACATCCAGGCGCCGAACATTGGCAGGAGAAGCACGGCACCAAACTGCAAAACCTGGATGTGCACGAAAGTACACGCTGGCTACCACTAAATTTCGTACCCTCTCCCAACTCCATCATCCCGCTAGTCCCGCTAATGAAGCTGTTTAGGTACAAAAGGTCGGCAGAAGGACACATGATACAAAGAAAGGCTAGATGTAATCTAAGGGGAGGCATTATGAAACAAGGCTCACTCTTCAATCCAAAGCACACAACCACACACACAGCAGATAGAACCACGCAAGGAATGCTCATTGCATTTCATGCCATACGCAATCTATCTTTGGAGCACTTTGATATAATGCCAGCATATCTACGCGAACGATACCAGAACAATCGTCTCGTAAATGTTCAAAAACATTATAAACTTAGACGTCACATATCTTCACCCCAGCAAGTTCGGAAAGCATCAGGGCAACCTGTACGGTTCATCGCCTGCAGCATATAACTGCAGCCACGGCCTAGAAAAGTCCCTCAAATCACTTGAATTAGTCAGCTCCGAACACGACCTTTGCCTGTACAACCTAATGAAACCAAAAGGAGCCACAATGGTGAGCACTATAATCGACGATTTTCATGTGTTAGCATAACACCAATCCCCGATCGACCAACTGTGGGACAAACTACTCTACCTTGCAAGTGCAAGGTTACACGTCTAGGACCACCGAAACGCTTCTTTGACGGGAAAATCTCTCCCCCAGAGAACGGCGACGTACAGTGTGTTTCAAAATCATTTTCCCCCTACAATGTGCGCCAAAACTGTACTGTAGCCTTCTTCCTGCACATCGTCAATGTAGAAATGTTTCAAAACGATATCCACATCGTACTCTTTCCAGTAAAAATGGCTCAAGGTCCTCCAATTTCAAATTAAAACATGATTCAAATCATCACTTTAATCGCCGAGCAGAACTCTAACAGTGCTATTGCGCAAAAACTGAAGCGTTCTAGAATCACAGTTGGTATTTTTCTTTACTTTCCGACTCTTAGTGGACTAAAACGATCTCCAAGACGCACTAAAAAGCTACTCCCAGCAGAAAAAATAGTAAGTAAAAGGGAGTTGCACAAAAGAAAACTATACTGCTGAAGCATTGAAATTGATATCCATTTTAACGTTTCAAAGTAATCTGTATGAAGACAGATAAACAACAAAAGTTTATTTAAGTATAACAAAATGAAAAACATAGTTTATTGAAAACCATTAAAAAAAGAGGGCTGAATAGTGTAGTGCAAACACCTACTTGCAAAAAAGTAAAACCGCTATTTTCGTTGATGAAAAAGTAATCAATCTAGATGTACCAGATTACAACAAATTTTATCTGTATGATCTTTGTTGCGAACGCTCGGAACTATATAAAGTCTGATTCAAAATTATAGGACACCTGGCATTTTGATGCAAATCATCGTTTTTAGTACTGTAGTGCTACCAAAGTTAGTTTTCAAAAAACTTCAAGTTAAAAAACCGTTTCAAAATCATAGGACATTTTCCTT
>JAHNZQ020000181.1:1191808-1241418 GCA_019155205.2 Gracilaria vermiculophylla | reverse complement strand
CATCTTGTTCCTGCATCAAACAGCAACCAACTTGGGCATCAGACGCATCCGTATCAAGGATGTACGGGCGACCGCTCTTCGGTAACGCCAGGATTGGTGGAGAGAGGAGCGCCGCCTTGAGCTTCTGTAACGCTTCTACCTCGTCGGTTTCCAGGAAGTCGAACCTTGATGGTTGCCCTTTTTGTAGTCGGCGATTCAAGGGGGCCGCGATAGTCGTGAAGCCCTTGATGAACCTGCGGTAGACGTTACACAGACCTATAAAGGACCGAATGTCGGTTTGAGATCGTGGGATCTTCGCCTGGCTTACCGCTCGGATTTTGTGAGGGGATACCTCCAGCTTCCCGGCGCTGATAGTGTGCCCGAGATACTCCACCATGATGATGATATCAAAAACTGTCTGAAATTGCCTTCCATTCGCATAAACCATCCTCGCCAGTAGTCCCCAAACGTTTTCAATTGGGTTTTAATCTGATGAGCGCGCCGGCCACTCTAAAACAGATACTTCAGACTCCTGTAGCAAAATTTTGATTAAAGATGTAATATGTACAGGCGCATTATCCTGTTGAAAAATGAAACTTTTCTCATGGAAACATAAACCAAAAGGTAGCAAATAATTGTATAGAACTTCTTGATATTTCTCCGCATTTATGTTTGTTTCAATGAAGGCAATTTCCGTTAGGCCTTTTTTAGAAATGCCTGCCCAAACCATTACAGAGCCGCCACCTGAATGCCTGGTATAAAACTCATGACGTTCCTTACGAAGATCGTGCCAATAAGATTTATAGAAATCTGGTCCGTCCAAATTGAACTTTTTTCATCAGTAAAAATAACATTTTCCCATTCTTTTTTCCAGTAGGCTTTTCCAGCACACCAGTCAACTCTTTTCGGCTTGTGATGGTCTTGGAGAAAGATTTTTTTTCATTTTTCTATATTTAAATAAATTTGTGCGGTTTATCTGCCTCCATATAGTAGATTTAGAAACGTTGAGATTGAGATTAATTCCAATGTTTTGCACGATAATTTTCCTTTGCACAACGCCCTTTTACTTTCTCTCTTATCTGCTGGGCTAAGCTTCTTTGGGCGTCCAGGAGATCGTTTTAAGCCATATAGAGTCGGGTTTTTGAGAAAAGTAGCAATTGTGATCCTCGAACGCTTTAATTTTTTAGCGATAGCACTGTTAGAATGTTTCTTGGCGTTTACTTTAACGATTTGAAGCTGTTCTTGCTTAGAAAGTGGCGGGACTCTAGCCATTTTTACTCTAAAGAAGACGGTGTACATATCTTTTTGAAACGATTCTATATAGACTATGTGCAAAATCTAGTCAACAGTACAGTTTTGGCGCATTTTTGAGGGGTAATATGTTTTTGAAACGCACGGTAACTAGAAATATTCATTTAAGCACTACAGTTCTCGTTTAAGATATGAGTATTATCTGCGATGAGTATAAGTTTATTAGACTCGTGACCTCCGGCCATTTCTGTGACCAGTCGTCTACAGCTTCAATGAACATGCGTCTAACAGACTTAACCATCGGAAAGCTTCGCTCTAGGATGTACCGGAAACGGCAGCTACTACATCTAGCGTTGCTCGCCGATGATAACGATGTCTTTCTTCTCTACAACAGTCGGCACCTACATATACTGGCCAAGGACCGTGCCCGACTTTGGAAACGATCCTCAACAGTCTCATGCACCTACTTCAACCTGAATGTCTTCAGGGAGCAGGAGTCTTTATCTTTATTTCGTTTCAAGAAACATGAAATTGGGACTGTTGCCAATACACTCGGTTGGACGGCATGTACAACGAAGTGAAATCGATACAGGTTTGATGTAGTCACAGCCAGCTGTATCGTACTACGGCGAATGGCATTTCCGTGCAGATGGAGAGATTGTGGTACTGTCAGCCCTCCTCTCGAGGTAGTAAAGCACAACCTCCGTTAGGAGTTTTTGTTGACTCTGAAGGCGCGTGTTTCTAAAGGTGGTCTCCGGTATCCGCTATCGCGAGCCCGGGGAATTCTTAAAGGGGATCCGCTAGCCTCAACCGGAGGGGGAGGTTCCCTGGGCGGACAATGCTCCTACAGGCGCTGCTATGATGCGACCTGGGGATCGGCGGCTTAGAAACCTGAGGTTGATCGACGAGAGACTTGTAGCATTTCGTCTACAGGCAGTTCAGATCGCTGAAATGGTTAAGTCATGTAGGGGGGTCCCCTCATAAGTTGGCACTGTAATCAACCAACGGTCGAGCCGTTAATGAGAAGCACCCTTCGTATATGGAATTGGTCATAGATACAAACTGTGGACAGCCCACGTGTACGGCGGGCCTGTGTCCAATTTTAGGATACTTTTAGATATTTCATATTGGGAGATCCCATCGCAGTACTTAGTGCAGCGGCCGCAAGCGGCCCTCTCAGAAAAGCAACAAGCAAGTCCATTGCCCTCAACTTGGAGGTTCCTTCTTGACCAGAGTGGTCTAAGAGCCCTGCTTTCACGGCGCCACACCGGCTGGCCGGGTCTGCAGTATTGCTCGAGGAATACCTCTTTGTCTGAGCCGTCGTTACGCTGTTTTGGGTGTGTTCTTGTTGTGTTTTTGCCCCGTTCCGCAGTACCGCAGTGTATTGTGTGGATTTCCACTCTCCGCATACCCTCGCACTGGAGTCTCTTTCTCGTGACCGTGGCAATCTCTACACCGTATCGTGGACGTACCACTCGTATTTGCGAGACCTTGCCCTCTAGGACTGTTGCTCGCAAGGCAACGCCCGTCTTGTACGGTTGTCAATGTGGCCACCCCACTGCCGAGACACATACAGTCATTAGGTGGTATACCACAAGACTCCAACCGGAAAAGTAGATGAAGACTCAAGGGCGCTTGTCTTTACTTCCCCAGAGGTGGGGCTCAACCGGCAGATTAAGTATCAAGCCGGTAGCCCGTCTCGGCAGGTCTCGTTACTGTACTAATTACCTGCATAAATTAACTAAAATGAATAATAGTTCTACCGTCCCTCAAGGATACTGTAGCGCACGCGGGCGGGATTATGCACAACGTGGCCTAGCTAGTAAAATACGAGCCCTCCTTAGGAATATTATACCATAAGGCCAAACCACCCTATTTCCTTAGGAGCCACTGTACTACAGAGATGTAGAGTTTCTGTTTGGAGTGCATAGTTTTTGTGTGAGTGAGGTGTTCTGGGAATTCATCAAAGCATTCGTATAACTGCGCGGCCATTTGTTCGAAACATTCCGATCCGAGCTTGTCACAGAGAGGGCAGAGCTCTATTCTGATGCTATTCACCAAAAGGGAGCCCCCTTGGAAAATTGTATAGGTTTCTTGGACTGTACGAAGATCCAGAATAGCAGGCCGGGCGGTGCAGCGATCAATCAGCGTGTCTGCTACTCTGGCCATAAAAGGTTTCATTGTTTGATTTACCAATCATTTACGACACCTGATGGGCTGATGTTCTACCTGTACGGACCTGAGATCGAGCGACGTCACGACATGACGCTTTATAGGGAGAGTGGTTTAGATGTAAGTCTTCGGCAGAACATGATTGTGGATGGCAAGCAATACTGCCTCTGTGCGGACGCTGGGTATATTCTAATAGTCTACTTGCAGGTAGCGTGCTCGCCAGCATATGCCACTCCTACTCAAAGGGTTTACAGTGCCCTCATGAGTGCCGTCAGGGAGGCAGTCGAGTGGACGTACAAGGATCTTAAATAAATGTGGTCGTCACAAGACTTCAAGCGGCAGCTCAAGATTCGGAAGTGCCCCATCGCCCTCTTGTGTAAGGCCGCCGGACTTTTATGGAACGTGAAAACATACCTACATCAAAGAGGACAAGTGGCAACATACCTCGACTGCCGACCCCCTACCATTGAGCGCTACCTTTCTACCTCAACTTGACGTAAAACCTGTCTTTAGGAAACCAATAATGATTAGCTTCATCAGGCGTTGCTGCCTGTGCGAGTTGTTGCAGCCATTGAAGTTTGTGTTTTCGTTCGATGGCCGAGCGCAGACGGCACGGTGGGGGAGTTTGAGACGCCTGCAAGATCACTGTAGAAAAGAAGACGATAGAACGGTAAGATTTACATGAGCTTCCCAGCTAGAGCACCAGCACTCTAATTATCTGGCGACGCTCATCCAAAGCTGATTTGCATTCCTTTCTATGAAAAGCAGCACGCTCAACTTCCGGAGCAATGCGCCTCTCACTCAACGCTAGTACCTTCATGTCATGTTCTTGGGCTTGTTTGACTGGTAAAACTTCTTCCTTTCCTTTCCACTTGTCAAAATCGAAGCGTTCCTCATCTAGCTTCAATCTTTTCTGCCCCATGTTTGCTTTCTGTTTCACATGGTTAGAAAGTAAATCTTGCTGCTCTTCATCTCTCTCGTCCATCCCAAAACGGCGCTTCTTCTCCTCCGCTGAACTGCCAGACCGGGTCTCGCCCAATTCCGGGGGGCTCACTCGGCATAACGCCCTATCCAGCATCTGTGCCCCCACTTCTCGCAGAAGTTTGTCAGATTCCGTCTTCTCTTCCCGCTCCGACCTGCGCTGCTCCGCCCGTTCATCCAATTCCAGGACCATGTCGTCCAACAATTCTTCCCTCTCCCCGCACACTTCAGTTATACATGAAGCAGCTACATTGGCGCTAACAGCAGCGCGGTGGTCGGTGACAATCTTTTTGAACCTATCATTGAGGGTCTTTTCACTTGGTACCTGGATCTTGTTGAAACACCCTTCCGGTGAGGAGCTTAAGAAGATAGAAAGAGCGAATTCGAATTTGTCCTGCTGCTTACCGTACGTAGTTCGATGGCCGTCCACTGCCGAGACGGCTTTAAGAAGCAAGACGTCCCACACATGGGAAAAGCGGATGCGCTTCTTTTTTGGAGGACTTGGGGTTCGAGGGGAAGGCTGCGCTGGAAGAGAGGGTGTGGTCATCACCCCTGGTGGGATATAAGTTTTGTATGGGATGGATATCCCGTCATCGATATGAATTGACGCAGAGGGATCAGAAGCGCTTTCAGACATAGCGTTGTATGAGCACTGTCGTGCCCAAAGGGGTTGAGATGTCGGTTGAGACGCGGAGTAGGCGAGGTGGGTTGGATTTGTAAATGGCGGGAGGCGCTACCCCTTCAGATGAGGCCTATGGGCATGCATCCTCAGCAGTTGTTTTTTCACAATAAATCAGTTCTCGCTTGGAGAGTGTTTAAGTGAGATGTGGGATGGCTTGCTTGGCGGTTGTGGCTTAAAACTGCAACTTCTAAGTCGTTTCACGACATTCTAAGCGCAAGCGAAAAGTTTGGACGTTGCGTAAACTCTCTAGTGTGCGAAACAGTCATAAAGTATGACAGGCGCAATAACTATTTCATTAGGGCTCCGCTCCCCGTAAAAAACTATTCTTGAAGGCCATTTCTTCCATTTAATTAGTGCATCTTAGGCTCCGATTTCTTGAAATTAAACTGTTTCATATGCAGTAAACATATTAGTTTTAAAAAGTGAAATTAGTATAAGGCAGTGCAATTCTATAATGCCACTTAAAGTTGTTTCAATGTAACTTTTAGTAATCGGTTCCTGCTTCTCTTCTATTTTAAACATTTAGCAGCCTCCCGGAATGGAGCAGTTTAGTTTGCGAATATATTCTTCCTGAATATTAGACCGAGCAACACCTATAGCTTCAAAAAGGTCCTCTTTATCATTAAAATGGCGATTAATAGCTCAAATAGCCCTTGGTAAAATTCTCCAAACATTCTCAATAATTTATAGATCTGGGCTTTTTACGGGCTAGTCTAAAACAGTCACGTTTTAAATGGCAAACCAATTTTTTGGTGCAATTTGATCAATGCAAAGCAGTTCTTTCTTGTTGAAAAATCCAAATTTCTCTTAATTTTTTTGGAGATAGCCATAGTTAATCTTCTTCCAATATTCTAATATACTGATTAGAATTTAATTTTTTTCCAGTAGAGAAAGTTGCGGTAAACCATTGTAAAAAATGCATCCCCAAACAATCACCGGACCTCACCCATTTTGGCATTTTGAAAAATAAAATGATTCTTTGCGTAGGTCATGCTAGTAGTGGTTAAAATCATCAGGAGCATCTAAGGAGAACTTCTTTTCGTCATAAAAAACCACCTTTTTCGAGTTCAAAGCACCTCATTTTAAATGTTTTTCAGCAAAAATTTACCTTTAGATATCTATGCCCGGACTTCATCATTGGACCTGTTTTCATCTTTTCATATTTTAAGTAGTGAACTCTGTGTAGAATGTGCTGCGTTCTTTGAATTAAGACGCGTAAATTGTAGTCTTTTTGATATTTCTTTGGCTTGTTTATTTTGTAGTGTGGTGCCTCGAAAAACTACCTGTTTCGCGGTTGAAGAAAGGTTTTTATACCTGGCTTTAAGTTGTTGTTGCTGAGCTGGATATGGGCGTTTCGTAAAGTTGCGAATGACACATAGAGAGTGCACAAAGCTTTCGCGATATGAGATAATGACCATTCGTCGCTCTTTAACGCACAAACTTGCCCTTTGTCATGATGTGAAAGAGCTGTTCCATGCGGCATCGTCTACAAACATTTCTGAGACATGAACCACAATGAAAGAGTAGAAAATTATGCTTATTGTGATGGTCCTACAGTAGCAGAGGTTTTCAAAAATGGTGCACATTTTCAAATGAAACCTAAATGAAAGTATAGAGCTTCACCGTATTATAGAAATTTCCGAAGACTGTATTGCTGTCAAATAGGGAGACAGTATGTAAGCATCTTCGATACTTTCAGTAGTTTTTGTAGGTACAAAGTGTTGTATAGGACAGTTAAGAAATCGGGCATGCATTTCAATCGCACAATACGGACTTTTAGGGCATCTGCCGTATGATACGTTCGCGTATCTTAGTAACGACTGCGATGGAATATGAAAGTGCGAAATATTTCAGTCGGCCTACTCCACCAAGCCTCCGCTATGCTTCTGAACTTTCGCGCTTGCCTTATCAAATGCGTGCTGGTAATACAGTATTTACAAGTTGATCCTTCGTCTTCGGGCGAATACTTGAGTTTTTCTTGATTCTTGGATCCGAGAGAGTCTTCTGATTGGAGCGCTTAGTGAATGTAGACGGGCGCTAATCCAGTCTGATGACGCAGATTTTCATGTCTTCGGTGGTCTTCTAGAGGGCTGCGATTGAGATTCATGTTTGTGAAAGGTTCGCATGCTGGGGTTAGTGCCACCATTTGACTCTTCGTACAACGTGAAGACGTCACAGATGATATGCAGGTGGCCGGGGTCCGGGCGAGGGGGCGCGGGCTGCCAGAAGGCAGGGGCTGCCAGGAGGTCGTGGGGTTGAGCTACACAATAATGTTTATTCCCGTTTCCGACACTCGGAGAGGTCATTTTGAGTAATACACAACACTTTAGCATATCACTGTAGCATACGCGCACAGGTTTCCAATCATTTCACATGGAGTAGACTCGAGTAGGCATTCTTATCGTACAATTCGTGCGTTTATTGCTTCATTCATACGAATTGTTTCTTCGAGAATATCGAAATGAGAGTGGAGTTGGGTTGTTGTTTCATGAACTTCTTCGATCAATAGTTGACCACCCTCCACGAACAATTCGGGCGTAACAAGATGTTGCTTGCTGTAATGCATGTCCCATCTTAACTGACGTAAAACGTAAGAGACATCCCAAACTTGTGGATTGTGATCCTTATGACGAAGCTCAATAATACTCTACAAGACTTGAACATGCACAGCAGTAGCTATAATAATACGGCACTAAAGCCAAGCTAGCTCCAATGCCACGTCACGACCCAGAATAATCGCTGCCGGTGTGGTAAATACAAATTGAGTGGCCGCGGCGGCTTCTTGCAGACATGAAGCAACAAAAAGTGCTCTTTGAACAACCAGAACGACCTCATCAGTTGGTGAACTCTCTGCAGCAAAACCACGCCAACGCGATGTAGCATGTAGCGAGGCGCCAGAAGAACCTGGACGAGAACCCTTTGACAGGTATGGAATTTTAGAACGAGGCAACAAATCCACTGAGAATAACGACAAGCTCGGTCACGAGACTTCCGCACAGCGTAACTGGAAAATAAACATACAAAGCAGAACCAAACCAGGGTCACTCGACAACGATATGACGGCTACACTGAAAACCAATTTTTCACATTCCAATCGAATCTTCCTCCCAGGGATCATACCAGAAGAAGTGTCAGCATGAATTATGAGATCCAGACTAGACCGTTCTACGTGAGTATACAACTTGTAGTGGGAAACCCGGGAAGGAATGGGCCTCAAGTTTTTCGAATCCCTGCCGCCTTTTGAACAGTATTCAGTTGGTGAACCCTCCGCATGTCTAGGTTTCGGATGAAAGACTAACGGTAGTTTCGAAATACCAAAGAGGTGGAAATAAACGGTATAACGGGAAAACGGTAGAATACGCGTAAAGTAACCCAGTACAACTCTTGAAAAAAGATGTTATCTGGTCAAATTGCAGAACTATCTAACGGTTTATGCAGAGAGCAGAAAAACACATATTGGTAGGCTCAAACGCAGAAAAAGAAACAAAAAGCATACTCAATAAAGGATAAATATCTTTAATACAGGAAACAATATGATCCACATTACAACTAGGAAACTAGGTACATGTAGGGTTCACATCCATTTGACCCTCCTCGTGGCGTTTTACAAACTTCAATGGCAAAATTATCCACAACCGGATGCTTAAGGTCAAATTGAACACTCATGAGTGACTGACGACTCAGGCTTCTTTTCTTTAGTGCCCGCAACGATGAGGTCATGCTCCCTTACTTCTTTCGAACCCAAGCACTTATTGCCAGCATAGTAGAGTTATGATAAAGCCTTTACTGGCCAACGAGAAAAAAAATGTTTGTCTGTTTGTCATGTGTCTTCTTTGCTTAACGCCATGGTAATAGAGTTTAGCAAAGAGTGGAATAAAAAATTGCTCTCACTTTAATTTCACAAGGCCACCGCCAATAAAAAGATTGGCAATGGTCTCTTCTGACAGTAATAGAAAGCGTAACTTTATGTGCACATTTATGCTACGGTTCTTTGCATATAATTGCAAGTCTGGCTGCGTGCGCACAAAAGACTTCGAAACCTGAAGTGAGCCGCTAAAGCCTTTGGCAATTGTTTCTCATTTTTCACTTTCTACTGGATATATCTTCGAATGAAAGATATTACACCGGTATGAACTGCATCTGGCACAATTATAAAGTCAAAAAGCCTTTTAATTGAAGTAGAGTACAACATTGATGTGGAAGAATAAATCAACTGGAACGTGGCGGACGACGGAGTATTATTTAATACAGATCTTGTATCTAATGAAGAAAAACTTCTCTGTGAGAACACACATTACAGGGCATATTGGCGTAAATGTAGTGGATATTAAAAAAAGAAAAATCACAACTTATTCATCGTGCATGTGCGCACAAAAGTGAATTAGGACTGTTTTGTTTTTTAATGTGTTTGGAAATTGACAAGTAAAGCACTTTTGAGAAGCGGACAGAGAAAAAAAAATTCTCAGAACAGATGAAATTTTTGCACATCTAGATCTAGAATTAGCAATATCATTGTAGGAACTTTATCACATTTTCGATTATTGGTGCTCATCAGGCTGGACGGGCATTCTCTTTTTTAAAGGAGACGATGGGAAGAGGTAAGCTTTTTTATGTCAGAGCTGCACTGTGCGTGTATCCGAGATATGATCCAGATACTGCGGTTTCGGACCCTTTGTGGAACAGTCGCCAGCTTCTGGAACATTACGTTAGAAACGCCGCTACAGTGGCCATACCGGTTGGCAAGCGTTCACTGGATGAGAACACAGCGCGATGAAAGGTGCAGTACAGTGGCTTCTAATTAAATATGGTGGTGTGGCTTTATGGCGTGATATTCCTAAGAAGGGCTCGTATTTTATTAACTGAGCCACATAGTGCACAATGTAACCCGCGTGCGCTACAGTATCCTGAAGGGACGGTACAGTTTACATTTATTTTAGTTAATTTGTGCGGATAATTACTAAAGCAGTGAGGCCTGTCGAGGCGGGCTCACTTAATCCGCCGGTCGAGCTCGACCTCTGGGGAAGTAAAGCAAGAAGCCTTGAGTCTTCATCTACTTTTCCGATTGGAGACTCTCGTCGATTATCCTCAGGTTTCTAAGCCACCGATTCCCAGGTCGACTCATAGCAGCGCCTGTAGAAGCATTGTCTGCCCAGTGATCCTCTTCCTCCGCTTGGTGTTTGCGGATCCCCTTTCAGAATTCCCCCCGGCTCGCCATAGCAAATACCGGAGACCACCTTTAGGAACACGCACCTTTGGATTCAACAAAAACTCCTAACGGACGTTGTGCTCTACTACCCCGAAAGAAGAACTGACAGTACCACTAAAGGGTTGAACATTGGCGAGTTCATTCATGACGTGAAAGTCTGTGAAATTCGTAATCCGTTTCTTTGCAGTTGTTGTATGGACCCACCCGTACCTTCAAAGCATGCAGGACCACAAATCTGGGAATAGTACAGGTCCGTTCCCCGTTTAGCCACACACCTCTGTGTTTTGAGGCCTTCTTGGCGTTGTGGAGCGAATAGTAGATGGATCGCTGGTAGCGAAACCAAGCTCACCGGGTTTATAATGCTATAAAAAGCCGCACCGAACACAGTTTCGTTCTCCACCTGATGCTGGTCGTCTCATAATTAGGGATACCTTCTAGAGGCGCCATATTCTTGCGCAGAAGTTTTCGCCGCTCAGCGACAGAGAGTGGAGAGTTCTGGGCACTGTGAGGCATACCAACATTTATATTTTGAAGAGACTGGTACGTAGAGCAACAATTGACAGTCTGAGACACGCACATCCCGCGCATTGGCGTCTCTTATATATATATTACTAGGACGTGAACGCGAAAACGTTTGGCTGTCGGAGAAGAGAACTCTGGTTTTGTGGTTTTCTTAACCCGATCGATCGTGTCGTTCTACACAAATTCCTTGACAGATACCCCGAAACAATGCATTCATACTCATCACAATGACGCTGTTAAATGTGTTCACGGCCTCATGGCTTTGAAAAATTGGATGGGAAACGAATCAAGGCGGCGCAAGACACTTAAAATGTACGCTATTATAGTAGCATAAATCTTATTCATGAACATCGTTGATCGCTTTGATATATTTCGCTTAAGTTTACGCACTATGCGAAAAACGAAGCGTGTTCTCATGGGTCTTCTAACATTTATTCTTAATCAAAGCATCATTGGTGCGAATGAGTAGCTCAATCATATCACAAAGCCTGTGGAAAGGCTCATCGATTTGAGTGTCATGAAGTAATACGATATCCAACAACAAACCTCCCGTCATATCGAATATCAACAAGAACGAGTTTCTTTGAGCTCTGTGTCATTTTCTGGATCTAGTGGTGTTATAGTTTGGACAAAAACAGTAAACCAAGAGCCTCATATTCTGAAAAAGACAGAAGGCAAACGTAGCGTTAGATGCATACTATCCGAATACCTCTCAAAGACAGAGAAAAGAGCGTACACTACCTAGTCCTGCACGGAGTGTACACTGAGCTTCCATTTCATGTACTTCGCTTTCAACTATGAGGAATACTTGTTTCGCATCACTTGCCCATATATATACAACGCAATCACTGCTGAGACTGAGATACTCGCATCCAGTCATCATCTCAATAGGCAGAAAAACGTAGCCACAAACCTCAAGACCGTCGAAGCGTTTTGAAAAAAAGTAAATGAGTGTCTTTTTATCCTGCATGTGCTTCATTTTCATCCAGATGAAAGATCGGATACCCTGTAAAGCGCATCAAGGCTTCTGTACTCGTCCTTTTTTTCCAGGTACTCTATATCGCTCGCGAATGAACGCTTTGTACGCCCCCTTGTCGGCGCCGTTGTTTATGAGACTGATCAAGGCCAATCCCGTATATCTTTCTGATACATTCTCAATGATTGCAGTTCCAGACTGCATCTAATAACATGGCGTTCTGCCATATTTTGAACACGCAACACCTTCTTTGTGTCTAGTTTCCGCAGGAACACACGGTATGAGTGAAACGGTGTAAACTATTTGTCATGTGTCCGGTGTTTCGCGCTCAAAGGTCGTACCCTGTTGCGATCCAACGTTGTCCATTGCACCATTTCATTGGGAATCTCAATTTGCCATCGGGGAGCTTTTCCCATGTGAGCAAACTTTCCCTAGTGAATCTGAAATATATGTGCATTACCCTTGTGTCTTCTCTTTGGTCTGGATAACAACAGCCGCAACAGTGGCTGTGCATGCTAGGTCCTTGGCTATCTCTCTGTGTTGTGTTTGTCGTGGCTCGAAACGCAAACGAAAGTGTAGTCTCAACGGCTACATATAAAATAAAGGGTGCGCTTCACGTTGGAGGTATTACAACTGTGGTAAGGGGAGGTACTGTGGCGCTGATACATCAAATGAGGAGCCCTCCACAGTCGGTTCGCCCGAGCGCTGTTGTATCTGCAGCAATACAATAAAAGTGGTGTAATGGAAGCCAAAGCGGGCGGCGGCAAGAGGTTATGGTATTAAAGCTGTGCAACAGGGTGTGTGCGAGTGCAAAGTGGCATAAAAACATTGGCGTTATGAATGCAACAGACTAGGTAACAGAGACTATAAAATATGTAACATGTGAGGCAGTGTCTTCAAATATGGTTTTTAATGCTTGTACTGACAAATAATTTTTGGCGCCAGTACGTTGAAGGCGCGGGCTTGGTACAGTGACAGAAAAAAGGGTACGATGAGAGAAAAACCAGCATGGCAACGGGGGGGTGCAGTGTAGTAGTGGTGCACCGCAGCATATTGTGCTGAGCTCAAGTAAAATTTGAATAAAATGCATTGGGAACAATTTAATGGAGATAAGCGTCTTAGTTGGATTGAAACAGGGCGTTTTAAAATCATATTACCCCTAAAAAGTGCACCAAAACTGTACTGTAGGCTATAATGTGCACATAGTCTATGTAGAATCGTTTGAAAATGATATCTTCACAGTCTTCTTTGCAGTGAAATTTATATTGCTACAGCTCGCGACCTGAAAAAACACAAGAAGACGTTCGAATCTTCCTCTGCGGAGGTAGTTCGGTGGTACAGCCCTCTCGCGGAAACAACAAGACAATGTCGAGTGTATGACCGAGGTTGCCTCGGCAGCACTTGGCATCAGAGATATGAGGAAGATCCCCACTACTGAATATATAAGTGTGCGCTGCCTCCTTGGAGAAATATATGGAAAAGAAAGGGGGAGCGCGGGTCGCGAGATCCACAAGGTGGAGGATGTACCACCAAGGTGCGAAAAAGGAAGATAGCCGAAAGGCAAACAACGGCGATCCGTGAAAAAACTTTTAAAAGGAGCGAGCACAGTGAGCCTGGTTGTACCCCACGTATGGGCGCTCTCAGCAAACAAGGGGGATGAGCATCCGTACGCTACGGGATATCTCTCGTTAAAGGAAAATACCGACGTAGGCGGAAGGCTCAGAGCCGGAACCTTTGTTACTGTTTACTGAGAGCGACAACAGGGATGCCAGCACCCTTAAGTACAGTAGGGCTACTTAAGTAAATTTGAAAACCTTTAAATAAATAAATAAATACTCGGCCATTTGGGCCACCTCTCATGCACTGTACCAGGCACCGGTTCTTCCGGGAACTCCCCGTGCCACGCGTGTGGGACGTGTGCAGTCGAGCGCTTACGTGGGACTAAGTCAAATTATTCCACTCCTGCCGATTCCAAAGAACCAGCTCATATTGGGGAATACCTGGAAAAACGGGCGCGCACTTTATATCCCCTTCCTTTCCCAATAGCACCAACCCAAGGTCGGCATCTCGCAGGCGGGTAATATGCATAAGTGTTTGCGCTTCTCCAGTTCGCCGGGATGCCACGGCAGCGAGCCGGTAGCTCTCGCAACAAGCGTTAACCCAGCTTCATCCTCATGACAACCATTCCTGTTTTCGATGGCTTCTCCCGTGACACAAACTCTTTACCACACCATAAGGGCACCGGCTTCAAACCCTTCAACTTCGTCCGAAAACGACGGACCGGATGATAACAACAACCTGTCCACAGGCTTGCGCTCGGTTAGCCGCAAGAAGGCGTGGGAATTTCGGATGGCTCCGTGAGTTATCCTAGCGGGACACCCGACTAAGTACGTTGACTCCGATGAGTGATACTGCTCTTACGAGAAGGCCGACCCGATGGCAGATGACGAGCCGGAGACTCTGGGAGAAGGTGACCTTGAAGAGTGCGATAAAAGCGCGGCAGGCGTGGCTGCGCTGAATACGCCGGGTCCTGGGGTATCCGTTCTGAACTCACCATCCTCTTCGGCGCATACCAGAGCTGAGACTGTCCCAGGTAACCCGGTTTGGCTGCCAGCTCTAACTCCTCCAGGGCTTCCCAGTGTCTCTCTCTTTGGGAATGTGGCCTCCACGACGGGTGCCGGCGAGTCGGATTTCATAACGAGATTCCTCTGCGGGGTTAGCATGAGCGTTCCGGACACCTCTAGTGATCTATCTGTCATTCAGTAACTCCGTACAGTCTGCTTCAACGGGATGACTACGCATCGCAACGGTTAGACAGGTTAACGTTCTTCCTGTTCTCCCCCAAGGTGGTCGCTTCCGTTAACCTTATCGCTTTCTGTTCTTTTCTCTACCTGCAGCGTTTCTGTTCCGTTCCCCTGAAAGATATCTACGCGTGGTGGCCCCAAAACTGGGCCACCACGATACGAATTTGATTAGGGCGTCGCCAAAAATGTACGCCATGTTACTGGAAAATACCATGCTTTTGGTAACTACGATCTTGCACCCCAACCTGGGAAAGAAATTCATTCGTAGTGTCTTCGGAAAAGGTGAAGGGCGGGGTGCAGTGGCAATTGCCAGTGCTACTGCTTTCGCGTTAAGATTCCCGTTTGACGGGAATGTACCATGGTCCGGCGATACACAGCGTCGCTTGAGTCGCTGTGCACACAATGCGCTGCTAGCGAAGAACAAGAGAATGTGGGAGATGTTCGGTCGGCCCGGCCGTGTCGGACGAAGGGTCGTACGCATACCAGAGTACTTGAAACTGTAGCACCCTCCTTCTCGTTGTACAAGTGTCCGATGATGAGTACCAAGACATGTTCCTGTATGTTAACCTTCCGGCCATACCCGGTTATCGTGGTTTCCTCCTCCGCTGACTTGTGAGTCCCCATTTCGGGTTGTTATTACCGCCGTAGGATGCTGGTTTTGGCCTCCTAGTATTTTGTTCTAACTGCGAGTATGTGCGGCTCCCGTTCTCGAGATGACGCCGTGGCGCGTTCAGCTCGGACGTTTTCGCCTTTCGTGTGCTACAGTGTCCCCGTACGTGGCTCAGTCCTGTGCATTCGCATCTCCCTTAACGGGTACACGCGGTTCGGTGGGTGATCGGTCTGCTTTCATGGAGCCGCGCCACTTTTCAGGCGGAAGAAAATCTCCGAAAAATGTCCCCTTCTCGGGGCCACATCTCCATGCTATACGTAAAATATATATCTCCGAAGGCCGGCACTTGGCGGCGCGCCATTTGCAATCTGCCAGCCACGCAACTGCCCTGCACATGCAGGCGTGGATGCTCGTGTTTGTCCCCCCCCGTGGGGGCGCTAGGCGATGACGTCTCGCGGCCTTCGTTTCCGACTTTGATGGTGGTTTCGACACTGTCGAGTAGGCTTTTGGTGCCACCGGGTTCTCCAAAGCATTCGCCACGGTGTTCACGGAGCACTTTTCTGCCGCTTTGGTGGCCTCCATCATGGACGGTGTTGTGTCCGGGACGTTTTCCCGTGCAGATTGCGACGCAGGGGCACTTATGCGTCGGTCACGTCGTGTGGTTCGTTGCGGCGGCGAGGAGACAGCCTACTTGAAGGGCGCGGAAGAGAGTTCCTCTCCATTCTTAGACGGAGCAGCGGGAGACACCGGCTGTACCTCGTGACGGGTAAATATGCCTGTTCGAACTGGACTTATTGCTGGTTCAGGAATGTGGGCCAGGCCCGTTCGAGAAATTTGACGTGTCTCCCGACACGTACGAGACTTCTGAAAGACCCCGGGAAGGCAAAGGCAAGACGGCAGACCGTCTGAATGCTGGGATACCCGATGTTGCTGGTGTACGCGAGGCAGCCGTATTCCGCAGGAATGGACGGTGAAGGTTTACCTCCAAGGTGAGAGGAGTAGCCAATGTGACTCTATCACGGGACAGACGGTAGTGGATATATTTCATGGTGACCACGAATGTATCGGTTGCTACTGAGATGACCTTAAACGGTCCGTCTGGCACAGGCAAGAGTTTGTAGCTCTTCTTCCCATCAAGATTATAAATATCCTTCCTGAAAAACAGGAAATCGCTGGCTTCAATGGGTCTATCGCGTTTCCGCTGGAAACAAGCGCCGAGGGCTCCCTTGTAAGCAACTTGAGCACATGTCATTGACTTCCACGTAGTGGGGACGAGTTTCAGCAAACTGTCCTGCCACGGTTGGTGGTAGTCAACCACTTATGTGAAATCGCCGAACGTAGCTTGTGGTTCCAAACCCACCGAGGGTTGAGCCCGCGACAGTACCGACTGAAACAGTGACACCACGTTAGTCCGGTAAACTTGCGTGTTGTACGCCAGCGTCAGCGCGTCGGTGTAAAGGTCCCATCTCTTTTGGTGATCAGCAACATATGATCGCAGAGAAGCGCATACAGTACGGTAAAACCGTTCAAATTGCCCAATACATTGGGGTTGTTACGTCGTAGTAGACAGGTTCTTAACGTCCAAGATACGACAGACATCCTGCAAGAACGTGGACGTGAATTGTTCTCCGTTATAGGATAGAAGCTCCACTGGAGGGTAAAAGCTGAAAATCCGATGCGTGGTGAACGCATTGGCAACCGTAAAGCCCGTAATTCTCAGTAGAGAGACATTTCGAACCAGTTTCGAGAACCACTCCGTGATAACAAGAACGAACTTATTACCTTTTTGGGTCGTGAGGAGGGGACCGAGAATATCGATTGCAACGAACTAAAGGGGTGCCCTTGCAGGTAAGAGCGATAGTTGAGTTGTGTGTTGGCGAAGCTTCACCCTGTTCTTCGCAGGCTTTGTGCAGAAACTCACAGTTTCGTAACAGTCTACCGCCAGTGCGGGCCAGTAAAAATCCTTTCTGTAGGTGAGGTAGAATCTTCCTACCGCCAATGTGACCGCTGAAGTTTGCGTAATGCGTAGGGAGCAACACCAGCATTTGCAGGAGGTGAGAGACCACGATTCGTGGGGTGGCTTCGACGATGCGGACAAAATACCCAACGTCAATTACCCTGAAAGAAAGAAGTTCACCACCGTTGATACAGGCTCGTATCTTCGTGCGGAACGGATCGGCAATCTGTTCTTGGATCATTTCGTTCGGTTTTACCGGTACAAAAAATCCCGGCGCGGGTATTTTTATTATGACTTTCGCGTTCGGATAGCATATTTTCTATATCAGCTCCAATGTTTCAGTCGACTGGCTACTCCGGCTGCGCTGGGTCTATCTCTTTCGTCTCGGAGAACTCTGCCGCGAAACACGGGAGTTCATCGTCCTCCGAAAGAAGTGGCTTCTTGGTACTGGGCAGCCGTGACAGGGCGTCTGCCGGGTCTTCTGTGCACCTTTTTTGGATACGAGGTGGAGGTCGTATTCCACTAAGCGGAGTCTCTGTCTCCGAGGCGACCATAAAGATCCGTAATGTTCATCAACTACCTAAATGAGGAGTGATCCATGTAAATGGTAACATGCACTCCCATAAGGTATGGGCGAAAGGTGAACAGTGCCCACACGGCTGCAAGGCACTTCTTCTCCGAGATGGAGTAATTCCGCTCGTGCTCATTGGGCTAGCGTGACGAATGGCCAGTTGTGTGTCGTTACCTCTCAGGAGTGGTTTGGAAGAGAGCCCAGCTAACATGGTAGTCGTTAGAGTCCGTATCAATGAAATATGGAAGATCCAAGTTGGGTAGAGACAAGATCGGTGCTGAAATACCCGCCTCCCTAAGGGAGATAAAAGCATCCATTTGAGCGGATGTAAAGGATTTAAGTCTGGTTTGCTGACCCTTCCGCAGCAACGCGTTGAGGGGCACGGCAATATCCGAAAACCTCGAGATGGACCGTCTGTAGACGTTGAATAGCGCCAAGAAGGAGCGTAGCTCTCTCTGCGTTCTGGGTTCCTTTGGCCTGGCCAGCGACGTAACACGAGCTTCCTCGATCGAAACCCGTCCAGGACGGATCATGTGCTCTAGATACTTCACCGTATCTGTGAGAGTCTCGCACTTACTCAGTTCGAGGGTCATCCTAGCATCCCGTAAAATGGACATGACATCCCTCACATGGGTGAGATGGTCATCCAGGTTATCTGAGAAGACGACGCTGTCGTCCAGATGCATGATACATGTCCACCACTTCATGCGGCTCAGCAGGAAGTCGATGGAACGCTGCAAGGTGGCGGGGATATTGGTTAGCCCAAACGGCATCCAATTAAAGTGATAGTAGCCAGAACTGCAAACGAACGCGGTCTTATCGCCGTCTTTTTCCCAAACGGGGACTTTTCAGGGACCCCAATGCACATCTAACGCGAAAAACAGGGCGGCTCTACCAAGGGAATCGATGAACTCTTTCAAACGACTAATGGCGTAGACATCGCATATCGTCACCGCACAACTGGCAATAATCGACGCAGAACCGCCATGTTCCGTCGGATTTCAGAGCCAGTACCACCGGAGATGCCCAAGCCGAATGAACAGGCTCAAGTACATCTGCGCGGTGCGTGTTGTTCACTTGGAACTGTTCCTCCTCCCGGGTCTTTGGTACGGCCCTGTAGTGTGGCTGTGCCACAGGCCATGCGTCCGACTGCAGATCAGTACGATGTTCCCTTGCAGCAGTATCCCCAAGAGATCCATACCATATCGTTATAAATTCCCTCAGCATATTGCGGAGCAGCTCATGGTGTGATTCTGGAACGTGTCCAAGTTCGAGATACTAGAGTGTCTTTTGAGGTTCCACCGCGTCGACGCTTGTTTGTCTGCGGCTTTGTCTCTACTTGGCGCCTCCCTTGCCCTCGTCAGGCGAATGTCCCCACTCATGGGTATGCAATAGCATCCTTTCTCCCGAATACCGGGCTCCAATCTTCTTTGCAACACTGTGATTGGTGTCGATCGAGAGGACGTCGGCCGTGATCATCTTAAATGTGCCCATTTTCAATGGGTGTGGCGTGATTGAGCCAACAATTTAGTTCTTCACCAGACACTGGAGAGTGTTACCAAGGTTGAAAATCAGGATGTGAAAAGAAGTATTCAGTGTCACCTGCCTAATCCCGTTTGCAACAGCCAATTGATGCTTCTCTTGCAACGAGGAAAGTGGTTGAACAACCCATACACAGTGTTGACGGGGGTTCACATCCACCATAATTTGGGTTTCTGCTGAGATCCAGATTGAAGAAGCTACTCGGAGCTTTATAGATTCCCACAAGGCGTGTGGAGGATTCTGCGCAGCAGGCAGCGGAACCCGTATCTTGGAAACACTCTTCAAGGGACGACAAACAATTGAAATGGAGGATCCATCCTCCAGTTTCAGACGCCTTTGGCAGGGCCAGATGGTTTCATTGAAGTGGTCGCAGTAGTAACATCCCAGTATCACTAGAGCTGCCAACGACTGGCTAATCACGAAGTAGAGCTTCACCATCAAGCTTTCCGGACTTGCGACTAATATGATGACTCCCACTGCTTTCAACCAGTTATTTTTCGCATCCGTGATGTTTAGCGCCGTTCGACAACGGATTCGAGACCGCATTTGTGGGGGCAAAATAGATTCAACCACAAAGTTGGGTCCTTCACTGGTATCTAGGACACTGAGGTAAGGTTACATTATCCTTGTTCACCTCATATTGCTATTGCATACTGTGAACACTCAATACCCTGCAACTCAATGCTATTCGTTTCCATCAATGAATGATTAATGCAATGAACACATTTGCAACTTTTGCCCTGACCATATTGTAAAGTAGATTACGCAACGAGCAACGAACAGCTAATGCTTGTGCGACGAATGCTCGTGAGAATTTGTCGCGAGCAACTGGAAACGTTGACAGAATGCAGAGCAAGCGCACTGGGCATTACGCGCCCAAGAAGCGCAAGCAAGCCCAAGAGACGCAAATAAGTAGTATGAGAACAGCCATAGCATATACAAAGAAGTATAGCAAGAAGAAAAGGGGGACTGGTAGAGGAAGCAAGACTTCTGCTAGCACTCGTGCTTTATTCCGTGCCTGTACAGAAGAACCGTGCCTACCGTACTTTGTCCGCTATCCTTCAACGTTTGGCTTGGAGCATTCAGAAGTTACGGGCTCAAGAATGGGTTCTACTCCGGGATTTTATATGCTACGACCACCACGATTAGATACATCTACAGCTAAGTTTAAACGCAGAAAAGTAGTGTCTTTATGGATCACATCAGTTTATCGTTTTGCATGTGGCGCGGAATACGAACAAAAAGAATTCTCAGCGCACTCGGACTGACACCATACAACGTGTTGGACCATGTGTTGGCATCACAGATCAAACAAAGCATCACAACTGGTTTCGTCCACCTTGAAAGAGACGATGATGAGGTTGAAAACACCAAGAAGCAACTACATGTCGTCAACGACATCGTGAATCTCATCGCTAAGGATTCACCGACTGATTGCATTCGTAGACTGGTACAAATGATGCGCCAGGATTTCACCTGCACGCGAAAGAACGGTGAAGCACCCGGCATATTCGCTAGACGGTTCCAAGCACTGGTTCTTGACTATCTTAATATCGTTGATACGTCAACCCTACAACAAAACAGTCAGAACTTTGCGATGTTACTTCTCGAAAACGCAAAACTTCAAGCATCTGCATGCAGCTCAATTATCACCTGACTCGTATCCACAACCACATTGCACTCGGATGGAAACAGTAACAAGATCTTCGAAGTAAGCAAGGAAAGACTAGAAGACATCAAGAACAGTGCGAAAAAAGTCCCAAATATCGACCAGAATCCCGATAACCAGCCACAAGTCCGAAACAACAACGTTCAAAATGCAGAAGACATCATCGCCACAGTCACCGCTATGATCAACGCAAACGGGCTTCACATTAAACAAGATAGGGCCATATTCCGTATTACGTTCGATGATGCAGTAGACGTGCTAAAAGATTTGAAGGTTGAGGACAAAGAGAGAGCGAACAGAGATACAGACATCAAAGATGTCGGTGCGATGCTGGGCAGAAGCGAATACAATGATCAAGAGCGACAAGGCAGCCGCAACAATTCAAACTGCGACAAGAGGCAAAAGTCCTACATTACGAATAAACAAGGTCCCAGAAAAATCTTGGGGTGGCGCAACTGTAATGAACTGAACCAATAGTACTGCATCCCTGAGTGTATCGACAGCGTAATTAAGAATCTCATGGAAGGCAAGGAAATTCCCAGAATTGTCCTTGAAATGATGTCACGAAAGATATGCATTCTGTTCAAAGACAAGAAAGGGAACTTCTTATCCAAGACTAATGTTTGCAAAATCACAGCATCCATCCGCGACAACAAAGGTGATTCAGAGAAGACTCCTGGTAGCAGCGCGAAACTCAACAACTCATATTTTCAGCAAAGGTATTAGATCTCCTCCTACTTGATTCCAACCCCATTCTTGATGAAGGAGACCTTACCTCTACAGGAGAAAATGAAAACGAAATTACGATATGCAAAATCCTTGGCATCCTTTTCGAGATAGTGCCAAAACGCGAGAAAGACTACCATGGATGGGGAGAGCAATGTCTACGCGCAAGGATCATAGTTTACCCCTGAAACATCACTGTCCATGACACTCAGAAGAGACCAACAACATTCACGTTTGACCTTGTACGCTGCTAATCACCACTAATTCTGGGCCATGACGTGCTCGAGCACTGCAACACCTTTAACCTCACCGATCAGCAATTCATCGAGATAAAGAGACCAATGGACGGCGCATACCGATACCCGTATACATACATCAACTCATCTGATGGCATACTTCGACTGGATATCGCCCCACATCCTTTTTCCACGAAGCACGCCCTCATGAGAATTTTACACACAACGCTTGAACGCCAGTCACTTGCCTTTTGCAGGAGGGTACATAGATACACACATGCTATCTCGGAAGAAATGAAGCTCCCGTGTCAAGACGCCTTAATGCTTGAAAGTGAACTGGAGAACGCAATCGAACAGGTGTAAAACACCAGTAACGTCTGCGCAAAGAATGACAGACTGCGGCCGACGAGAAAGATATCAATCTTACACGTCAATCAAGCTTCTAACCTGGAAATACAAATTGATTTTGTGTTCCCCAAAACCAGGGCCCAAAACCGCATTGTAATTTTTAATTACCGAGCGAATGAGTAGTTAAGTATATTTTCGAATGGGAAATTCAAGACGCCTCTATATGGTCGGTTTGAATCTTATATCCACCTCCTCGCGGTGCCGGCCCAGCGGTACTAACTGGCCAACAGAGAAAGTCAGGGAGAGATCCCTGTTGGTGAAGCCCAAGGCTATTAAGCTACGGGTTTTTTTGTTGCTACGGTTTTTGAGTGGAATCAGAAAATTTCGGTACTTTTCGATTTTTTCTGTGACTTCTTGATTACCAGGTATAGAGATTTGCTTTCCTTCTGTTGACGATCCCTAAGCTATTAAGCGGCGGGAAAATTATTTTTCTAGGCTTCATTGGGCAGTATCAGGAAGTTTTCATATTTTTCGAATTTTTCTGTTTTCACTTGATTTACCGGGAGAGAAAATCTGTTTTCTCCCTGTGGGTGATTCCTGATAGAGAGAATGTGTCTGATTGTATTTTGTGTCTGTTGTTTGCTTATCGTTTGTGATTGTGTCTGTTCGCTTGTCGGGGATTCTTTCTCAGGATTGCTTCTCTCGTCCAAGCGGACTGGCATAGCCACGTGGACAAGTAACCAAGTTGATACATTTCAAGAAAGACAAGGTGTTTTGTTCGCAAAACGCAAGATCCGACCAGTTTCAACTAGAGTTATGCTCTTTGGGTATGGCGGATACGAGGCCTTGACCTAGTTCCACAAGTATGGGGGTCAGGTGGCGGCAGGGCCTTTTCAGGTCGCGCATTCAGTCTGCAGCACCCCTCTTTAATGTGCAAGCCTTTGCTATGAATTAAAGCAGCCTCCTAATTGGTTTGGATCGACCTTTCGGCGGAGTAGTGACCTGCTAATTTAAAAGAAAAAACTCTGTCCTTTGCCTTGGCGAAAGCCCTCATAGGTAGAGGGGGCGGTGTCCTGGAATTGTTCAGGGAGAGAATCGGAGAGAAATCGTCCGAATATTTTGGTTAGAGGGCGAATAGCAAGAAAGCCTTGCTTGATGCCCTCAGAAAGAAATTGACGGGAATACCGCCAGAGGGAAATGTTGACACGCTCCTTCTGGCAGTACAAGACGGAACATATCCGTTATCTGTTACAGATAAGGACAACCGGACTAGAAAGGCTCCTGCGGCACACTGGTCTAAGCGACTTGACAGCTCAGACGAGGAGTCGGAGAGTGGGGACTAGTACTCGGATGCCTCTGAGGCGGAAAGAACTCGTGTACCACTCAATGAAGGCGACCGTTTTGGCCTACTCTTGTCAAAACTTACTTTTATGCAGGAAGGAAAGGCAAAATTGCTTAAAAAGCAGAAGGAACTCGAAGGGAAGGTAAGACAGCTGAAGGGGAAGAAGCGTTCTGGCGCCCGCGATCTTGCCTCCGATCTTGAACGAGCTGTAGCCGAGGGAGGAATAGACCGTTTAGATCTCTGCGATGGCTCACCGGGGTCGCAGCAGGAGGGCGATGCAGAGCTGGTCGCGAAAAATAATAAGAAATCTAACAAGAAATTCTTTGAAAAATTCGCGGCCCTTTTTCTCCCTGGCCAGTCCTCAATTGCGGACCAGCTAATGGGGGAAGATATGCTCCGAATAACTTTCACAAACTATCAGACGGTTTTGGCGTGGGTGGAAGTTTGTCAGCTCAACCTTATTCGGAGTGTCCGAGAGAGCGATTGCCTCGCAAAAATAGTAGACTGTTTTATGGATTAGGTCGGGGTTTTAAAAGCCCGACGCGGATTATCAGTTGAAGTCGCACTCCGCCGAATGGCAGCTGTTGTAATGGCAGATAATTCGGGCACGTGGGATGCAGCCAAAGAGTTGGACGGGAATAATGATGAGCTACTGCCAGAGTTGTATCGTCTCAAGCTGCTTACGTCGGCTAAGTCACGTCGAGAGCTTGGAGAACGCTCCCGAAAGTCTGCCTCGCAAGGCGCGGAGACGAAGTAGGGAACATCTTCTCTAATTATAAAGAACAACAACAACTACCACTTTAGTTCTATGATGGAAAAGCGGGACATAATTCCCCTTCAGTGGTTGATTTCATGTGGAAAAGGGCATAACCAAGGGAGTAGCAAGCGGAGAAGGAAACGTTACGTAAAAAGAATGAAGCTAGACTCGATTTTGCTGAACCTTGTGTCTGGGCTTCATGGGCTCTTTGCCGGGCATGTCTTATCGCAATCCCCTTCTAGTGGTGAGAAAAACGCTGTTCAAAGGGTGGCTACCACATTCTTGCGAAGCGTCGGGGAGGAATTCTTCCGCCGAAAATATTTCGAAGCGGGGGTCTCCGTCGTAGAGGAAGCCATATTATTTTATAGTGAAAGTCATACCTGGGAGTTGGTCGATCCGTTCTTGGTGTGACTGCCTGTCGAGGGCTTGCCAGCATCCGCGGATGTCCTGGCATAATTAACCGAAGAAATTCGTAAAAAATATGGGTCGGAAGACCTGTTGGTAATGAGTCGAAAAGACAGAGAGCCACCCCAAAAAGTATTTTGCGGAGTGGAAGAAGGTGAATACATTAAGCTTGTCAAAAAACTCGAAGGGGTCGGAGTAGTGTCGATGGAAAGAGAACAAACAGAAATACAAATGGGGTGTTCGCGGTCCCCAAAAAAGAGAAAGGCGTTCAGCGCCTGATCATTGACGCTCAAAATGCCAATAAGGCTTTTGTAGCGGCGCCAGATGCAGAATTACCTAATCAGGGGCGTCTAGGAAAATAATATTTACCGCGAGGTAAAATTTTATATGTTGGGAAAACCGATATGCATAATCATAATCACCGAATGAGGATGCCAAAATTGTCACGTACATTCTTCGGATTGCCCAGTAGTAATCTAGCCTGCTCGCATAAATACCATATTATATGCTCGATGCCAATGGGATGGTCGCACTCTGTCTTCACTGCGCAAAGTGTACACAGACATATGATTTAGCGGGCTGGGCTGGAATAGCATGATTGCATTACGAACGTGACAGAAATTTTGGATTTCCAGTTCGTGGCCTATGTCAATGATTATTTTTCTTTGGGGACGGACATGCAAAAAGGAATCGAAAATCTAAAAGCTGTTGCTAGAGAGTCCAGAAAAAGTCACCTGCCATCTAAGCCAAAAAACATTGCGTGGCCTCGGGAAAGGAGCTTTACGGAGGTACTAGGCCTCGAAGTACACCTTTCTGGATTATTGCTGCCCGACGCAATAAAGTTGCGTAAATTAATTGGGTCTACAAAAGCAATTATGCAGAGGCGAAGGTGGAAGGAGAAAAGGTTACAAAGAGTGTTGGGTAAGTGGGCGTGGTTTTTGTTACTCTAGCGACAATTGTTCTCGGTTTTGTCCGCAGTACATAAGATGAGTCGAGCAGAAACAGACATTGTGGTAGCGTCAAAAAATGCCAAACAGGAACTGTCCTTGCTCGTGGCTCTCTCACCTTTAATACGCGATAATTTAAATCGAGAGGTCTTGGCGACGGTTATCTGCGTTGATGCCAGTTTCTGGGGGGTTGGCTTTGTCTACACCTTTGCATCACACCCTCCCTGGCTACTGTGGGAATCCGCATAAAACCAAGCGACCTGGATTGGAGCACAACCACGGAAGCTTGCCATCAAACACAAGTGGGATAAAACGTCACCTCTACACCTTCTAGAGGGAGAAGCATGCATAGTAGGCCTTCGCTGGGCGCAAAGACAGCAGAAAAATTTTGGCAAACGTCTTATTGTCTTCATTGATAATCAGGCGCTCATCGGAGCGTTCCGTAAAGGACGTAGCAGTGTGAAATGATTTAATCGAATATATCGTAGAGCTACGTACATACTCCTAGTGGAAAACCTTCGGCTTGAACCATTTTTTATGCCATCAGCGGTCAATCTTGCTGATGAACCCTCCCGGGCTCCATGAGCTCGCCCACAAAAGGGTAGAGCCTAGTACTCTCAAAAATTATCGAAAACGTCTGCAACACTTTTTCAACTGGTTGAAAACGCTGGACGATTTAGAACGCAACTATTCATCGAGGAGAGAGGTTGATAAGCTGTCTACACGGCATTGTGTCGAAAGACATGCGGCGAACCCTGATTTGCAATGGGCCCAAGCAGCCCAGGCAAAGTCTGCCCTAGAATTATTTTAACCTGAACTAGATGGAGATTTGCCCTTGTCTACGATTAGCATTCAGATGTGTATGAAGGCAAAACCAGTCCACCATCATGGGATTTGTCCGGAGTCAATCGCATATGCCTTGGCGTTTGACCTGTTCCGGCATGGAGAACCGGATATTGGCACTGTACTGTTGCTCCTCTTCGAAGGCTACTTACGGCTCGGTGATCGTTTAGGTTTACACACGGATGATATCGTTATCGTGGAGTTAACCACACCAAGGCCGCACTACGCCAGCATGAATATTTCTATTTCGAAGCGAGGGAGAAACGAAACAAAGACAATCCGGCCAGATGACCTCACGGATTAATTGTCCCGTCTTGAAGAGAGAAAATGGCTTTTAAGAAAGCTCAAACTCTTCGCCATACCAGCTGCTTGATTCCGAGCTCATCTATGACGTGCTACGCAACGACTTGGCGTTACACAGGCGCTGACCTCCCATATTTTGCGTTTTGGTGGTGCCGCATTCAATAAACGTTATGGTCGTCTTCTCGACCACGAAATTAAGAATCGTGGTCGATGGCAGTCCTTTAAGAATTTTAAACTTTACATTCAACCTCATCGTATGTATAGTTTTCTAAAGACTTTAACAGAACGTCAGCGGCTCGGTTTTCAGGCGGTCACTACCAGCGCGTCAACGTTTTTCAACATTTCGCCAACCTGTTGGGTTTGGGGTCGGGAGTCAGTGCAGGCACATATACAGGGACAGGAAGGCTAATTGAAATAGAAAGAAGATAAGAAGTTCTTTTGGTAGCGATCTCGGACTAAGGAATTTTCTAATGGAAAATGTCTTGGACTTAGGAATTTTTTTCGCTCAACTCGAAGATGATTTTAAACAGTTCTTTGTACAGAATCATTTTTTTCTGTGCAAAATCAAAATTAATCGATTTTTGGACTCGATGGGAACAGCCTGGAACTTTTGAATTTTAATGGAATCTCTCGGGTTCTTTAGGTTGGATACTCGGGAAGACTCTGGGACTTAGTAATTTTTCTGCGGGGTCATTTTTAGTTTTGATTGATTTTTTAACCAGTTCCAAAAAATTGTGTTGCTAATCAGAAAATTCTGAATCTCAGACTGTAATGGATTTTGGTTCTTAGGGTAGTCGATTGGCAGATGGGGTTGCTGGAGAGTGGGTCGGTCTCCACAGGGCCATCCTGGACTGAAGTTCTCGCACAGTGCTTTGCTTGGATTTATTTTTGAGTAATAGCTTTGTACAAATTAAATAATTGTTGTTGTTGACAAAAAATGTTTTTCTCCCTTAGGCGAGAAGCGAAGCGAATGCGAAGCGGTGATAAAGTCTTTTGGCTAAACGAACGTAGAGAGCTGGCAATAATGAACCAAGTAGCAAATAAGTATTATAGATACGGGGACCAGCTACACTAATTTGCAACTGTACGAAACCCGTTCAGCTAGATCCATAATCCACGCCATCGAAGCAATCTGCATCTATCACCATGAGGCACCAGAGGCAGTCTCCACGGACGATGAATAGAAGTGCATTGATTTTCGTCAATTCCTTAGCACATATAACATTGCTTTTAAACCACGCCCGACACAGTGCCACAACAAGACGGTAATTGTGGAACGAAAGAATGCGACCGTTAGAACCATCATTAAGAAATTTGACGATGAACGTAGCAACGCTGACAACGAAACTCTACTTCAACGTGCAGGTTTCTTATCAAACCTGTTCTCTGGCAGCAAACTGTTCAGCTAATTTGAACTCATCTCTGCCTACCGGCCCTCCATCCTGGGTATATCAAGCACAATCGATACAGAAGCACTTCTAGAAACACATAGACAGCAAGTGGCT
The DNA here is from genome assembly GCA_019155205.2 of Gracilaria vermiculophylla. Classification (NCBI taxonomy): domain Eukaryota; phylum Rhodophyta; class Florideophyceae; order Gracilariales; family Gracilariaceae; genus Gracilaria; species Gracilaria vermiculophylla. The sequence goes on along the minus strand of JAHNZQ020000181.1, from coordinate 1,213,084 downwards.
TCCAGCAAGCTACAGCGGTTTTTGCACTCCAAAGCTCACCAAGCACACCGCCCCTACCTCTTCTCACCAGGCGACAGTGTGTCAGTATTCTAAAAGACTAGCAAGCAGAACGAAGACATCCAGTGGATTGCAGCAACCGTCATCGCCGCTTGTCCACATTTTTTGGAAGTACGTTGTCCATCCCGAGGACTTCCCATGCAAGTGGCATACGAAGACGTACGATTCAAACTGCAGAACAATCCAGCTGCTGAGCGAATGTCCTGTTTGCTGGAAGACGAGCTCGTAATACCGGAGACAGCAAATGAAGTCCACGAAACCCCAAACGCTCTGAATACACAGTCCACCGTGCTCCTACCTGAGTTAATACCACCTCAGCAAAAGTAAAGCAAGCAGAAACCATCGTGAACAAGCATCTCTCCTGGCTTTCACCCCGCAACCACTCTATAATTGTCCTGATGGAGGCGTGCGTGATGTCAGAGAAGTCGCATTCAATGCTCATAGCAGCAAAGGACCCAATATAAATGGAAAGATACTTCAACGAGACCTATCACGCGAATTGGAAACCATATACGAGGCTATCGGATTCAAACAAGCCACTACAACTCAACTCAGCTTCGAACCGACTTTCATCCTACAAAATCCGCTTAAACAGGAACACGATTCCAACAGAACCGAAGCATATGAGAAGGTGTTGGAATGCGACGTACCTCGCTACGTTAACATCATCACCTCCCACGTCCTATACAAGGTGAAAACCGACGAAGAGAGTACAGGCAAGATAAAGGTACGAATGGTCTCGCACGGCAAGCTCGATGGCGAGAAGGACACCATCGCAAACGATTCAACAATTGCCTCACTTTTTATTGTAAGACGCTTACTATCGCTAATCACCTTCTTGGTATACAGGATTGGTACTGCAAAAATGAAAGGTGCTTTCTTGCAGAGCGTACCTATCACACGCGATATATTCGTGCGGGCACCACGAGAATGGAATAGCAAACGCGGCAAACTATGGAAGCTATGCGAGCAGCCATATGGCACACCAGACGCAGGACGGAAATGACAAAAAGAAGTGGAGATATGTATGACCGAGCAAGCTGGAACACAAAAGGTTTTGAAATCTCGCCACTATTTTTCAAACGCAACACACTCGGCAACATAAAGCAACTCATTGCGAAGGTTAAGATCGCTCAGTATCCTCTGTAACGAGAGGCGGGCAATTTTGGCCAAGATATTCCGCCGAAACGGAGTTTGTTTCAGGTCTTTTCCAAGGAAGCCGTACCAATCTCACCGACTCATGCCGCGTGAGAGGGTTTGGCGGGACTGCGCTGAAATCCGTTTTTGCACGGAGCTAGCACGCAACGAGGACCGATGCCTTTTCCTCCCGAGTGAGATCCTTATAGTAGGCTGCAATCGAAGACAAATCTCGGATCGAGAACAGACCCTGCGCGGAAGTGTAACAGTGAGCATAGCACAGATGGCAGATCAACTCTACCGCGCGATGCGGGGAAATATCTCGAGCATCGGGGACTCGTCCTTGCATGCCGGAGTTTAACCAACCTGGAAGTTGGTTACGGCCATAACCGTTTCGAAACGGAATACAAGGGGCCTAAACCCGTTCGTTACCAACTTACAATGCTGCGTCATCTCTCGCGGTCTCATACGTCTCCTCCGCCGTAGATGGGAGCTTTGAGGTAGGGATCGACAGAGCGTCTACTTGGCTGAGGTAAACAGTGTCACACCCCGGTTGGGGATGCTCCTTGTTCATGAGAGAAAGGGGTGGAGACCTGTTCTCCATAACCAACGCATTTGCAAACCTTGACCTCTGATAGGCTTTGTTAGCACGAAGTGCATCACCTTCGTCTCGTGTGTACTGCATTACCTCTAGTAAAATGAGGCTCGGCTTATCTCCCCGATGTCAAACGACCAAGGTTTTGACCGCGAGGTGCAAACCGTCGATGAGCATGGCACTCCTCTCAATAGCGGGATAGACGTTACCACAACGGTGCAAACCCTTGTTAAGGCGTACCGAATAGTCCGTTTTTGTCTCTCAGTTTTTCTAAGGGGTGTCCCACAGATCGTGAATGGCGCACTGAAGGGCCTGGTTGGTGGAATAGGAACGCAGCAGGTACCGCACTGCTTCAGGCCAGCCACGCACCCCTCCTTTGGAGGCTCGGCTTGAGCTTCTGACAGAGATGCATTTGTCTTAAGCCATCCTCCGTAGGAAATACGGCAATGTAACGTAGGCTCACCGCTTATTAATCCCGAAAACATCGGCTGCAGCGACAAATCGCGCCAAAAACTCCAATTCCATTCTGGGGTCTTCTTCAGAAAAGGTATGGTTACGCAGGGCGAGTTGCATTCTCTTGATGCAGGCCTTCACTCTTCCCGTGTCACAGGTTGTTCTTTCCATAGAGTAATTTTCCAGCCGGTAGTATCGGAAAGACAAAAGCTTCCTATACATCGGGTCCGTCGGCTTCAACTCCTTGAGACCAAGGTGTCTTATGCCCTTTGTGCGTGCCCGAAAGGCACCGGCAGTAGCGGACCACCACTCGGAGTAGGATGACCCCACTTTTGGGTCCTCAGCACTAGACTCCGAGCTCTCACAACCTTCCCAATCACTCGGCAAAGAACTCGATGAAGTCGATGTATCATCATACTGGGCACGCTTGTACTCTTTAGATTTCTGCCTACATCGATCCCTTCGCATCCCTCTTTAATCATCTCGTTGAGAGACTGCACCTGGCCCAGCCAGGATTGGCGGGTCTTTCATGAGTTCCTTTCCCAACGTCTCTAGATGGGATCGAAAACGGTTAAACTGGGTCCCAACTTCTTCTACGAAGGCAGCAGGTCCCCTGAAACACTCCAGTACGGTGCTGACATCTGACCTCAGAAGCCGCAAGTCCTTGACGATCTCCCTTACGAGGTTCGCCTCACCAAACCCCCATAAGATGGCGAACTCCCTCGAAAGGCTTTCATTGGCTGCTCGTAATACTAGGTCCTCGACCCCGAAAAGTCCAATTGTACCAGGTGCTGCTTGGCCTACCGCTTCGATGGAATTCGCCGTAAACGACCGAGCACCAGGTGTCATACTATTCAGCAAAGCTGGGGAGAGATCTCAGTCTTCCAACTAAGCCCAAGCCCAAAGATTTGGGAGCCTTCGCGGCTAGAATCGATTCAGACCGGATCGGAATCCGTGAAGGCAACCAATTGCCCGGTTGGCCACCATCTTGGTGGGGGCAACTGCAAGTGATTACAGGCTCCGTCCAAAATGGCTTCTTCGACATCCTAAAACCGTAGAAACGGGAAAAACTCTGAGATCATCGGCTAACGAATCCTCAAAGAGGAGACACATTTTCAAGTGATCTTTCTAAGTCGAGAGACCACTTGTAGTGCAATAGCTCGCGGGGGGATAAAGAACACAAAGACGTCCAAATCTTCCTCTGCGGAGGTAGTTCGGTGGTAGAGCCCTCTCGAAAGAACAACCCAATAATGTCGTGTGTCACACACGTGTTCTCGAAATTCTAGATCACCCTGCTAGAACGCAATGCGTGGATATTAAAAACCAAAAAATCTGCAATTATTGCAGTATGCGCTGGTTGCTCGGCGCGCATTGCCGATTCTTATAAAAAAACCTTCACCTCGCCCTTCCTAGCATTCGTTAGTTGCAGTTTTGTCCTAGTTTCTAGTTTAGCGGCCATTGAATGTAAGTGGAAAGGAAGTTTAATACCCTGCTCGTGGGGATACGTTCGAAAACCCACTACGCAAACGAGCAAACTACAGCAGGGTAATAATACTAACCCTCGCGCACACGGGTTCTGCGTCTGTCTCTCTGAACGATATCGCCTAGAAGTACATCGGGCAGCTTTCCCCATTCTCATACACCCTCCGCGCACCCATCCAGCTCCGCATCCCTCCAGCCCGCTTCTACTCCTGCTCATGCATTGTCCACCACAGACTGTCTTACCGCAACCTAATTGTCAATTTGTGCCACTCTTTTTACCCTCCCGTGCCCTCGATCACACAGAGCGATTACGGAATCTTTGAAACATCACCAACGAGTCGGCGCTCAACGCCGCGCGGCAGGTGCTCACTGCGGCCTACACGCCGGTGATGCGCTTGCCGTCGTCATCACGCGTGGCCTCTTGTGCGCTCGCAGCCATGCGTGCGCCGTGATGCGCCCCATGCTTGGTCTACATGCACCGGGCCAGTGTTCACGCGTCCCGCCACCGCCAGGGCTTGCGCCGCCTCCGCCTTACGCTTCGCCGTGTTGGCATTACACCTCTGGTCGCTGCGTTCGTCGCGCTCTGGGCCAAGCCGGGTGCACGACCACTCCCACCTCCCCCGGTGCGCATCTACGAGAGCGAACCCACTCTACGGCGGCTGAGCTACCTGTTGTGTTCTCCGAGACATGTTTGCGTTTGTCAACATCCTTTATGGGCCTCTCGCCTTCACGCGCCGACCGCGCCATCTTCGTTCCATACCAGCTTCGCCACTACACTCAAGCGGGAAAAGATCCATGCCGGTGGCCACGGCGGGATCTACCAGGTTGAATGCGACCATCACCGACCTGCCTCAATCGCCGCGCGTCAGGCTTTCTTCCGCTCAGCGCCTGGTCTTTTCGGCCGGCGAAAGACCTACCCGCCGCAACTTGTTTCCTGGGGGCCGCCTCCCCTTTGACATGGAGGACCAAGAACCGACGCTCTGCGGCTCTTCCTGCTTCACGTCATGAGGCTCAGATTGTACCGGTTGGCTGTCGTCCTCTACCACAACTTTGGTATTGTTGGTGGTGGTCGTAGAAAAAGGAAGCAAAGTATGTGAAGAGCTCAAAGCCGAGTTGCTGGAAGTCGTTTTGGCAGTTTCACGGTCTTGCTTGAAGCTTCGTCCTTTTTCTTGAATTGCTTTCAAATCGCAGACCAATCTGCGGGTTTCCCTATCCCAATCACCCGGCCAGGAAGCAGACCATCCTACACAGCGAAGACCATTGAATTTTCATCTGTCATGCCCCACGCTTTAAAATAGAAAAGCGTTTGAGGATATGAGAATGAAGCAGTGTGTGGTCCCAGAAGAGCAGGTAGTACCGCTTCTTGATGAGCGGAAGACTTATTCTTCGATGAAAGAGACTTTGAATGCCAGTTAGTCAACCCGGTTTGTGCATGAGATGCCTCGGATGCATTTCGTGCATGCACATCACTTTGATCGCCGCGGACATGCAATGCACTGGACGCATTCCAAACCTGACGTTGGCCAGAGGCAGGGTGCTTCTTTTCCTCGCGAAAAACACGTTTTCGCTTCCACTCCCCCAATGCCTTTACAAATCGTGGTAGGTTCTGCTCATCATACTCCAAACACCCAATAACATCCGTGAAGTAGTTTTCGTTCAACAGCACTTTAAGCACGCTATTGGCACCTAAGCGAAATAAGCAGCGAATAAGAACGTTTAGCACGCTTAGCAACTCGACGTCTCTACTGACTTCGGCTTCGCAAAATGTGTTACACAGCGATGAGATGAAATGGGGCGATGACACCAGTCGTGCGAACGCTTGACGAATGTTTTGATTCTCCATAACGTTGGACTGCATCATAAGATGCACCAGCGTCATAAGTCCTTCACGGTTGGGATCTGACATAGCCAAAATTATCTGTTCCATACCAGCAAGGTTGGTGGTGGTCGTCGGAGACACGCGCACAGGAATTTGGGAATGTGAAAGAATCATGTAACCCGCGCCCTCCCGAAAAAGCACCTCCTCAATCGCGTCCTGATTCCACGCGACATTGGAAACGGTTTCCTCAAACAGCCGCGGTTCATGAGCGCCAACAGCGGTGGAAACATCGGGCAAGCGAGCCGGCGACGTAGGCGCATGGTGCGTTTCGCGTTCGTCGGTATCGGCGATATTCGCATCGCCAACATGCGGTTCACGCGGCTGAGATGGGCTGGGACGCTCGGGGTGGAGAGATTGCGGCGGCAATGACTGGTGTGCTGTCGCGGGCATCGTTGCGTCATCTGGTATGGAGTGATGCATCTGTTGGTGCGGCTGATGCGGTTGGTGGTGCTACTAGTGATGGTACTGCTGCTGGTGGTGGTGCTGCTGCTGGTGCTCTTGCTGCTGTGCGTCGCGAGGCGAATGAGACTGGGGTTTGAGGTTTTCGAGCATGAGAATCTTGCTCCACAACTCGAAGCATCCGTCCACATCGGCGAAGGAGACAGCAACCTCAGTGGGTGAGTTCGAGTCGGGAGAAGGTCGCTCATTACACGTGATGATGTTCTGCTCCGGGCGGCGGTAGTATGAATCGGCGGGATGCAGTTGGGAGGAGAGCAACAGGGAGCCGTTGGTTTCTGCCAGAACGCGCACGTTGAACAGTTTGGTGTGCGGATCAGGCAGGCAGGTGAGAAAGCCAGTTCCACGGTCGTCCTATTTGCCGTCCTCAGCGAGAAAAAAGAGCTTGACACGCCTCCCAGCGGTGGCCACAGGGGTGGCCATGAGGAAGCACAAAACGCTGACATACGCGAAGCGCCGCCAGGAACGCACAGCGGCGCGCCGTGAGACAGCGGAGCGTGCGAGAAAGCGAAAGGCGAAACGCGCCGGGAAGGATGAGGGGCAACTGCAAGCAAGGACGGCAGACGAGCGGGACGTAGGCGTGGGCGGGAGTTGCCGATTCGTGGAGTCGGTGGAGCGGTGCGAGCGCGCTGAGGAGACAGCGGGTGCGGAGGGCAGAGGAGCGCGCCGCGCGTAAAGCCACTGAAAGTGATGTTGAGCACTTGCGCACGCTGCTGACGCTCGCGTTTGTTTCCGTGATTGCTGCCCTCGCCGCCACCATTTTCAAAAACTTTGGGGCCGCGTTTTTTGTGGCACCGTGCGCTGCGCACGTTGCCAGCGCGCAAGCCCACGGGCGCAACTGTGCCAGCACGTCGCTGCCGCCACAGCGGCGCAGACTCGTCCCAATCGCCGCTTCGATGACCTCTTGTTTCACCGCGGCGCTTTCTCTCCCGTCTCGTCCCGTATTGCCTTATCTACGCTTCCTGCTCCAAGTGGCTGCCTGTTCCTCATTATCCTCTTCACCTCCCCATACTCCTCCTTTTCGCCATTCCCTCATCCTCCGCCTCCTCCACCTTGTCCACCTCATCCATCGTCTGGGATGCTTCTCATTTCAATACCCCCTCTTTACTACCCCCAGATGCAGGTGGATACGGACGTAGAAACCTCCGAACGCCATCACGCGCAGCCGCAGCACCAACCTCACCAGCCACCGCTCAATGACGGTGTCATACAGTAAGTCCCCCTACACCCTGCCGTCCACGGCATGCCAGCTCCTCTCAGGCTGTACTACATCTCCGGCTTGGAGTTTGAATGCCCCCAACGTTACACCGTCGATCGCGTTATCCGCCGCGGCGCGTACGGAATAGTGTGCGCCGCCATCAATCACGTCCGCAAGGAGATGGTCGCCATCAAGAGAATCGACGGCGTCACGCGAGACCTCATGGATTGCAAACGCACGCTGCCCGAAATGCTGCCACTGGGGAGTACTTGCCGCATGCGGTTGAAGGAGTACTGAAAACGGCATGGGAAGCGGTGAAGATGTACCGTATGGAGTTTCGAAATGAAAGGGTGTGTGGAGGGGAACGACGGCAAGTTTGTGGTAGCTCGGAGCGGAGAGCGATAGTTGCCTGAAGGATACCATCGACTGGGAAGCTTTACTTGGCAGTCAGGGAAGACTACTTTTTGAAGCATATGAAGAAGCGGCTTGGGGCTGTTTTGGATTGCTTTGTAAGCTCGTGCCTGCCAGAGGAGGAATCGTTCGAGCTACTAAAGAGCAGGCGTATGGAGGAGCTGCCATTAATGCATGTGTAAGTAGAGGAGGAGGACGGGGCCAGAGAGGGAGAGGAGAGGGTGGAGTGAAAGAAGAGTGTTGAAAAGTGGTGGTATTTATTGGTTGGGGAGATGTGGCTTTGCTGTGGGGTCGCGGTAGAACCGATTGAGGTAGAATCAATGGAAGCGCCAGTGGAGACGAGGGGTGAAGGGAGGAATGGCGTAGTTCGGACGGACAATGTGAATGGCGCCGAGGATGGAGGATGCAGGGATGAGTCCGAACCATGGGGTGACATTATCGGAGTCGGATTGTATGGAGACGGGGACGGGATTAGTGGTGTGGCTGTGTTCATCGTCTGTTGCCCATCTCGGGCTTATGCATTTGAGAGTGAGATCGACGCCGTCTTGAGGTGGGACTTTTTCAAAGAACTGGACGAAGGCAAAATCCTTTGGGTCTGGGCTGGGGGGGGTGGAGGAGTGATATGTGAAGCGAAGGAGAGATATGAGCTCGTTTGTTGGGGGTTAGGCGATGCTTGCAACGCCTCTGGTGTCTCCGAACGGCGGGGATGTTGCGGGCGAAGAAGGAGCAGTGCGGGTAGCAGCAGTTGGGAATGATGTGGAGTGGGAGGGACAATTGGAACCCAGTGTGGTGTAAGGAGGTGTCGAGGAGGGTAAGACTGCAGTATGGCTCGCGGGGAAGGGGAAGGAATATCGTAATGCACGTGATATAGAGTTGTGGAGTGGTCCGTGGAGGTGGTGGGTTATCTGCACGAGAAGTGAAAAAGTTAAACCAGATCGCCAGTGCCGGGAAACTGGGGCTACCGCCTATTTGATTGTCTATCGAGCTATGCAGCCTGAATACTAGGTGTATAGTCCTGATTTTCGACTGGCGAAAACTGCAGAAAGTGAAGTTGAATCCCTCTTATCTATTCAGACAGACAAAGATAATTGCAGTTAAGTGCCAGTTTTTCTTTCACACAAAACTAACTATTTCAAATGCATGAAGGTATTTTAGAAAATTTGCACATCCAAAACTGAATAATTTTACCGGTTTTTTCGTCGTTTCTGTACATTCTTTTTTGAGCGGTAAACTAGCAGTCCCGTAACACTTACGGTAAGACCGGGGTTGCCTGGGCAAAAATTGGCGGAAGAGGTATGAGAAAGATTCCCACTAGGTGTATGTATGAGCATGTGGTGCGTCTTTGGAGGAAACAGGTGGAAAAGAAAAATGGAGCGCGTGTCACCTCATCCACAAGGTGGAGGATGTACTATCAAGGTCGGATAAAGGAAGGTAGCCGAAAGGCAAACGACGGCGATCCGTAAAGATGCTTGTACCAGAAACGAGCACAGTGAAACAGGTAGTATCCCAAGCGTGAGTACTCTTAGTGAACAAGGCGGATGAACGACCGTACGCTACGAGATATCCCTCGTGAGAAGCAAATACCGACGTAGGCAGAAGGCTCGGAGCCGGAACCTTGGTTTCCGCTTACTGACGGCGGCATCAGAGATGCCGTCGCCTTCATGCACTGTAGTGTTAGTCAAGTAAACAGGGAAAGTCCTAAACAAATTAACAAATAAATAAATAAAATATCGGCCATTTCGGCCACCTCCAGTGTACTGTACCAGACACCGGGCCTTCCGGGAGCTCCTCATGCCACGCTTGTAAGATAGGTGCGACCAAGAGCTTACGTGGGAGGTAGTTATCTTAATCATCTCCTGTGGATTCCAAACTACGAGCCCATATAAAGAAAAACCTGGAAAAACGGGCATGTACTTCATAAATGGCTCTAGTTCCTCCACTTCACAAGCAATAATAGCTGAAAAGAATCACGTTAAACGCCAAAATAAGTCCAACAGTGCTATCGCTCGAAAATGGAAGCGTTCTAGAGTCACAATTGCTAATTTTTTCAAAACTCCGACTCTCTGTGGATGAAAACGATCTCCAGGACGCCCTAAAAAGATCCGTCGAGCAGGCAAAAATGGAAGTAAGAGAGAGTTGTGCAAAAGAAAATGTATCATGCAAAACATTTTGAATGAATCTCAATCTCAAAGTATCAAAATCAACTAGATGGAGGCAAATAAACTACACAGATTTATTAAAGTATTAAAAAATGAAAAAAACGTTCTCTCTTCAAGACCTTAACAAGCAAGAGAGCGTTGACTGGTGTGCTGTAAAAGCCTATTGGAAAAACTAATGGGAAAATTTTATTTGTACTGATGAAAAAAATTCAATTTGGAAGGACCAGATTAGTACAAATCTTATTTGCAGAATCTTCGTAAAGAACGTCATGAAGTTTACACCAGGCACTCAGATGGAAGCTCTGTAATGGTCTGGGCTGGCGTTTCTAAAAAATGTTTCACTCACATTGCATTTAATGAAACAAACATGAACGCGGAAAAATATTAAGAAGTTCAATGCACTTATTTGCTACCATCTAGTTTACATTTCCATGAAGAAAATTTCATTTTTCAACAGGATAATGCGCCAGTACACGCTGCGTCTTTAGTCAAAAATTGGGTAGAGGAGCCAGAGCTATCTGTGTTGGAGGGGCTGGCGCGCTTACAAGATTTGAACCCATTCGAAAACGTCTGAAGACTGCTGCCTAGGATGGCTCGTAAGCACGAAAGGCAATTTCAGACAGTTTTTGAACTCAAAAACTGTATTGCAGATTGCTCGACATCTTTAATGTTTGAAACCGAGGAAAAGTACATCAATTAGATGCCGAAACTTTTCATTAGCGCTATGCAGCAGAAAGAATGCATAATAAACTCTTGAGCGTCTCGCTGTAAAGATTTGATGCTGATGGACATGTGTTTTTGAAACGGTTTCATGATTTCTCTCCCTTCCCGTACTAAAACGAGGCGTTCTGTATAGGATGTATTTCTTCCTTTGGGAAGAGGCTCCAAAAGTTAAAAAAAGAGATACAGTCTGTTTCAAAATTTTATCACGATGGCGTCAAACTTAATGTATCCTGATTTTGGTACTGTACGACTACAAAATCGAGTCTTAAAATACATTCGAATCCGAAAATCATTTCAAAAACATAACATATTTATCCTACTTCAGTCTCTTTTGGCGACCCAGTAAGAAATATTTCCTTCCTTTTGCTGAATCATGATAATACAGCGTTTGGGCATTGAATTAAAGTAGCCGTTAATTGTCGAAAATGAAATATTGTCCCAAAAATTCTTAATACAGTTTTTCAAATAAACAAATGTGCTAAACTGTCTTTCATGGTCATGCCGTAAAACATTCTTGAAAATAAACGCCATAAATTTTCAACTAGCTTTATGTCCAGTGAGCACGCTGGCCCTCCCATTATCTTACTGTATGCTTCGTTTACCCATTCGGACACCAATTTTCATTTGTGTACTGGGGCATTATCTTCTTAAAAAGCAAACTTTTCTCCGTGTACACAATATCTACAAGGTAGCATGTAGATATAAAGAACTCCTTGCCAGCGTGCAAAGGCCATTTTTCCATCAATAAATGCAATATATGTTTTTCCGTATTTTGGTATACCAGCGCATACCATTCCAGAACCGCCTCTAGAGTGTTTGGAACAAATTTTAGAGCGTTTTTTTCTGAGTACATCCCAATAAAGTTTATAACAATTTGAACAATCCAAGTTGAACATTTCTCCCTCAGAAGAAAAGGACGGTGTCCCATTGATCTTTTCAATACGCCATGTTTGCAAACCAGAATATCCCGTTTTTCCTATGAAGATTTTCTAAAATGAATGCTTTCTTCATTTTTTTATACTTGAACAAATTCTTCTTATTTATTTCCCGCCATATTGTTGATTTAGATGTATTGATGTTTAATTGTTTTGCAATTTTCATGCACAAAACATTTCCTCGACGCAGTTATCGTTTTCTTCCGCGTCCATCTGCAGCACGGAAAAGGTGTAGACATCCTGTAGATTTTTTATTCCATAAGTTGCTGGATTTTTAAGAAAATGGTGAATGGTGACCGGATGACGCTTCAAAGGTCGCCCAATTTCCGCATATGATTTTCCATCAGCTTTCAATTCTACGGTTTAAAACTGTTCAGAGCCCGAAAAAGGTGATCCTCGAGCCGTACTGATGGGTGTTATCAATATAATGTTATGATTATGAAACGGTTTTTACTTATAAGTTGTGCAAAAGGCGAACTACATTACTACTTTGGCGCGTTTGTTAAGCTTGATATGAGTTTGGAACGCAATGTAAGGGAGCTCCAGAATCAAATTGCGCCTATGTTTCCCTAAGTATTCAACGTGTCACTCTTAATCAATCTCATGTGAAAATCACAAGGTTTGCGTAATCTCTCTATTGCGGCTCCCACGTCATACTCCATTAGAGCATTTCCACCAAGACCATAGACAAATAAACAAATCCACAAATCAAATTGCAATGTGTAATGCAGTCAATGGTTGGGCCATAATTCGAGTAAAATAGTTTTAGCTCACATTTTGTCAACCCCATCAGTGAACTGCATAAACTTGAAGGAAGATGCCACAGATAGCCTGTGAATCGATGAGATAGCCGATGACTGACTTTTGCACACGGTGTCTCTGATTAACAGCAGCAGTAATCAAGAAACGGAGAGAAAGCATGGAGGGTCAGTGCCAGGTTATGCACAAAAAGTTGAGCGTGAGAGAAAAGAAGCAGCACAGCGACTCTGTAATGAAGGTTTCTTACCTGCCCATTTTTATAGCTCCACGCACTATTAACGTCGCTTTCGAACAATCCGTCCCATTCTCGAACGCTTTTTCTACAGATTTGGAAGTGCATGACCCTTACTTTACGCAACGCACAGATTGCAACAGTTGTAAATGACTAAAATCTCTACAGAAAGGTACAGCATCGCCGCGTTTATTGTCCCACGGTTCGGCGGCGAAGTCTGTAGATAAGTATGTCAGAATTGGAGAGTCTAGTGCCCTGGAATGCATGGATAGGTTCTGTGAGGCAAGTGTGCTCTGCTTCGGTGAGGAGTATTTGCGCACATGTACAAAAGAAGATCTTCAAAACCTATTGGCAAGGTCGGAGAAAAGGGGGTTTCCAGAGATGATTGGTAAAATTGATTGTGCGTAGTGGGTATGGAAAGACTGTTCTACGCCTTATCATGGGCTATTTCAGAGAGAAGGAGGGGTTGCAACGATTGCAATGGAGTGTATTGCGGACTATCAGCTGTGGATTTGGCATCTATTCTTTGGGATGCCTGGAAGCGCTAACGATATTAATGGGCTGGAATCATCTACATTGTCAAGCAAAGTAGCGAACGGTACCTGCCTGCTTCCAGTTCAGTATAAAATTGAGGGAGAAATGCGCTGTGTGCCCTACTTGTCGGCTGACGGAATATTTCCAAACTGGCCTTGTTTCATCCAGACGGTTTCACAACCAATTTCGCGGAAAGAAAAGTTAATGGCTGTTTGCCAAGAAGGTGTGAGAAAGGATTTTGAGTGAGCGTTTGGCGTATTGCAGGTTAAATGGCCCATTCTCGGTCGTTGCAGTCGTTTTTGGTATAAAACAACAATGCTGCCATTCATGAAATGTTGGGATATTTTACATAATATGATGGTTGAGCACCGTATGGCAATTTCCGAGGCTGCAGAAAGTCAGTCTGGAAATGAGAGTGGTGATACTGATGTCAAATAATGAAAGCCGATGTGGGAAACCGATACTGGAAACAACAATCTCGTACCGCCAGATGGTTCGATCGCAGCAATGTGTGCGTTATCTAGACTTACAAACAGACAGTCGGAAAACTTTCGCACCAGATAGTTGGTTATGAATCATCTGTAGGATTTTAAAGGCAACAAATAATCGCATTCGATGCGCGCTTCGCGCGCTACGTGCGCTGTTCATGGGTGCAGGCGCAGTCCGCGTGGTAGTGGCATAGGCTTTGTTCCTCGGCCTGCCGCTCCGGCGGAGTCTTCCCTCGCCGCTCAAAGCGTACGTCGAGAGCGAACAATGATCGTTTATTCAACGTTGCTATACTTAATTGTGGGCTTCAGTGTTCTCTTCCCTGAGAAGATCTGCAACAACACGCGCACACCTAGTATTAAAGTACTCGAAAGACTGACTGCTATAGCATCCGGACGGTGCATTGGTATACAGTAGTATTACGAAATGTCGTCTTAGCGACTGAGCATCGACAATTTCAGCAGCAAGTCGAATTTTCTTAGCAGATTCTTTTGTCTTTCTTTGATTCTCTTTCGCTCTTTTACTTCCTATTGGACGCTTTTTATGTACAGGGACGACCAAATCGTAGTCATTAAGAAGCTCCGCTCCGCTTTGCATAGAGATAGCTGTAGAGTAATTGTCTGTAATACAATCTTTCGATACCTCTCCACCTACTTTGTATTTTTCGTGATTACCAAGGATATGCCAAGACTTTATAAAACGAAAGGGTGTACCACAGTCATGCTCAACTTCATTTACTTCTGTACGATTGTAAAGAGCAGTCGCCATGTTGATCATGTCTCCGATTGAGATGTCACTAGGGCGAGACCGCACAACGCGTGCATGACAACCAGCAAAGCGCGTGCATTCATTGTGAACTGTTATGTAACGGGCCTTGACTGATTCCATTGATCTAATCTTTCTGTTTGCGTGTTTGAACTTGTCATTGTAGATGTTTTGAACACTCCGAAAGAGTAAATTCCCTTCTTGCTCAGGACCAACAATAGGATTCTCGGAAGCTGCAATCCACGCTTTTGTAATTGTTACATCTTCAATAGGTGTAAAGCTGGATCCTCGGGCTATTATTTTCTTCTGAGTATCGGTAAGCTTCGTGGTTAGGTCTGTTGCCGTCGAAGGAGGTTCAGTTGCCGTCATGCTCGGGGAAAGTGTGTGAACGATGATGAGAAAGGTTAACATGTTTGTTGATGGAGCGCCATAACTATTTGGATGCCAAGTAGTTTTGCGCTTGCCGCGAAATTGCATCCAATAACTGCTCTGCATTTGGAAAGCTAAATCGCTCTGAATATTGGAGGTATCCGAGCAAATTTTACATATTTGGACCCCGGATTTCTACCTTGGATAATTTTTTACCTTTCTTTTTACTTGTGGTGCGACACGATAAAAGTAAATTTTCAAATTTGATGATTTGTGTATTTGGATCTGCATAACTGGAGATTTTCTTAGAGCATGTTTAGTGTGTCTCTAAATTTCTCTCTCTAAAACACCGATTCAGAGACAGAAAATATATATATGAGATGCAGTCAAACCTAGTGGTGGCCTCGAACCGGAAGGGTCCGAGTAGTACACGCAACTGAGAGCCAACATGGGCCAATGATACCAATACCTCATACAATATACCAAAAGGCAAGGTCCATCACACCTCTCCCGATTTGTAATTTCTATCACGTTGGTTCTGTCTCTCCCTCTTTATTCATGTCTGAAACTATCCGTCGACACTGACTTCAGCATCTTATCGACTATGATTGATCAGAACCTTCTAGAAACGCAGACGTTGATATATGTGAGCAATGTTTTTCAGCAAGCGATGGCACTATTATTGTTTGCTGTCAATAAGCGTAGGCGGAAGAGGGTCAAATACAACTGTCGTGGTAGTCTTCATGGATCCCAATACATACAAAGGGGCCAATCTGCATGGACTAAGCACTATTTGCAGCCGAACAGTGTGTACAATCTTTGACAATTTCGAAAACCCTTTTGCGTCCCTCGGAGCATGTTTTGGTGGATACATGATGATTTTTTGGTGCACTTTCCGCACATATTTAAACAACGACGTTGCGCTTACGGTAAGCTCGGGCATAAATCTGAGGTTAAAGTCCTAGCATTTTTTCGTTTTCTGGGCACGAACCGCAGTTTTGATGACTTTGATTATGGCTCACGGATGTCTGTAGAGTCAATTAGATATTATTTACATGGGTTTTGCGAATGTTTTTTTGAAACTGTATGGACCGAATTATCTCAACAGGAGACAAAGCAAGTGTAAACTTGACGCAGTCTCTAGCGGCTATGAGGGCGTTGGATGTAAGGGTTGCGTGGGAGCGATTGACTGCTGCAAATTGACGAGGAAGAATTGCCCGCTAGAACTCAAAGGACAATATCAGAGCGACAACGAAGGCAAAACGGCGAAAATAACTTTGGAGGCATGGTGCGATTGCAACTTATACATCTGGCATTGGGCTGCTGGGCGTCCTGCAACAAACAACGATCTAGCACTGGTTGGAGCATTACCGCTAATCAACGATATTCTATTGAATCGATTCCCTTTTGCATTAAACACACCGTACAAAGTACTTTCGACGTCCCCAGAGCGTTATTTGTGTAGTACAGTGGCTGGTAAGGAAAAAATGGTGTTTTGGTCTTGTGATACAATATTACTTAGGAGGGCTCGTGTTTTATTAACTGAGCCACGTGGTGCATAATTCTGCCCGCGTGCGGTACAGTATCCTTAAGAGACGGTAGAATTATTATTTTTTTAAGTTAATTTGCGGAGGTATTTACTACAGTAGTATGACCTGCCGAGGCGGGCTCCTGGCTTGATACTTCATCTGCCAGTTGAGCTCCACCTCTGGGGAAGTAAAGACAAGCACCCTTGAGTCTTCATCTACTATTCCGGTTGGAGACTCCCGTCCATCATCCTCAGGTTTCTAAGCCGCCGATTCCCAGTTCGCATCATCGCAGCGCCTATAGGAGCATTGTCCGCCCAGTGAACCTCCCCCTTCGCTTGATGTATGCGGATCCTCTTTAAGAATTCCGCCGGCTCGCGACAGTGGATACCGGAGACCACCTTTAGGAACACGCACCTTTGGAGTCAACAAAAACTCCCAACGGACAGTGTGCTCTGCTACCTCGAGAGGAGGGCTGACAGTACCAAAATTTGCCATACGTTCTGGGAGATGGAATCTACCCAAAATGGCACACCTTCATTGGGCCGATTCATCACCAATTTTTTGACGCAGAGAGTAAATTTACAGCAAAACAAGAAGAACGACGGAAGGATATTAAATGTTTATTTAGAGTTCTACAGGCGAGGTTCAAGGTTCTACGAGATGAAATTAAACTTTGGTTCATTGACGAAATTAACCAAATGTCGCAGACATGTGTCGTGCTACACAACATGATGATGAGGATACAGCAAGAAGGAGCATTTGCGAAAGATGAGAAAGAGTAGGAATCCGAGCTCATTATACTAACGGAGATGCTGCAACATGAGTAGGCAATGGCTGAACAGTCTCAAGCCGATATTTTAATGCATGCACAAAGTTCGGAAAGCGACGACTTCAGCTCAGATAATACTGAACGGGAATCATTTTTCATGCAGTATGGGTTTATTTCATCAGCAATTGGGCATGAAAATGTGAAAAATGATCTGATAAAACGACTAGGGCAGGCTTAGCTTAATGGAATAGTTTTACGTGAAGTAAAGGGAAAATCTAAGGAGTAGGTTCAGCCTGAGAGACGTTCCGCTGCGCCTTGCCCTGACCTCGGAGAGGAAGGTCTCTCAGAGCTTCTTCCGAGATCCCCTGGAGAGAGATTTTCATCATTGAGACCCTCCTTTTCCGCGCCTTTTGCACCTTGCTCACTTTCTTAATTACGGTTTTCAGTGTTCGCGTTGTGTTCTGATGCACTTTCACTATTCCCTGCCCCAATTCGGAAATTGTTTTGCTCTTGGCTTTCCTTCGCAGCGCAGTACTTGTTGTCCAATTTTCTCTTCAGGACAATTTGGCGTTCGGAACTTCCATCTGGAAGTAACTGTAGCAATCTGAAATCACTATCTCTCCGATCCTGGATTTCTGCTTGCGCGATAAACCTTTCCGTAAACGCACAGGTCTTTTCCATAGTTCCCTGCATGATTCTAATGATTTCGGACAGTTCTTCATCTTCTTTCCGCTCACGTTCTAGGAGTTTGCGCTTCTTAAAGCCCAATGAGCGCCTTCTTTCTGCATTCACATTCACGTCCTCGTAGTCATTTGAACTTTCAGACCCTGATACCAGTGCGCTCTTTCCGGTCTTTACTGTACTTTCATTTTGGTCATGATCCGATTTCACCCTACACCCTTCAACTGTATCACCGGTGCCACTGTACGTATCTGAAAATTTCGGTTGTGTACTCAGGTAGTTTCTGCGTACTCAGGTAGTTTCTGCATCAAAATACATGAACTCTGGAGCGTATTGAAATGTACCTTGGTTTTCCTTACGTCCAGCTGGCAAAAGGTACAGTTGCATGGCTCTGTCGTTTATATCGTCTTCATTGACGCCTGATATTTTCTATTACTCATTTTTTTTTCTCGCCGCAATGTAGTGTTGCGAGGCCCGCGCCAGTCTGTCCCAGGTAGATCTGATGGAATGCGATGTACGCACTACTCCTCTATTTGCGCATCGGGTCTAAATAGAACTCCAAAATTGTTCTCGCTTCTGTTTCAGACCCTGTGCACACTGTTCAATCCAACTTTCAGCTATTATGAGACCATCAGTACTTGAATATGGCTTACCTTTTCCTGTTGGTTTTGAAGTGCCCTCCTTGAGCTTTGCAAATGCTTTGCGTGGCGTTCGTGGTGGTTTTGATTTGCTGGCTACAGATGAGGCTACAATTTCAACGCATTCAATATCTGGCGCTGGTGCTGGAGGTGCATGAGTGTAAGAATCTTTAAAAACGTCTGCGTTCTGTGTCTCGAGAGCGTAATGTGCCAATACATTTGAAGATGTGGCATTCTAGATGTGATATGTGCTGTGTAAATCACGGCTGAAGTTATTGCATGTATGTTGTTGCGAGTGACTTTTGTGTGCGCATTGAGATTGACGA
Source organism: Gracilaria vermiculophylla (assembly GCA_019155205.2). Taxonomy (NCBI): domain Eukaryota; phylum Rhodophyta; class Florideophyceae; order Gracilariales; family Gracilariaceae; genus Gracilaria; species Gracilaria vermiculophylla. The sequence continues at coordinate 1,194,511 of JAHNZQ020000181.1, read as the reverse complement.
TTGTCTTCAGGGGTCAGCCTGGCAATGATTTGCGCTCATAGCGCATTTGTTGCATATCATGCTTCTATGCAGTTGTATTGATGTCGATCGGGCGATGAAGGTGCTGCACGTGAGCCGGCACGCAAAAGAAGTCGAATTTGAAAACGCGGGAATGCCACCTAAGTCTGCAAAGTGAGCGGTACAAAACGGGATTATTGGCGGGAGGTATAGACAGCCGCGTGCGATTGGCTGAGCTGGTTGTCTTTTTCAGGTAAAAGCTATGGGTGGCATATTATTTTGTAGAACTCGCAGAGTATCCCTGTAAGAATACCAAGTACAGGCGACAGCCATTCAGTTTCTGTACCTTTTGGCAGACAGAAATTAGCTCTCCCGGGAGTTTTATGTTCTTGAACTTCACAAGACGTGTTGCGACCTCTACGATGGTGTTAGCCGCACCGCTATTTCGAAATAAGAAACAACTCGCGTTGCCCTCGCATCTCCAAGAATGCAGTCACTCTCAACCTGCTGCACCCACGGTTGAAGAATGATAGGACTGAAAGACTCGTAACGCGAAGCTCACTCTTTCATAGTTGCATAATGTTTCAGCTACAGACGATAAGCATCTTAATGTGATTTGCTGCCACCTCTTGTTCTCGAACTCCGTTCTGCATCGTGAGAATTATTGTTCTGCTTTCTGAACAGACCAGGTGGCAGCAGATGCACCTCAGGCGGCGCAGCTGTGGTAGCGTGCCATTCGCAAGGGAGTTCATGTGACATGGATAAACAACTTGGAGTTGCCTTTGAAGAATGGACGGGGTGGCAAGAGATGCACAGCAAGCTGTGGAGCTGGTCAAGCTCGCAATGCGTCAGGGAATCATGTGGATGCGATGTATGAGTTGGGGTGTCTACTGGCCAATAGAGCGGAAGGGGTGGCGGCACACGCACCGCGCGCAGTGGTGCCGTTGGAGTACGCAATCTGAGAGGGAAATGAAGTGAGTGCGCTGAGTGAATTAGGTGTGCTTCTGAAGAAGGGGAGGTAGGGGTGGCGGGGGAGGCACGGCAGGTGGCGAAGCTGCGGGAGAGCACCATTCGTGAGGAAGGTGAAGTGTTTCCAATGAACGCATCGACGGGTCTAGTAGAGAACGCCGCGCGTGGTGTGGTTGCGCTCGTACCGTGGGCGGTGCAGCTGTGGGAGAGCGCTCAAGTGCAGTGTTATTACGTACTCGCCATCCCATGATGCATACTGATGGTACCCAGTATACTGCAAAATTCGGCCGATGATTAGCACTTTTCAAGCGTCGGCGACTAATACCGCATGCGGATGATTTCATAGTTTGATGATAAAGCCTTGGAAACGATCCAGCTTCTACAGACGTCACTCAAGTTGCAGAACTCTCTGCTGGCGAGCAAGCAAAGAGCATCTTTCGCTTCGGCAACACGGAAAGAGCAGAAAACGCTTAGATCTCAGTGACCGGAGCAATACAGGAACCCTTTTGTCCGTCACTTTCCGTCCTTGTTTTACTTCACATATCGACGATAGCCACTCAATACGAATGGAGTGGGCATGATGCCCAATGACCGGCTTCGATGACGGGCGTTGATATAATCCCGTTAAAATGAATAATACTTTTGAATCTCTTCTCTGTGTTTCTTGGTGGTTCGACGTAGCAAGAACGAAAGGTACACGCTCTACACTACCTCATCATCCCGTTAATATCTAATCATATGAAGAACAGGGATATTCATGCGCCCCTGCTCGAATCCTATGGCGTTCAATCGCTTTAATGGTGGAGGTCGGAGAATTTCAATGCTGAACACAAGTTGAATAACAATTTGTTTAGAAGAGAATTTGTCGGGACTCGGAGCAGGAAAGCAAATAAATGGATGAACCCAATGGTCGGCGAGATTCAGCTGTGGGACGAGATCGAGCCGCCCTGTGGCATTGTGTGCCGCATATAATTTGTTGCATACCCTTGCACGAGAGTCGACCGCAGTCATCGCTGCTCATTGCCGCTCCTCTCACTGTCTTTTCTAGCTCCTCACCGCAGAAACCTACTCAGTGGTGCCGCCCGAGTAACACAAGCCATTTGCGACATCTGTGTGTTCCTTGCAGAGACAAGTAGCTCTGGTAACGCACAGCTTTTGTTTTATTTGCTGTCGCCCGCTTCTTCCGATAATGAAGATATACTTGCTGAGCTGGAGACCACCAATATTTCCACACTTCTCTATGCGACGCTACTGGGAGTCGCTTTGTCAGTTATGGCAGTTGCCGATTAGCAGCCAGCGCTGTCAGTGACAGTATTGTGTGTGGTACTGTCAGCCCTCCTGTCGAGGTAGTAAAGCACAACGTCCGTTAGGAGTTTTTAGTGACTCCAAAGGCTCGTATTCCTAAAGGTGGTCTCCGGTATCCGCTGTCGCGAGCCGGGGGAATTCTAAAAAGGATCCGCAAACACCAAGCGGAGGGGGAGGTTCATTGGGCGCACAATGCTCCCACAAGCGCTGTTATGATGCGACCTGGAGATCGGCGGCTTAGAAACCTGCACGAATAGACAAAAGACTCCAACCGGAAAATGTAGAAGAAGACTCAAGGGTGCTTCTCTTTACTTCCCCAGAGGTGGAGCTCATCCGGCAGCTTAAATATCTAGCCGGGAGCCCGCCTCGGCAGGTCGCACTACTGTGCTAATTACCTGCATAAAATATCTAAAATAAATAATAAATTCTACC
>JAHNZQ020000181.1:1099640-1126241 GCA_019155205.2 Gracilaria vermiculophylla | reverse complement strand
TGCTAAAGTGTATATAAACTCTAGACTCATTGCAAGATAGAGGCATCAAAATAAACAACTACCTCGTACACAAGGTGTACTGCCTACGTGACTTCTGTCCAAGGCGAATTGTGTCGTTCTATTCCATCTTTGTCGACCAATTCATAACTACAGTACTACTTTGGCGCGTTTTTTAGGCGTGATATGATTTTGAAACGCACTGTATGTTCATTTGCCTCTGTAAAGCGAGGACTTCTGTACACACCCATGGGTACCAGAAGTCCTCAACTTGTAACGTCTTGTTTTCACCTGGCCTACCTTCTAGAAGGTTATGGGTCCAGACGTCGCCGATCTACCCCTTTCAACTGTTAGACAGCTTTCGGAACACTGTTCACTTCAAGTTCTAGACATCAGTCTATATCATGGACTCCGAAGGAAGTAAGATCCGTGTCACACCGTTCGAAGAGAAGCGTGACTATAAATTGTGGCGACTTCAAATAGAGTCTGCCTTGCAAGCGAAAGGAATTGGAGAAGGTACTTGCCAGAGTCGAAATCCCTTCAAATCAGATGAAGACAAGAGAGCCGAATGGGAGTTCAATAAGAAAAAAGCTAGTGGTATAATTGTCTCTGCTCTTTCGGATGAAGCCCTGCGTGTAGTTCAGGGCGACATTGGTAATACATGTAAAATGCTGAAAAGGTTAGACGACAATTTCGCGTCTACCACCCCAGCATCTTGCATTGTTAAAATGAGTGTGTTAATTAACATGAGATAATCTGATACTCAACAAAACATGGGCCGCCATTTTGATGAGATGGCTGGTATTATCGATCAACTAGCCGCAATGGACACAAAACGTCCTGATGAGCTCTCGGTTGCTCTTCTGGTATCTTTTATTTCCACCTCTGAGCTTTGTCCCGTTTGTGCCGCAATTAAAACACTTTCTTCTTATCAAACTACGTGGGAATATGTCGCAGCGCGCTTGTTGGATGAAGTCAGAATCTTGGGAGTGTTTAAAACTGAGTGAGTAGCTGCTGCTCGTCCCAAGTGCGCTATTTGTAGCAAAGACAATCATGTACCGTTCCGGTGCTTTCTGAATCCATTGAATCCAAAACATCGGCTGAAACTCCGAGAAGATGCTCCAAAAGAAACTTGCTCCGGAGGCACGAATAATTAGGGATCTAAGAACAATGATAAGTCTATCAATCGTGCTGCTGCATCGGGAACGTATGCAATGACGGTCAGAACATCAACAGGGAACCTGCTGATGCTTGATTCTGGCTCTACTGCCCATTTGACATCTTCAGCAGAGCGTCTTGAAGAATACAATCTTTGCAACGTCCCAGTAGCTCTAGGAGATACCTCCGAGATTACTGCTACTAAGAAAGGGACAATGCCGGTAAATTGGTCTCATGATGGAACAAACACAACAGCCACCTTGAGCAACACACTGTTCTTACCGGATGTAGCCATGAATCTTCTTACGATACCTGCCCTTACAGCCAAGCAACTAGATGTTCTATTCCTTTCAGACGTCGCCCACATTATTGATCTCACGCACAGGCTCAGAATAATTGGTAGTGCACAACGCATTTCAGGCGGACTGAATTACATTCCAACGGACTGTTCCAAATGCATTTTCAACAACGATTCCAAATTCGTCACAAGCAACGTCCGCATTGATTGCTCGTGTACAAGACATTGCGGAAAGCTCTGGTTTCGGGGGCAATGTAGACACGGAATCAGTATTAAATGTTCCTTTATCCAAAAATGATACAGGCAATCTCGGTGGACCTGAGCAAGATCTCCAGGAACTGGATGTTTCTTACAAACTGACGAGAAGTATATCTGCACAAGATGTTTTGCTTTGACATAACCGATTTGGACACACCGCCAGTACCACAGAAGTACGAAAGCTACTTCAACAGTAAATAATCCCTTTGATAAGGAATCGAACTCCAGAATGTATCCCTTGCGTACAAGGAAATTTTCGTCGCTGTTTCAACGGCTCTGTCACTTCCGCAATAAAGCCTGGTCATCTGCATGTGGATATAACCTATGTGGGTACTGAGTCAGACAGCGGAGGAACTTACTACATGGTGATTGTTGATGGGTTTACTCGCTACCTATGTTCTGCACCACTTGTTCGCAAAAGCGATGCCTCAGATTTAGTCTTGGGATGCGTAAACTGGTTCGAGCGCCAATCACAAAATGTTGTTCTCTCGCTTCATTCAGATGGAGGATCAGAATTCTTCAAACCCCAAAAGGCCTTAAAGTGGAACGGTTTCGAAATCACCAGTTCTTCTGCTTATTCTCCGTCATCCAATGGTTTGGCGGAAAGAAACATCGCGATTCCTATGGGACCAGTTCGTGCATGTTTTACAACAAGCCCACCTTTCACTGTCATACTGTTCTGATGCCCTTCGCCATGTCGTGCTCTCCAATAATGTGAAGAATAATCACAGCACCAGTCATATTCCGTTTTTCCAACTCTTTGAAAAGCTTCCAAATGATTTTAAACTCATTCGCACATTCGGCTGCCGTTCCATTGTTGAAAAAAACCCTGACACCCGGAAGAAAATGGAAACTAGACTCGTTGAAGGCATCAATCCTGGACATATTCGTGGAAGAATGTGTATCATACTCACTAACCAAGGAACAACTACCACCAAACATGTTCGTTTCCTTGAAAAAGAATTTCCAGGCCTCAGTCTCATTCACGGTACTTCTCCGCATTCAACCATCAGCACGGACGTCCATCAAACCAGCCAAAACTTTAGCGATGCTGAAGATGAAGATAGTGTCACTTTCGCTCTTTCGCATAACAATGGATCTGCTTCCACAAGAACAACCGAGGATGACTCCAGTAGTTCTACATCCAGTATTCTGAGCGGACTCACACTCTGTCCCACCAAGCCATCCACGTATGACCGAGATCTTGGAAGATAACTGTCTGATGTCGAGAATGAAGCCGTCAATACAGTTCCTGCTCTACCCGATGCAATTAGCACTTCAGACGAACCCACCTTGAAACAGGCTATGTCATCTCGTGAAGCACATTATTGGATGGAAGCCATACGTGCCGAGTTGGAGACAATTCGTTCTCTTAGAACCTATGCGGAAGCATCTCCAGATCATGGTCAACCTATTCCTTCTGGAATTATATTCCGTGTGAAGCGCGACCATCTTGGACAGCCTCTTCGTTTCAAGATCTGCCTTGTTGCCAGAGGAAACTTCCAAGACGTTTCTGATGTAAGCAGGTTGTATGCTCCAGTTTTAAACTTTGAAATATTCCGGGTGATGATGGTTGTTGCTACTGCCCTGCATTGGAATCACCAACACATCGATGTGAAAGGTGCTTTTCTTCATGCAAGGATGCCTACAGACTCCCTAGTTTAGTTCAAACTCCCCACAATTAATGATGTAGATGAGCCTGATGGACGTGTGGTTAAGCTTGTCAAGTCTTTGTACGGGACACGGGAAGCTCTACAACTCTAGCTTGAGAACATTTCGGCTTTTCTCCATAAAATTGATTTTGAGTCCCTTGAATCAGCACCTTGTGTATTTCTCAAGAGAATTGGCCAAGAACCCGTCCACATTCTGGCCTATGTGGATGATCTGAGAATTTTTCTACCAACTCATCTCACTGAATGGGTTAAGAAGCAGCGTTGTGCGCAGTACAATATATCTGATCTCGGAAAAACGGACTTGTACTTGGGAGTCTCCATTGATGAACAGCCAGAATTAATCATTTTGCATCAACGTCCTTTAATTGAAAAGCTTAACCGCATGTGTAAAATGCAAAACGCTCTGCCATCAGACTATTCGTTGCCAGGGACACATCGTCTGTATAATGCTGTGGCTGTTTGAACTGAATCTGAGTTAACTTCTATGAGTACCGTTCCTTACAAAGAGGTGCTTGGATTGATGTCGTTTTTGAGCATACGGACGAAAACTGACTTCGATGCTTCTGTTTCAATGCCGGAAGAATTTGTATCCAACCCGCTATCCCAATATTGGCACTACATGAAGAAATCAGTACTGTATTTCATCAAAACCGTCAACTATGGATTATTGATTCCGCGCGCATGCTCCACAGCTGTATCAGCATGGTCCGACGCTGATTAGGGTCAGGACCTGGACAAACGTCGCTCAAGGAGTGGATTCGTGGTCTGCCTTGGGGATGTACCCGTCATATGGAGCTCAAGGCTGCAGAAGACGATCGCTCTTTCTACAACAGAAGCAGAATTTTATGCGCTCTCTGAATACATCAAGCAATTTTGCTGGCTTTAGAATATCATCGAAGATCTTGGCATTGATTCTGCCCACCCTGTATCACTATACCAAGACAACGTCGGAGCTATATCACGAAAAAAAGACTGATTTTAGAATGCGCAAGGTTACGCATAGTGAAATCCGACATCATCACGTGTTGCATGCATTGAAAAATGGTTTGGTTTCGATAAAACATGTCTCATCAGCACTGAATCAAGCCGACATATTCACAAAGTCTCTGACTGCCGCTGCTTTCCATTCACATCGCGACGCTTTGCTTGTTATTCACTTCTTTTTCGAGGAGGGATCTCAGTGACTTTGAATCTTTGTAGTGCGTGTATCATCCTTTTCGAGTTTCTACTTTTTTGTGAGACTTTGTTTTGTATTTTGTATTTGTTTAAGTGAGAATAGACTAGCTTATGCTCACGTATGTTATTTTGCCTCTATATAGCGAGGACCTTTGTACACACCCATTGGTATCAGAAGCCCTCAACTCCTGTCGTCTTTTTTTTACCTGGCCTAACTTCTAGGCCTTATAGGTGATGAGACACTGCAGACTCGCAATGACAGCATGGAGCGTCGCTATGTAGCTGTTTTCACTGATCCAAGGGGTAAAAAGAAAGTATTGAGCGATTAATGAAGTGCAAGCTTTGCTTTATCAAATAAGTCCTGTACTTTTGAATGCTCAAAAATAGCGTTTTATTGATTGTCAGTTTACTTTGATATTATCCAAATCATTGTGGATAGTGTTTGCTGTCTTTTGCCTATAATGTATTCGAAATTAAAAATTTACGTGCCCATTGTGATCAACAATTCACAAAATGAACGGCCTTATACTTTTGACGCGAACTGTACTCGTCATTTTAATGGCACCTTATTCAGCGATGTTTTCGGTGACCAGAGCCATAATATGCTCTCGTTTGCCAAGATGACTTCAGATGTCCTGGGCCGCATGCGTGCTACACTCAACGGGTCAACCAGTTGGGGTATGCGAAAGCATTTCCTAATCTCTAAATGCGTTCATGATGGGGATCGACGGTTGCACTTTTTCGTCGTCAACGAGGAATACCTTGTAAGCGTGACAATTGCTGAAAGTAAAACCTCGCGAGTGGTTCGGAGAGGTGGCCCTGTGCGGTGACAGGGTCAAAGAGCTTGCCGTCGGTGACCAGATCCATGACCATGTAGAGGTGGTGCGAGGAGGTGAGCACGGCGTGCAGATTGAGAATGTTGGCTGGTATTGCGGCACATGCACACGCGGCGGGGGAGGGGGAGGAGGGGGGGAAGAGCATAGCCTGCGTCATCAACAGGACATATTTGAGGTAGAACAGTTACACAGCCTGGACGATGCTGCACGAATAGAGTAGCGAGGAGAGTATTACGACATCTACATTGTTAAACGACCAAATTTGACTACCGGGCCCAACCAAAACAAGAGTCACGGTGTAACATTTTTTCAATCAAAATATTCCATAGCTGCGTGCAATGCACGCAATGTCAATGTGTTCAATCCATTTTGAGTGCGAACGCGTAACCCGCACCACAAACAAGCTGTTGCTTCATTTTGATTGGTGGAACGCGAAAACTTGCCACCCCTTTCGCTTGTGTGTCAACTCGAGTTAACTGTAGATATTGAGTTGCGTTTGACTCGAGAGCCACCCTCTCTATCAATCGCACAGAACGATTCTGGTTGTCGGACGGGACGCAGCATAGATCTGTGATTCTTCTCTCCTCAACGCATGAGTGCACCAGCATTGCACTGTCTTCGCTGCGATTGCTGACGGCTCACTTTTGCTGCACATAGTTCTTAACACGGTATACTGTCGATTTCCCGGTACTGGTAAGACTTGTACCCATGCAATACTAAAGAACGTGGTGTCGTCCGTTCTCGAGATGGGGCAAAACAAGAGTTTCAGCAGCGAGGACAAATAAAGAGCTTTGTCGTAGCGTTTGATTCCGTCGTATTTCCGTACGCTCTTTACTCCCAACAAGGATTCCTCTCCATGCCACTGAAGCCATTCACTGAAACATAATGATCAACTGTTCCGGGCTGCTTACTACCCAACACCACAGAACGCCATGCAAAGCCGCTTATTCCATCGAAGAGTAGTTGACAACCTTAGACGATGTTCACACCGCCACGCCAAGTGACACCTTTCACCTGGGCTGTAAGTACATTGCCGGTACACGCGAACCCTTTTGATGAATCGGTGCACAAACCGTGTTTTGTTTAATGGCAGTCTAAGACTTGTGTGGGTTTCCTAACTCCTATGCATAGTTTTCTTTCATAATACATCGGTATATTCCGCTGTGGTACACACATCTGCAGTTTCTCACAACAGATTACAGATCTTTCGAACGATCTCATTCCTTAATTCACCAAAAGCTCCATCGATCCCGACGTCTTCAACAACCGTGATATGCGCCTCATTCTCACCCACTAGCCTGGGAAGTATATTATCACCACCTCGTCCCAACATGATCACAAACACATCACCGACCTGGGTGAACGTTTCGGCGATCCCAACCGGACCCGTAACTTCTTCCATGTCTCCAAATGTACTTCGTCCATCACCCATTATAACAGCTACATTTGACACGTTCTGTTCTTCGTTGATTCCGTCTTTAGTAAGCTCTGCAAGGCAGTATTGCAAACCAGGCGCAATAAACGTCTCATGCGATCCAATTTGTTCCTCCCCTCTTACCAACTCCGTGAAGGACGGGTCATCAGAACTGTCATCTGCAGAACGCTCTTCACCGTCGGCACCAATAAAGTCGTTCAACGGCGATATCTCATCGATTACAATTCCATATTGTGTAGCAGCAGCGTTCACTTCAAATGAGTTTCGTAGAGCGTATGTCACGTCCAACATCAAACGTTTCTGCAAATTGAATTCACGCCCGTCTATCGAACCGCTTCCGTCAATTGCAAAACATATGCGCAATTTCCTGTGATCCTGTAATGCCATTTGACACCTTCTGAAGGTCTTTATTTCTTCTCGAGAGATTTGCACTGGGTGGGTCGACACAGAGCCTTCAAAGCTTGTGAAGAGGAGCAACGCCACCAAAATGAAGTGGTGCAGATGAGTTTTGTCGAGCATGTTGAGGTATGATTAAGAACCAGCTTTTTGCTCGAGGTGAGAATGTGGCAAAGAGGAAGAGTTTCAGTTGGAGACGAACACTGGCAACTGGTGGTTTCTGTCCTAAGAGATTGAAGCTTTCATTCTTGACGTCAGAGAAAGCTCCACTCAAACTGTTTAGACGGGTATAACCCCATTGTGCCCTAAAGCAGACAAGAAATCATTCCACGTCAATGTTCGTACTGAACAGATACACGCACCTGCACTTGTTCAATGCCCTTCAGCCTTTAAGGAAAGGGCATAGGCCACATGGGCAGCTTTTTTTAGGACAGCGTGGGGCTTCGTTTGACAAATGGTTATCTCAATCAAGGCAGCAACGAACGAACGCATCGGCAGGAGGCGGATTCCAAGGCACTGTTGAAGGTGTGCCATGGGTGCAACCCTTATTTTGACTGGCCGCTGAGCATCGAGAACGACCCTCATGCTAGCTGTCGCTACCGTCATTGGTTGCAGCCAAGATGATAGCAGCATTTCTTTACCTTCGTATCAAAAACTGGTCTTTAGGGGAGAAGCAATGCTGGATCCTAGCTGGAATCCAGTGATGTCTTTACGGGCGCCACTGGGCCTGCTGGCACTTGCATTTCGTTTACCACATGCCTGGGTCCTGGCTGTGTTGTTGTGGAGATCCCTTCCGTCTCTACACGATCTCGAGATCTGTCAGCGCCAGTATTCTTGCCACATCCTCAGCCTAATACCTGGAGAACTCAGCACATATACTATTTCTATACATTTCGCCTTGTGCGCTCTTCTGGCAATGAATGATCGCTTCCGAATCTATTGGTTATAGCTGTATTCGTGCTGGCAAAACCAACAAACGCAACCCGATCAGTGACTGTGTTGATGGTCTTTGATAGCGCTACAAAGCACAGTCATCAGCCAAACGATATTAGTGTTAACGGAAGGGGTTTAGCAACAATTCCTTAAATGATTTCCAATGATGCTTTAGCGGAGTTGCACAAACAATAGTAGTATAAAAGCACTCCAAACTCACTTTTCTTTACGTTCTCCACTCCAACACAGTCGCTTTACTCATACACTCCAACACAACCATTACCTGAAAGCAACGCTAGTCTTCTGCACTATGGTCGCTCGTTGTCTCATTTTCTCCTTGGGCATTGCGCTGCTGGCATCCTGCCATGCTTCCTTCGTCAGCCGCCCGCATCAGAACCTCGCCTCTGTTCCAAACGCTTTGAACACACCAGAGAACCAGGCAAAAATCGATGAGGCAATTCAATACGCTCAAGAGAACTACCCAGATTGTCGACCAAACGTGTGCTTTGCACTCGACGGAAGTGGTTCTATCTCAGGAGGTGAATATGACCAGCAGAAGGGTTTTGTGCTCACTACCTCAGCTTTACTTGCAGGTCTGTATAGCTCTTCGGACTTTGCTGCTGTGCAATACGCTGTGTTGATCGAACAAATTAGTCCTTTGACGAACGACATGCTGCCGCCGAGGGGTTTCCTTGGAAAGGTTGCCGACTCGGAGAAGATGGGTTCTGGTTACACATTCATTGCTCCAGGTCTGCAGTACTGTATGGTGGAGTTTGAAAGAAGCCCGCAGGCGGTGAACCAGATTATAATTCTTGGTGATGGGCGTTCTAACTTTGGTGATAACTATCCGTTTGGTGCTCCTTCTCAGGCGGCCCGATTCTTAGAAAACCCCAACAATCGAATTGCGGCTGGATTAGTTGGAGAAGGAAACTTTGAATTCTTCAAGCAGCTTGTTGGTGGAGATGAATCGCTCGTGATGAGGGCTCCTAACTGGAATTCGATTGTCAACATTCTCAGAGACTTTGTCGATGCTGTGTGTCAATAAAGTGGGATTTCTTCTCTTCTGCACACGAGCATTCTGAGATGTAAAGTCTGAGCTTCGCCAGGAAGGCATAAACTGAATTGAATCTAATAAAACTCGTTCGATCTTGTGTACCTGTTGTGTATTTTGAGTCGAGAGTTGAACTGTAGTCACGCCCTATTGAACTCACCATTCCTCCAATGAGTTCAGGGCGTGGAAGCAGAATAGAGCGACCGCAGCACGAAGCAATAATTTATCACGACGGCGATAAATTCCATCCAAGGCGCCCCATACAGCGTATTCGACTTGAAGTATAAAGCGCTGGACACGGCCCTTTAAGCTTTGTGGGACACGGCACATCGCGCTCCAAGCTCTTGAAGTAACCCCACCGTGCGCTTCAACCCGTATGCGATACGGCACAGCTCTCTTCAAGCTCTGCAAAACACAGCTTTTCGAGCAACAGAACACGTCGCGCTATGGTAGCGCACGGCGCTAAAGCAACGTGCGACAAGAATTGTCGTAGTAGATGCAATAGCTAGAAGGCCACGTTTACTTCGAATAATGTAAAAGCGACCAGACTTATTCCTTATCAAGGAACTGGTCTGGTCAGACTTCTCTCTATCACTCTGTGTGACAGTTCTTTTGTTTTCTGATCCCAGAACATCCTAGAATCATCTAGGCTTCTGAAGATTTTTGATTCTTTTCGAAAGCTTCCATTTATATTTTCGATAACTCTTCTAAACAAGATAACTTCTGATGGCCAATACGTTTTATACATTTGTCATTCTTAATTATTGTCAGAGATTTGGTAAAGATTTACGCTGTCATATTCTCCGCAGAACAGTATTGTGTATCCGCTTCATTTTTTTCACACCTTCTTGAACGTAATAGTACCTTGTTTCAAAGTGCATTGACGTTTTGTGATCTTTCAATTTGGAAAGCAAAATCGTAGATTACTGTCCATATATTGTAAACCATTTTATATTTGAGGCTCAATCCTTGACAATTTTTGATAACCATTGTACTCAATTAAAGTTTCCTGTGAGAGAAATTACTTTCAATACAATAGTTGATAGGACAATAAAAATTTGATTTTGACTGCTTCATGACAATAAATAGTTTCCATTAATTGATGAGAATCCTGAACTTGACTTCATGGACTCTTTTCTGTGCAGCATGCGTCACTAAAAATCTGCAAGATAGAGCATCTCCACCGGGAAGGCCGGAGGACGAGCAAACAACCAAAACATTTTAGATGTGGGACGCCATGGTTGGCTTTGTCTAAATTGATGTTTTGATCGGAAGCTCGGCCGGCGGCCATCTCCAGCGGTAGGGCATCTTCCGTGCTTGTTCGCCATGACCTCCCTCGTTCCTCGAGACCAGATAGAAGGCGCTCTTCAGGAGCTTCTAGGCGACTTGCTGACAAGCTCGGACAGGGAAACTGAGAAACGACATCATGGATGTTCCCAGCGCGGTAAAACTCCGAACATTGACCGTGAAAGACATGAGGGCTTCCACAGGCTGTACAGCGACTACCTCGCGCCCAACCTAGTGTACTGCAGTCGCCATTTTCGTCGTCTTTTCCGCACATCTAGAGTAATATTTGACAAGATATGCCAGACGCTACAAGGGCCCTGTACTTACTTTCAACACCGCACAGACTGTACAAGAGCTTTTGGTTGTCGTGTGGAGAGAAAAGCAACAGCAGCCTTGCGAATACTTGCGTACGGCGGAGCGGTGGACAAAGTCGATGAGTACTTTAGAATGAGTGAATCAACCGCATCTCAATGCTTGAAACCCATTTGTGGAAGTGGAGTAGCAGAGTATGGGGATACATACCTACGGTATCCATCAAAACAATATTTAGAAAAGATTTCACAGCGAACCAGAGATCTGGGCTTCCCAGGGATGATTGGCAGCGTTGACTGCTGCAAACGGCCGTGGAAAAACTCTCCTGGGGCGGGCATGGCGTGGACAGTATCAGGGCAAGGAAAAGGAAGGCTGCTGTGACCTTGGAGGCTATTGCTGACGAAAAACTGTACATCTGGCATTCCTTTTTTAGTACTCCAAGAGGTGCAAACGATATAAATGTGTTGGAAACAGCACCATCGATTATCAAAATCTGTGATGCTCGTTTCCCTCCCAAGGTTTTCTACAAAGTCAACGGAAGACAACACCATATCCCGTACTTTTTATGCCACTGTGTTTATCCGGAGTATCCATTATTCGTGCCGACTGTGCCAAACCCTGTAACAAAGTAATAAAACATTCTTTCACGGTGGCATTAAGGACGTCGAAAAGATGTTGGAAGAGCGTTTGGAGTTCTTGCAAGGCAAATGTCATATTCTGAAACCCCCATCGCTTTTCTGGGGAGTGGGTGGAAGCCATAGGGGCACTTTAAAAGTCCCGATAGATTTTAAGTCGCCGAAAAAAATATAAGCAGTCCGAGGAGTGAGAATCGCAAGAAACAAGACCGATATATGTTTTTTTATTGGATTAAGTAACATATAAAGTCGGTTTACAAACAGTTCTGCCAAAAATTGCCAGTCCCCAGAGCAGAAAATTACAGAAGAGCCAATCAGAAAGCTTCGAATACCTAGGGGACGGTAAGCTACAGAATTTACTGACCGTTAATGCTAGGCTTGTTACCACAATGGTCTTAGACGTACTCACTTCGTGACGCCCGTTCCAATTGGAGACGGATGCATCTGCTGCGCATGTAGGATGTTGACTCATGCAAGAGCAAGAGAATGGGAGCAAGGCACACTCCGGATATTGGAGCAGAGCGCTGATCAAGAAGAAACAGAACTACTTCGTAACGGAAAAGAAATGCCTCGCGATAGTACGGAACATGCTGATGCCCAGCCCTTCCGTATATGGAGATGGGTTCACCGCGCGGATGGAGCATGATTTCTAACGGTTGATTCTCGTCCTTGCAAACGCATCCAGACGATTAGCCAGATGGAAATTGCGTTTGTAGAAATGTGTCTATGAAGTCCAATACCGCGTGGAAATGATAAATATTGTGCCAGAGGCGCTGCCTCCGTTACAAACCAATGGGTGTGAAGAGAAACCCATGGAGAACGAAATCTTGTGCTTCACAATGCAAATAGGTGTAAATGAGGAGTACCGCACGGAGTTGGATGTAAAGGGACCTATTACAGATGAAGATGATAGTGACAATAGAACAGTACTAACGCTGTCGATTACGAAAGATATACCGGAGCCGATATTCGAAAGCAAAGATTTACGGGTACAGTCTACCGATATGTACTGAAAGGGGCTGATCCCATTAGTAGGTCAGAAAGGGACCCAGTTGCACTACGAAAACAAACTGTACCTGTTGCATGGATCTAATCTAAATGATCTGCTCCAAATTGTGGTCAGCCAGTCCCTGCGTCAACGTGTATTGCATAAAAAACACGTTTTTGAGGTTTTCCGTTCTCCAGGTGATTCAAGAATGTGCTCAACGTTATCTCAAAAGTTCTAATGCCCCTTCCATGCACACGATGTTTCACACGTTTGTGGGTAAGTGCCCGTTTTGTTTCGAGAACCCGGGCGTGGCAATACAGCACAGGAAGTACTTTAAAGCATTTTCGGCTGCCGATCCATAGTGGTACATCGCAATTTTCGTACCGGTACGTTCGTACGAGCTACATGGTGCATAATTCGGCCCGCGTGCGCTACAGTATCCTTAGGGGACGGTAGATTAAAATTTATTTTAGTTAATTTGTGCGGGTAATTGCTACAGTAGTGAGACCTGCCGAGGCGGGCTTCCGGCGGGATGCCTAATCTACCGGTCGAGCTCCATCTCTGATGAAGTAGACCAAGCACCCTTGAGTCTTCATCTACTTTTCCGGTTGCAGACTCTCGTCGATTATCCTAAGGTTTCTAAGCCGCCGATCCCTAGGTCGCCTCGTAGCAGAGCCTGTAGAAGCATTGTCCGCCCAGTGAACTTCCCCTCCGCTTTGTGTTTGCGGATCCCCTTAACGAATTCACATGATTTGCGGCAGCGACTACCGGAGACCACCTTTAGGAACTTGCGCCTTTGGAGTCAACAACGACTCCTAACGGACGTTATGTTCTACTACCTCGAAAGGAGAACTGACAGTACCACAACTGGTCTCCCGACTGAGAAGCTCAGTTTCCTAACCGAATCGCAAAAGTCGCGACAGAACAGTGTTCCTGGTTTGCAACAATCGGAACCCAACAGTGGAATTCTTCCTTAACGTGATTCGGAAGTGGAAGGACAGCACCCGCGATCTACTCTTATATAGAACCCTCAGAACCCCTAATGGAAACCCCTCTACAGGACCCTCAAGCGACCACCTCCGTTGGTGAGCGCAGCACGCGCAGCGCTCCAAAGGAGATGGCCGTCCGACTAAGGGACCCTGAAAGTCTCCTCAGGAATCCTGGCTCCTCTGTGAAGCGTTTCAGAAATCGCCTTAGTAAAATGCATGATCGGAGGCAAGCGGAATCCCCCACGACATCTCTGGAGAACGCCGACGTGGAGGTTGAAGAACCGTACGCGGCATCGCAGCCGCCACCTCAAGAGCTGCAGGGACGGGAACACCCATGGGCTAACTCCCTCATGGAGTCGCTGGCCCCGTGCCTTACGGATCGGCTCTCCCAGGAGCTGGTCGAAAGAATACCTGCAAATATAGAGGCACACTTTGGAGCGTGACGCCCCGTCGTTGTGAAGGAAATCGCATCGAAGAGTGCTCCCCGTGCTGTGGATGCTTTGCTGGATTACAAACCCTTCTTAGAGAAGCTCTTAGATGTTATCCGTGCGGAGGTTCGTTCCCAAACCATGCAGCGGCTCTTCTCAGCGGTGTTTCAAAGTTATTCTTCCGTACAGGAGAGGTTCCCTTTATCAACACCTGTGGGGAACCCGGGCAGAGAAAGGCAGGATACTGCCACCCCCCAAGTCACGTGAGGAGAGAATACTGCCATAGGGAAACGGGACCACCTCAGGAATCTAGCTATGGACGGTTTAGACCTGACGCCCCGCGAAGAAGCACAGGATACGGGTCGCTATGTACTTTACCCAAGGATAGAAGGACGGGGTACTCCTAGGGCTAATCACGATAACGGGGGTATTGTCAGTCACACAGACCACCTAAAGGAAAGACGCCAAGAGAAACGGAAAAAGAAACGAAGAAAGTGAGACACCGATTCGGAGAGAAGCTCAGACTCTGAATCCGTAAACAGCTCCAGCTAAGAGGACAGTATACGTCCCAAGGAGAAAAACAGAAGGGTCTGGAAGGTCGTCCTGCTCAGCGACCTCTTCGCCAAAGTGGTGGATTGTGACACCTATAGGTTGAATGATCGCTCCATTCTTTACGACGCGTCCGTCACTAAACGACTCACGACCATCTAGTGCCGGGTGTATATCCAGATGAAGAAGCACTAATTTGCAGGTGAAGACCCCATCTTGGTGTTTAATTTTCCCATACGTTTCCGTTCCGCGTGTAACACAAATGGTGTCCATGAAGGTGCCGCCGTTTGGTGCTTTCAGTTCTGTCTCACAGACCAAGGGCGCTCGCTGGGGCAGCCGCGTCTCACGGGGGAGAGCACCATTGTAGATGACTCTTGAACGGAGGTCTTGAATACGTAATTTGAGGTGGTGAATTTCCTCCTCAAAAGGTACGCAACGAACGAAGTGATAGCCTATGCTGACGCTGAAGTCACCTCCTATAGGCAGGACACGGGAACGACCGAGCCGGAGTTCTCGGAAAGGGTTTGGACGAAAGCCCTACGGTATGGAAACGTGTACTCCAAACGGCGGTTGAACTCGTTGTTCGTCGAGGGACTCTTTCCCTCGATCCGCGCCAGGGTGCGTAATCACTGGACAACGCACCCAAAGACCACCTATACGGAGCTAGCACGTTTCAAGGAGTCTTATAGGGATTACAATCCTGCCTTTCGTCGGAGCCACGCTCCACTTTCGGAAAAACCGACGGCCTTAAGGAACCATCGGGCATCCGCCCTGACTTTCGACTCCAGCACCTCACAGAAGGTCGACGGGCTCACGGTCGTGGGAGAGCAAGAGGCCCCTTCCCTCATATACTACTCATCTGAGGGGGCACCGTCTAGGACGAGGACACCATCGTCTCCTACTTCTTACGCCTCGGCAGGTTCTTACAGGAGTGCCCGATTTGCGAACCCCCGAGGCTCCCATCGCCTTGCAGGATTTGCTTGTCATGAGAGCCAGTACACTGTACGACTCTCACCATGGCAATGAGAGCCGCCATCTTGCAGGAACGGGAAAAAAATTTCCAGGACATGAAGAAAATCCAAACGGAAAGTGAAAGTTATCGAACCGCATATCGCAGAATCCGTTCCCCTCAAGGAAACTACGGTAACCGCGCTCCACTGAAATTGCAGCCTGTTCCACTGTCACTTGCACCGTCAGCGCAAGGACCGGTATCCAAACTGGTGCAACGCAGGAGAGCACGTCCCATCTCAATGCGCAACCGCAGCAGCCATCCCCTACTGGAGCTCAGCCCCCCTCCAACCAGGAATACCCTCAGGGCCACGCTTAGAGGCTCTGCGTGGCTCCTCACCATCGAGCCTCAGCTCCACGGAGGTCCCCTTTTGGAAAGGAGGAGAAGGCGCCTGCTCCGTCGAGGTAGATTCAGCGGGACCCCTTACCCCATTGAACCCAATTGCCGCCTTTGAGGACTCTGTTTGCATGCTCCGCCGTAAGAATTACAAATTGTTCGCCTCTATTAAATGTTCCCCACTCGCCCCCATCACGGTGAGCACTATCCTTTACACCGGAGCTGGCACCAATGGGGTGCACGCCGACTGCTCCCGCGGTTGGCTTTCGGCTCCTTGAGGACTGGAAAGCTCCCTACGGTGCGCGATGCGTCGCGTCCAGCATTGAAAATCCTCGGAGCAATACCTCGGTATCTCCGGCTGTGCTTCCTACAGGTGAAGGTTTGCTTCCTCGTGGCAACCAACGTGCCCGCACAATGCATATTGGCCACTTACTTCGTAGATGGGTATGTACGTGCAATATACCCACGCCTGCGGAAGGTGAGGTTTCACGACGCCGCCCCCGTCGGTGTTGTGTCCGCATCTCAAGTACCGGACGCCAACATGCCTCACCAGGATAATCTTCCAAATGAGACGCAGTCGAAGAAACTCCGGGTGGTGAGGAGTATCGAAATGCCCGCGAGGAGTCAGGCCAAAGTTTGGATGCCACCTCTGCATCTGGACTTTCATTCCTGCATGGCAGTCAACAACTGACGACACACCAGCACTCAATGATGGCGAACGGTGTTATGGAGATAGTGTCGGAAATTCCGTTTCGGGTTTTGCTCGAACTGTGGTTGGATTCGCATTACCTGCACCTGCAAGACTGGCCCGTATTCCTCGTATAGAAGATAATGCAGAACGCAATGAAATCGCCATAATGGATGCTGTAGCGACATCAACGGCTCCGGAAGGAGAGAGTCCTGCCACCTGGCAGGAGAAGCTCCAAATTGGCGAAGATTTCGAACAGTATCGCCATAGTGTAGTGGAGATGCTATCCGCCTTTGAGAAAACGTGGTTTGGTCACCTGGGTCAGGTCAGGCTGGCCAAGCACCTGATCCAGCTCACATCTAATGCGAAAACAGTACACCAACTCCCGAGGAGGGCAGGACCCCATGCGTGCGATTTCGAACGCGGTGAGGTCCACCGGATGCTGGAGAAGGGCGTTATCGAGCCATCCAACTCTAAATGGGCCTCCCCAGTGGTCTTAGTGAAGAAAAAAGATGGCTACATGAAGTTCTGCATTGACTATAGACGACTCAACAAGGTGACAGTATGCGATTCGTACCCAATATCCAGTATGGATGAATGTATTGACTCCACAGGTGATGCGTCCGTTTTCTCTACGCTGGATGCCAACAGTGGCTACCGGAAAATTGAGATGGATGACTTTGATATGGATAAGGCAAAGCTCTCCTCGAACTGTGGATTTCTCAGATTGCTAACGATGCCATTTGGATTGAAAAATGCACCGGCTGTGTTCCAACGAGCAGTGGATATAATCCTGTCAAAAATGAAGAGGTAGTAGGCCTTGGTGTATATTGATGATGTCATCATATACTCCCGCAGCGTAGAGGAGCACTTCATGCATGTGAAGCATGTGCTCTAACTACTGAAGGATGCTGGACTTACCTTGGAGCTGGAGAAATGTTTCTTTTTCAAGTCCTTGGTGGATCCCCTGGGGCACTTTGTGCTTTCTGGCTGCCTACAGGGCTCCAAAAAAATTCAGGACGCCATCAAAGAAGCTCACCCTCCCACAAACTAGGCGGAGCCCCGCTCCTTCCTGGGGTCGTGTAATGTCTTCCGGAGGTTTGTCGAGAACGTTTCCCGTATCGCGGCGCCGTTAAATTGCCTCTTGGAGAAAGATAAGGCGATGCAATAGGCTACCATGACGGACGAAGAGTTTGAGGCCTTTCACACCCTAAAGAGGAGACTAGTAGAGCCACCGATCTTGGTACTTCCGAAGCTGCACGGCCGAATGGTGCTGGACACTGACGCCTGTCAATACCAGGTCAAATATGTCCTCCTACAGGAAAAACCTGAAGGTGGACTTCGACCCATCGGATACTGGAGCCGCAGCCTCACACTTGAAAAACAGAGATATTCCACCTTGGAGCGTGAATGTCTCGCCACCCTCTGGGTGGTGTTTCTACTACTCCCATACGTGGAAGGCGCGCGTTTCACCTTGAGGACGGATCACGCACCATTGAAGTGGATTCTGTCTTTGACGAATGCTTCCGGCCGCTTGGAAATGTGGAGACTACGCCTCCTGGAGTTCGAGTCTGACATCTTCCACCGTCCTGGCATAGAACATAAGGCAGCAAAAGTGGTCTCGCGAATCTCCACCGAGGGCGAAGATAAAACACCTTTGGAGAACACAATTCCGTGTCTGGTCATTCACGACGCCGAAGGGAAAGAAGGATCCGATGGAGAATGTTTGGAATGTTGTGAACCTAGAGACAAGTATAGTGGGCTCCCTTAGGTGATAGCCCTTGTTGAGGTGGAGAAACAAGTTCTTCCCATCACCATAGCGGAGGTCCTGAAAAAGCAGAGTACAAATGCGTACTGCACGGAGTGCCTCACAACTATGGGGAGTCTAACATCGCAATTCGATGTCGACCGAGACGGCGTATTTGTGCGCCGCGCTCCCCTGGATGGAGCTATCCAAAACGTGGTCCTGATAGGGCTACAAGCGAGGGTGCTGTATCTCTAGCACTACTCTCGCCTCGCTGGGCAGTCCGGTGGATCGCGTATGTATTTCACCATGTGGAGGGAGTTCAACTCGCCGAAAATGGCAAACGCAGCTTTCCAAACGGTGGTGGGTCCCCATTCGTGCGCCGCCGCTAGCGGGAACATCTGAAGACACCGGACGCCATTCACTCTGTTCTTACTTTCAAGAACTTTTGAGTTCGTGGCCATAGACATTTCGGGACCTCTCCCCAAAACAGAGCGAGGGTACCGACATATCCTTGTAATCACTGATTGTTTCTTGAAGATCCCGCGCGCCATACCCTTCCGAAGCACCACTGCAGCAGTAACTGCCGACACGTTTTGGGAGCACTGGCTTTACCCATTCGGGATACCATTATTCCTCCTTACGGAAAACGGGCACTAATTTGCGGCGAAGCCATTCAGCTTGATCTTCGGAATGTTGTGGATGAAAGAGTCGTTTACAACTGCCTGTCACCCCCAGACCAGCGAACAAGTGGAGAGGTTCAACCAGACCATCGCCTCCAGGCTGAAGCACTACATCGCGGACCACCAGAAGGATTGAGATGCATATGTGGGCCCGCTCACGTATGCCTACAACCTGTAGGTGCATCGCTCTATTGGGACCGCTTCTTTCAATCTTATGCTCTCTCGCATTCCACCTAGAGTCGTCATTGCGGCACGCGCCATGGCGCACCCGGCGGGTTGGCCACAGGTACCAACAGCGGCGCAAAAAAACGCTCCATCTTAAGACGGTTTGAGTACGCAGTCTTCCTGGCAATGGAAAGACTCAACTTCTTGCAGAGGAGATATAAACAGTACTTCGACAGGGAGGTGAAGGAAGGCCCTCACCAGAAGGAAGGCGACGAGGTTTTTCTCTACAAACCTTGGGAGACATCCAATGAATCGCTCGACGTCACACGTAAGTTAGCGCCAAATACCCCAGGACCTTACAAAGTCCTGGAAATCTATCGGGAAACTGTCGCTATTGAGGTAAGCGGGCTCCGAGACGGAGTCTCAAGTGATAGGGTGACGAAATTCCCGACGCCCACCCCTTCAGGAATGCCCGCCACCCCACCTCAGAGACCTCGCGCGGAACGTCCTCCACCGAACACCTCAAGAGTGACGACACCGTTGGATACTGGAAACCTCATCACACCTTTCGATGAACCATTGATGGAAGCTTCAGACGCCGTCATGACCCCTCAAGGTGACATCCTCTACGCGGTGGACCATATCGTCTCCCACCTACAAACCCCCGCAGGGATACTGTACCGCGTCCGCTGGTATGGGTAATCCTCGAAGGATAACACGAAAAAACCTCCGGGACACATCCCGGAGAACTTCATCAGAAGATACCACGCCAATCTGGTAAGGAAACGCCTCTCCGCTTAAGCGCTTCCATTTAGGAAAGGACGAAAGAGCCCCCGAACGTAGTTGTTCTTCGTCCCCGCTGTCTATACCCCACTTGAAACTCTCTTACTCGCCTCCAGGACGCCATTTCCCGCTTGTTGCACGCTCCTGCGGCGGCATTTCGTGTCATTGAGCGCCAGGGCATGGCCCATTTGTATTGCAACTGCCATTCACGGAGATTCTGCTACATTCAAGGATCTTTTATTCCGCTGCTACCGGCAACGAACTCCGATCGCCAGGGATCTTTTACCCACAGGTCACCGAATCACGTCGTATATTCCGCTTCAAGGCGAACTTTTGCCGTGAGCGCTTGGCTCTCGAAGAACTCTGACAGGCTTTTCTTGATGGCCGCCATAGAGCTTCAGTCCGCCCGGGCCTTGTGGAGTCCTAAGACCCAGGCACGCGCCTGGCGCAGAGCCTCTACAGGCGAAACCAGAGCAGGACGACCCGTCACCAGGCACGCCTGCACCAACTCTTGGAAGGCAGCACCCAGAGCTCCAGAGGATAACCCGCCCGATGGTGCACCTGAAGCGGCCACCTCCGTTGACGGAACAACAACCGCCACGGATGGAGCCGCGGACGGCGGATCGGGTAGGACAGGGGCCTCCCGAAAGGATTCTGCAGGCACCGCCGCGGAGGTCGGCAGAGCCAAGGACGAAGTCGGCAAGACCGGTGGTGGCGGTGGTAGGGGAACTGGAACGCTCCACAGGCAAGGCTGGAGAACAGGCGCAGGGACGCTCCGCAGTCGCGGCTGCACCACTGGGGCCGAAGCTACTGGACAGGAGTAATCTCTTCCTCTTCCATTAGAAATACGGCGGCTACCACTGCGGGAGCATCCGGCATTGCGGCGGGACGCGGCTTTATGACCTCAGGAGGCGCACCCATATCCTGGGACGGATACGGTAACCGACGGAGCGTGTGAGTCGCCAGACTCTCCATCAAGGGGTCATAGTCGGGGACTAAGAGCCATGGCACCTGAGGAACCCGAGAAGGCGCAAGACGGGGAAAGGCCGGGTAGCCTCGCCCGTCATCGTCTCCATTGGGACTCCTCAAGATGGGGTGGAACTTATCTTCACCGTAGTCATACCAAAGGAAGCCCTGCGTATCGTTCCACACCACCTGCAAATTGTAATCCAGCAGCGTGTCTGCCTCTGATTCGCTTCACGCGGTGCCTTTGATCAGATTCGGAATGCCGAAGGAGCGCAGGACACAGATAATTGACGCTGACAAGCAGAGGAAACGTCCGGCGGTCGGCTGATGCAAAGAACCTCAGTAGAGGCGACCGGCGTGGTACCGAGTATTGGAAGGAACGCCTCCGTCTACAGCTTGGAGATACGCCATCAAGGTGCTGGCTGCGAACTCGGTCGAGGCGATCAACATGACTAAACGCGCTAAAAAGTCATGGGGATCTAGAACCTCAAAGGTGTGGTCCGCAAATTTAATGGGTGCCGCCACGCATAGGTGCGTGGTTACCCAAAGGTCCCTCTAAGAGTCGTTCACCTTCACGTATTACTTTGGGCGTTTCCCAGAAGGCATGTCGTAAAATTCCGTGTTATGCCAAACATAGAAGTACCCAATGGCGGTACGTCATCGGGTCTCATCCGCAAGGTGCGTCCCCAAACGATTTCGGTTGAGCCAGTAGAGGCGATCGTATGGGGACCGAAGGGCAACACCGCGAGGGCCGAGCGTCCATCGGCGATGCTTCCGGGCCGCCCCACTCGCTTGGGCGATCTCTCTTTGTGAAGGAGTACCTGGAGTCCCGCCTGGACCTCTCGCTCTTTGGCGCACCTGAGGTAAGGAGTATCGCAGTGTCCCACCGTGGTCGGAGCGTTGTCACCGTGCACCGGAGTGTGGAGCCAGTGAGCGCGATAGGCGTTCATTCGGTTCCGTTTCTGGTCATTCCAAGCAACATCCGGTACGACGCGGAATCGCATCGCCTGAAGGTACGGTCCGAAATGGTGGATGGAGTCCCCCACGGGGCGTGGGAGACCGCCACGCCAGTCGTGGAACGGCGCGAAGACCCGAGTGGAAAAATGGTCTAGAAGCTCCCCTAGGAGGAATGCTGCACCTGTAGAGGTGTGATACACCTCAGGGTTGGACGGAGACGTAGGCACCTGGGTTGGAGAAGTCATGCCCAAGGTGTAAGTAGCTGGTTCAATGGCGACCAAACGTGTCGTAGCACCTAAAGAGAGTAATCTGACACCACTTGGGGAGCGGCCCACGGTTATACGCCTGACCGCGAAGAGAGCCGCGTCGAGACGTCATTGCGGAATTTGCGAAGAGGACGGACGACTAGAGGCAAGCAAGGTATGTAGCACCATGGCTCGGAGCAAGTTCATATCCAGCGGAGACCGATGGAGACGAAAAAGAGAAGGTTATGAGATGATGCACCTTCACAGAGACGGAACAAGCGGACGCGATGAATCGGGTGTTCCCCAAAAGAGAATTCTCGAAGGAATCGGAGCGTCGAGTTATTTGAGGGAGTCAGCGAAAAGCCCGGGCTGACACCTACTCCGGCTGAGGAGGAACGCTTGCGCCGCACACGAGACACGCAAGTGCGCGGAAGCTCATGCCGCCAACTGGCGAGGCAGCACCGACGCGTTACGCCAAGACGGAGAAGTCGAGGGCGTGTCATGCAGGGCCAGGGCCTGCAAACACCGCAACGGATAAAACACGAGCCCGCGGTGCTACGCCGCGCAAAAGTATGGAAGTATGAAGGAACGCCTGAAGGAGAGTATGTGTCACATCGCCGGAGGCCGCGCTGGGATCAACACCGATAGGAGCAACCCAGGGATCGACCTGTCGGAAGATGAACCTCAAGGACGTGGTGCAATTTAGGAAAGGGGGGTATGTAATACAGTGGCTCCTAAGGAAATATGGTGGTGTGGCTTTATGGCGTTATATATTCCCAAGGAGGGCTCGTGTATTATTAACAGAGCCACGTGGTGCATAATTCGACCCGCGTGCGCTACAGGATCCTTGAGGGTTGATAGAATTTATATTTATCTTGTTTGATTTGTACAGGTAATTACTACAGTAGTGAGATATACCGAGGCGGCCTCCCTGCTTGATACATAGCCTGCTGGTCGAGCTCCACCTCTGGGGAAGTAAACCAAGCACCCTTGAATCTTCATCTAATTTTCCGGTTGGAGACTATCGTTGCTCATCTTAAGGTTACTAAGCCACCGATCCCCAGGTTACCTCATAGCAGCGCCTGTAAGAGCATTGTCCGCCCAGTGAACCTCCCCCTCCGCTCGGTGTATGCGGATCCCCTTCAAGAATTCCCCCGGCTCGAGACAGCGAATACCGGAGACCACCTTTAGAAACTCGTACCTTTGGAGTCAATAAAAACTCATAGAGGACGTTGTGCTCTACTATCTGCAAAGAAGAACTGACAGTACCACAATAATACAGAAAAATTTCACCCAATACACACGTAAATTGACTCAATGACAGTACTTGCCAGATCTCCGGTTTCTCCATTTGTATTTCTTTCTGCACCCGTTGCAACGGCCTAGCACCGGAGTTACTCCCTGCTCATATGCACGGCTTGAAAAAAGCTCTGTATTTGAACCATCTCGCAAGAGGAAGGTTCCAAACACCCTTCGTGGTACTTTCACCTTTCGGGTATTGCACTACAACTCCAGTTAATGGAGCTAGTGTAAATAGGAAGGACATGTTTTATTTGATGCCCGAACACTACAGTACGCAGTGGGCATGTTAAAGTCTGTTTCAAAAGTATGGGACACCTAGCATTCTGATGCAAATCATCACTTTTAGTACTCTAGACTTTGCAAACCAGTTTTTGACAAATGTTAAGTTCCAAAATCGTTTCAAAACGACAGAACACTTTACTTCAAACGGTCATTATCTCTTTTTCAATAATTGATTTTTGCACCTGTTTTATGGATTAAAATAGTGCAACGCTTTGGCATAGAATCTATGAAAGACTCTATCGCTGAACCATTGATAGTTTTCCAGCAACTTTCAATACAATTTTTTAATTCAAAAACTGTTATAATCTGCCTATCAAGGCCATAAACCATATTAGCCAATAAATCTCTGACATTTTCATTATGTTTTAAATCTGGCGATCGCGCTGGCCACTGCATGAAATTCATGTCAAGCTCATTTAAAAAATCGTTCATGAAGGTAGAAGTATGTACTGCAGCGCTATCCTGCTGAAAAACAAAATTAATTCCATGCGATTGATATGCAAATGGCAACAAATAGATGTACGGAACATTTTCATATCATTCCGAATTCATGCTACCCTTAATAAAAGCAATACCAGTTGTATTTTTTAAAAACTTCCAGCCCACACAATAACAGACGTTCCAGCTGAATGCCTAATCGTAAAAGTATTCCTTTCGATTCTCAGATCATGCCAATAATACTCAGAGCAATCTGGTCCGTCTAAGTTGAACTTTTTCTCATCTAAGAATATAACATCTTTCCATTCATCTTTCCAGCAATCCATCTGAGCAAACCATGCAATGCATTTTGCTTCATAATGATCCCGCAATACAAGTGTTTTCTTTCTTTTCACGAATTGATATAACTCTGTTTGCTTGATTGCGAGCCAAATCGTTGTGTTTCAAAATTTTTTATGCAATGTCTTTACAAAAATTTTGTGTACGACGCACTTTCTTGCGATCGTTTGAGCTCAATAAGCATCATTAGCTGCTTGTAGAAGTTTAGGGAATCCAGTGCAACGTTTAAATCCATATTTTGTTGGATTTCATAGAAAAGATGATATAACATGACGCGAAAGGCCGAGAGTTTTAGCAATATTGAACACGTTGTGTCCTTTTCCTTTATATATAGAGTGTTTGGTTTTGTTCTGAAAGCGAAAGAGGACTTCCTCTCTCCATAATTGAGGGATACAACAGAATGTCTTATAATTTTGAAACGCTTTTTTGAGGGTATTAACGAAGGGGGGTGGCTACATTAGGTAAAAATCCGTATTTTGGCGCGCTTGTGCCGTGTCCTTTACTTTTGAAACGCACTGTACTCCCATAGCGGTACTGTAGCCAACTGTATGGAATGTAGAGCTCAGAGCGCCGCAATATAATTATGAAGATGCGTGAGTTCCCTGCTCCCTTTTGAGATAAGCTATACACCATTTAATCTACTTTACCGCTCGACCTTTGCAGTTCTCACAGTCAACCAGCAGGTTCCCCATCTCTCCATCAGGTTTCACTATGCTTCAGAGGTCGTATTCCCATTATAAATCGGTTACCGTCAGCCCGCTCGTTACTCTGTATTTCCAACCGTTCTAGAGCTGGTTTTATAATCATTCGTGCTTGTGGGTTTTCAGTTTTTAGTTCGAGGCCTCCCTACCATACCTAGATAAGCCTGGTCTTTCAAATTTACGGATCGGTCGTGTGTGCCACGCGCTGTACCCCACTGATGATGAAACTGGGTCGTCAAATCGGCCGTCAAACCTTCTGCGAGCAAATTGGAGCCCATAATTAACTCTAAAACTCATAGAGTGACGCTGGGGGATTGTGTTGCTTTATACTCATCCACGCTGGCATACCTCTCCCTTTGATATACAGGCTGCACGAAAAAAACCGCTTTCAAAATGCTGCTCACCATGCCAGCCATCGTCGTTTGCATTATTACTCACAAAACCCACCTGCACCGTGGCAACGCTTACCAGCTCACGCCACAGATTATGTTTTTGTCACTTACATCAACGTTTGAGAACCCGATGTTCTCAATGAGATGTTACTTCTGTTTTTGATGGTATAAAGAAACAATACAACATTTACAGTCCGTATCGAAGAAGGCACTTAACAAAAGGTTGCAAACCTTACTTGAAGTTCGTCGGTCTTTTGGGTTCGGCATTGTAATACGTGAAGACATTTGGAAAGTCGTATCAGTTGTGTCCTTTCTTTGGCGAATTCCCTTCGTCCCTTAACGTTTGATTTGACTTCTCTCTTTATGTATTTCTGAGAGATAGAAACGTAGGCACGCCAGACATTTATGGCGCGCGTTGGCCCTCCCTAGAGGAAAAAAGCAGCCGCGTCATTTCTCGAGAACAATCAACATTTACGTCCCTTGCTTGAAGAGGTTTTTGAAATAACCTATGGAATCCATTTTGAATGTAAGGAGCATGGTGATACCAACGTGCAGAATGCGTACTTCACAGACTTTACGCAACAAGGAGAAGGTGCGAATCAATTTGTTTCCAATACCCTTGACGAGATCATCAATGCAGCGATCAACGTTCTTGGGAGCTGGTACGCCACCAAACTCGCGAGTTTCTTGGGACAATACTATCCAAAACTATCAAACAATATGACAGTCACGTGCATGGCCATTAGAGAGGAGTCTGCATCTGCTAATAATACGAGGTGCACTAATAAAGTAGTATGATTATGCGGACGAGAAAGACGAAGGCGTTGCGGCGCCGCCGCGCGCGCAGCCCGACGCTTGCACGCGCTGCCGCGCGCCGCGTCGTACAAAAATTGTGAATTTGGTACTGTACGACTACAAGATCAAGATAAAAAATAAATTCAAGTCCAAAAACCGTTTCAAAATCATAACAACATTGTGAAGTTTAAGTCTCTTTTGGCGACTCAGTAACTAGTTTTTCCACCTTTTTGCTTAATTACGAAAATAAAGCGTTTGGGCATCAAAGTGATGTAGGCATTAATTGTAAAAATAGATGTATTGTCCAAGTAATTCTTAAAACAATTTTTCAAATCAAAACCTGCGCTTAAATGCCTTCCATGGCCATAAAGCGTTCT
>JAHNZQ020000181.1:1061976-1099540 GCA_019155205.2 Gracilaria vermiculophylla | reverse complement strand
ATGAAGTGTGTACAGGCGCAGTATCCTGTTGAAAAAAGAAAATTTCTTCATGAAAACATAAACCAAGCGGTAGATAATAACGTTATAGAACTTCTTGATATTTTTACGCACTCATGTTTGTTTCAATAAAGGCAATTTCAGTCAAACCTTTTTTAAAAATACCTTCCCAAACCATTACAGAGCCTCCACCTGAATGCCTGGTATAAACTTCATGACGTTGTTTACGAAGATCGTGCCAATAAAATTTATAGCAATCTGGTCCGTCCAAATTGAACTTTTTTTCATCATTGAGAATAATATTTTCCCATTTTTTTCTCCATTAGGCTTTTCCAGCACACCTGACAATCCTTTTGGGCTTGTGATGGTCTTGAAGAAAGGAAGTGTTTTTTATTTTTTTATTTTTTAATAAATTTGTGCTGTTTATCTGCCTCCATATATTTGATTTAGGAACGTTGAGATTAAGATTAATTCTAATTGTTTTGCACGATACTTTTCCTTTGTACAGCTCCTTTTTTAATACCTCTCTTATTTACTGGTCTGAGCTTCTCTGGGCGTCCAGAAGATGATTTTAAGCACTATAGAGTCGGGTTTTATAGAAAAGTAGCAATTGTGACCCTAGAACGCTTTAATTTTTTAGCGATAGCACTGTAGGAATGTTTCTTGGCGTTTAACTTAACGATTTGAAGCTGTTCATGCTTGAAAAGTGGCGGGCGTCGAGCCATTTTTATTATAAAGAAGACGGTGTACATATCTTTTTGAAACGATTCTACCTAGACTTTGTGCAAAATCTAGTCTACAGTACAGTTTTGGCGCACTTTTGAGGGGTAATATGTTTTTGAAACGCACTGTACAGCGAACCAGCGCAAGGAGCGCCGGAGTTGCTCAACTGTTTTTCAATAGTGACGTTGGTATGACACGGCCTTTCAGTGTCATGCCAGAAGTTTTCAGTGTTTTGTAGTTTTGACTTTCTATGCTGCACCGGTTCTGTGCTGCCTTTTGAAGCTGCAAGTGTGCGAGCTGGCGAACGTGGCAAGCCGCTCGCCGACCTGAGGGTGAGCACGCTCGGGGGTTCGGCTCCCTCGTGCGATTCCCACGGGCGACCACTGGACGGGAGAACGGGGGAAGGGGGCCCCCGCTGGTTGTTGCCTGCGCGTGTACAATCGCGCAACCTGCTCACGAGACCGCCGGGCTCTCTATCGCCATATTATAAGTGCCACCACATAGTTGCGCCGCGAGATATGGCGCAGGAAGATGTGCCCTATTTTTGTTGATCACACAGGGGTGACTTTCGCCTGGAAGCATATGGAAGCTGTGACGCTGGCATAATGGTGCTGCTGAAAGGATCGTCGGCCTGACTCCGGAGAGTCGGGCGGGACGGAACCGCCGGCCGTTTCTTTATTTTGCACTGTCGGGTGGAACGGGTGGATACTGTTGCCCGTTCCAGTGAGCGGCCAGCATCTGGTCATTCAGCTGCAGCTTCTGCCAGATCAGCGCGTAAGCCTTGTTGTTGTCTCGGTTGGCACCGACGAGCTGCGCCAATGGCAACGCGCGAAACAGACAGCGCAACTGGTGGCACGTCGTCGGAGGTTCTACGAGTGAAGACAGGCTGTAGGTTGTGTGTCGCTTCCATCAGTCCTGAGGCCGAGAAACTACCGTCCACTTCGCGTCGCAGTGCCGCCCACCTGCAAGCGCCACAAGTTTCGGTGTTGTGAAGCAGCTTCGGAAGCAGGCGCAGCAAGCTTTGGCGTCGTCAACCATCGTGATGACTCTCGAGGCCATTGCCGACTCTGGGTGGTTTGTCACCGGCGCGTACTTCGCCGCGTTCTTGCCATGGACCGCTCTGTCAACCACGGACTTTCTGAGCTCGAAATGGGTGAGTGTGCGAGAAACGCGCAGAGCCGGCTACCGCAATCTGCTGTACACGGGCTTGCCAATGCTGTACGTCTTGGCATACACTAATGTGCAGGGAAAGGCTGGGGATTTTAAGGAGATGTGCGCAGCGGCTGTGGCCACACTGTTTGCGGCAGTACAGTGGCAACGCACATTGTGGGGGCTGTGGCAGCTGCACGCCTTTCGCACCTGGGCGCAGCACTCTATTGACGCCATGCGTTCAATGGGAATTTCGTACTCACTGCGACGTGAAAATGGTATGGATGAAAACGACCAAGATTCCGGGTCGGTACCTGACAGCTCTGCAATTGCGGATGAAATACTGGTGAATGAAAAAATTGCAGACAATCAAATTCTGCACGGGGACGTGCAATGCTACGTCAAGTACGGGAGTCGAGAGTTGCCCATGTCGGGAAAGTACGGGAGTGATGGTAAACAGTACAAAGATAAGGATGTGCGATATATTATGGAGCTTTTGGGTGCGGCGATTTACCCTTTTCGTGCGGCGATAAGGGTGACGAAGCTTGTTTTGGTGATGTATATGGATCTTTATGACCTTTATTTCGAGTTTCACACAAGCTCATTGGGAATTTATGCGCAGAGGTTGTATAGTATATGGCCAAAAAGAACAACGCGTCTAGTACCAGTGGACCCCGTACAAGTGTGGGTGCACTGGGCAGCGACTTTTGCATCGCAGGGGTTACAGCAGTGGATGCGTGAGTTTGAAGTCGCTCAAGATCCAAATGGTACAGAATCGAGAAGCGGTGAAAGTGCAAAGGATATGTATTTGAAGCGCGGGAGGTATTTTGGGTCGCAACTCTTGGCGTCCGCAATGTTCCAACTGTGGAAGGAGGGCGGGGGGAAAGGAAGCAGTCCGTTCTTGTGGAAGCAGTGGAACAAGGATAGCGGGATGAGCGATGGGAGGTTTGTGAAACAGGAGGTGCTGAAGGAAGCGTTGGAGGAAGGCAAGTGTCTGCCATTCAAAGAGAGCCACATCGCAAGTCTGAGCAGCAGGAGGGACAGAAGAGGCAACACGTACTACTCGTATGACAGTTACGAGGAGGTGTTGCGAGGATTTGTTTCGGAGCTGCCTGTGCAGTCGACGTTTGTGCAGGAGATGCGGGAGTTTGATGCGGAAAAGCTCGAGTGGCTAACGATTTTGCTGCATATGGGAAGAATTGCTGAAGAAGTGAGAGGAGGGAACAGCGGCGAAGGAGCATGCCAGACTGAAGGAAGTGACCAGAATGATGGTGTAGGCTTGAATACAGGAAGAGAAAGTAGAAATGGTGAGTGGGACCATGTCAATGAAAGAGCTTTGGAGGAAGATGCAAGACGGGCGGAAGGTATGAAAAACCTGTGGCTGCAGCTGGGAATGAGCAAGATCAACGAGGGCGGACGCGGGGAAAAGAAATTGGAGAATGCTGAGGCGATTGTGGAGGTGAGCGGGATTCCGTTGATGAGACATATAATGGGGAGGTTGTCCAGTGCGAATCGGTTTGTGTGTCAAGTTGGAGAAATGGTGGATGTGTGGCAAAGTCTGGTCATCGGGGAACAGGTGGGGCTGTTGGTGGAGCGCAATGACGAATGGGGAAAGGTCTGTATTGGCAGAAGGAATGGTGAAGCACATGATCTAGAAGGGTGGGGAATGCAGCAGGCGCACAGAGAATTGGAAATACGACGTCTGGATCTGCGAATGGGATGCCGTGGTTTCTGGCGGCACGATTACGTGGAAGAATGTATGACATTCATGGGATACCGGATGGAATCAGTGAGAACTGTGCTAGGGCGGTGTGTGCGTCAATTGGGAGACAGAAATGACTGCGAGCTGTTTGCAGATGTGAGTGGGGATGCAATGGAAAACACTGTGGTGGACGTGGGTCTGAGTCGAGAGATGCGTGATGTGCTGCGAGGTCCAGACTGCATGGAACTTTTGGAACGACGAGGGGTG
The DNA here is from genome assembly GCA_019155205.2 of Gracilaria vermiculophylla. Taxonomy (NCBI): domain Eukaryota; phylum Rhodophyta; class Florideophyceae; order Gracilariales; family Gracilariaceae; genus Gracilaria; species Gracilaria vermiculophylla. The sequence goes on along the minus strand of JAHNZQ020000181.1, from coordinate 1,095,702 downwards.
AAGTGCAGGTTAGTATGGGAGCTGCAGAACGCGATGGAGAAGAAGGTGATGAACTTGGAGGGATGGGAGAACGCGGATGAAAGGGAAGAATTTAAGAAGATGGAGATCGGGACGATGATGCTGATGTTGTTGTCGTTCCCGGGAGTGCATGTGTCATTGACAGGAGTGGAACAAGAGGAAGTCAGAGAAGGGACGGAAAACAAAGATTGGTGTTGCATCGACCTTGGTATTTGTGGAGTAGAAAGGCAGAGTAACGATGAAGAGAGGATATTACGAGTATCGAGCATGAAAATTGAAGCAATATGCAGTCCGCAAAAGATGTGGATTGAAGCTGAAATGAAAGGCAACGGAGACTGTTGTTTGAAGGTTGTATGTAACAAGGAAGAGAAATTTGAATGGAAGTGGTGGCGCGATGCATTTTTGGGAAGATTGGAAGGACGGCGAGAGTGGCATGAAAGCATGGGGATAGACGCGATCGAGCTGGACTGCGTACACGGTGCGGACGATGAAGAGCGGATGGTGGAGTTTGAAACGAAGGAGAATGGAAAGTTGTTGATTTGGAGAGAATGGCCACCGTTCAGAGTAAGCATTTGTCGACTGGAACTAGATGGGAAGGATGTTTTACAGCAATTTCGAAAGCTAGAGTTCGTGGAAGCCAGAAAGGAAAAAGAGCCACTTATCATAGCAGGGAATTTTGAGCATGGCAGTCTAAAGGTTCTGGAAAAGAGGCCTGTGTCGTACAGCGAGGCGAAGGCGACAATTTTGCGAGACTCGCGGGCATTGGTGAAACAAATGTTGAGAAGCGGACATGTATGTTTTGTGGAGAAGGATAATGAAAGAAAGGAAAAGCACGAAGCAGCATGTGCCCACAGCGACGTGCAACTTACAGCGGGCAGTGACGTTGACGAGGAACAGGGTGATGGAGAAACCGCGATAAACGTGAACCGCAGAAATACGGGGCATGAGGCAACTGTCAACGAAAGTGAACATGCTTCTGTGACAAACAAAGGGTCATCTGATACGAATGAAATTGAAATTGAAGAGGTGAATTGCGCAGACGGTGGGTTTGATAGATATGAAAAATCTAGAGAGAAACGGCTGGCTGGTGTTAGCATTGAGCACCATACGCGTGTCGAAGAAGCGTCGGAACGCGTCATGAGGGAAAGATTGAAGTCATTTGGCAATGGGGAAAGAAGTGGGAGCGGGGTGAGAGAGATTCTGCAACTGGTGGAGGGATTCTTTGGAAGTATGCTGGTGCAAAAGGGTGGAGAGGTGAGAGTGAAAGAGGGAAGAGAACGTGACGTAGCGTGTGTGGTAATGAGAGTGTGCCAGCGGCTGATCGAACATTGTGGCGATGTTGAGACGTATACCGATGACATCAAAAGGTTATTACTTACATGTGCGATAGTGGATGTTGTACCGTCAAGGCAAGTGATGATGCTGGTGCAACAGTGGTTTTCTTATTGCAGTACGCCATGGTTGAAAGGAACATGTCTTCAGACCATGTATTTTGTGGGCGACGTGAATCATTGCAGAAGTCAGGGAAACCCATACCATGAAGCGGATCAATACCTGGCAATTGTGTATGGTTTAGAACAGATCATAGCTAGGTGGGCATGTTTGAGAGACGACGATGTATGGGATGTGAGAACAAGCTTGATTTCAAAACCGTACAAATGCATCGAACTGTCCCAGTCAATTACAGAAATGTATTTTGCTTTTCTTAACTCAACTGCAAATATACTTTCTCGGGGAATGAAGGGGACCAGTTCGGGTGCCAAGCGGGCTGTGGAGTTATACGAGAAAGCCATCTACGAAGGCTATCACGTTCAGGCGATGTACAACTTGGGGTTGTTGATACAAATTGGGGCACCCGGAGTAGCAGCAAATGCAGCGCGAGCCGTGGAGTTGTATGAAGGAGCGATTGAGGAGGGCCATCATGTTGGTGCGATGACTAACTTGGCGGTGCTGTTAAAAGAAGGGGCACCAGGAGTAGCAGCAAATGCAGCACGAGCCGTGGAGCTTTGTGAAAGAGCAATCGATAGTCATGACGATGCCTTGGCTATGTATCAGTTGGGGCTGCTGCTCGAGAAAGGAGCGCACGACGTGAGCGTGGATGTGGAGCGGGCAAAGCAGCTTTTCGAGCGCGCCGCGCGAGAGGGAAATCACGAAGGCGCCAGAGAGCGGCTGAGACAGCTGATGAGTGGTGGCGATGCGCAGCAGTGTTCGGGGGAGAGCGGGAAATAAGGGGAAACTAGTGCGCGCACTCGGATGCTGGTGACGTGGAATGCACGAAGATGAGTGTCTCGAAGGGGGAACGGGGTGGTGCGACGGACGGGTGTGGCGTGGGCAGGCGGAGAGTGCGGTGGTCGCGCGCAGTGCTGTGGCGGATGTAGGACGCACTGCAAATTGATTACGAAGATCGTCTGTAGTTTGTTAGAATGGCTGAGTGCTGATACCGACGTGGGTGACCAGCGTGAGCACTGGATAGAATGACGGGGAAAACACTTTGTTGGTTTCGGGCATCTGGACAATGGAAACTGTTTCCATCTGTGCTTGTGATCAGGTGCGTATCGACGACGCGCTGCGTGTGTGCTGCACGTGTAGGCACGTTGGTGATGTGTACAAGTGGCTGTGTGCGAGGCGTAGTTGGGGTGAGCATCGAATTTGTGTGCGTATGGAACAATTGGTAGCAACACTTGTGTGCACGACCGGATCGCGTGCTTCGGGTGTGCTGTTTGCATTTGTCACACACGTGTACAACGCATTGCATTATTCATAAAAGGCTGTGCGCGCGTCATTGCGAGCTGAAGGCGACGGGTGCGCGGCTTGGGCGGTGAACGGCTTTCGTGCCGCTTGCGTCTGTGCAGCCGTGCGTGGGCGTGACGCGGGCGTTGGAAGAGAGTGCGAGGCGCATGGCGTGGATTGCGGTGGGAGGACGCGCAGTCGGCAGCTGCGCGGGGCGATGGGCGGCGCCGTGTGTGGCGCGCCGGCAAACGGGGAGCAGCGACAGTGCGTTTGAAAACGCGCACGGACAGCGACCGATGGCGCAGAAGCAGCTGCGCAGCAAAAGAGATTGGCACACGTGTTGGCGAGGTCAACCAGCGATAAAAGTACGCTGCACAGTGCGCGCTGGAGCTGGCACGCGTTTGCGGCGCTGTTGACACGTGCTGCTCTGGCGAGAGCTGCTTTTGTTTTGTGCGGCTTGCAGCCCCCGAGTTGAGCGTTTTTGGTTCCAAACGTCGATGCGGGCGCACGGCCGTTGGTTGGCGTCACCATGTCGTTTAGCGCGTTGATACTTTGTGTGGCAGTGGATGGACACGTAAAATGGGCTGTAAACGCGAGCTGTTACGGTCCAACGTGAGGCGTTTGGTAGGGAGCGTCTGTAAAAAGTATAAACTAGGGCGTGAGAGCGGTACGTGGCCCCTTTTTTCTTCCTTGGCGTCGTGGTGAGCGTCTATTTCGATGCTGGTGATTGACGCGCGATTAAGGCGCGCAATGGAGCGCGACGGGCAACAACAACGCTGTAGACTGCGCGTGAATTTGAGGCTGTCAAACAGAGCAGGCGGCTGTTGGAGATGGGCGTCGGATACCGCCCGCCAGCAATGAAGGCGATGAAAAGAAAAGCATCAGGCGAAGCGTCGACCAACACGTACCGCCTTCTGCCGTTGCTCCGCTGTTGGGTGCCAGCGCCGGGCGCGCATGCCACTGCGCGCTTGCTTGTCGACGAGCAAGCGCCACACACGGCGGCTGTATGTTGGCTGCTTTTATTCCCCGCTTCGCCATGGGCGTTGCAACGCTGTCGGCGCGCAGAAGGCGTTGCGGCGCCGCCGCGCGCGCAGCCCGTTGTTTGCGCGCCCGGCGACGCGCCGCGCCGCAGCGCGTAGGACGCCTGCCCGCGTGCATCCAGCGCGCGCCACCACGCCGCGCCGACGCAAAGCCCTGCGCGCCGCGAGCAAACAACCGCGCGCGCCTCCCCGCTCCTGCCGCCGCGCCGGCCAACGCGCGCGCGGCCCTCGACGCGCTCGTCGATAGCTACAATTCATATCGAGAAATGCAAGCGTTTCAAAGAAAAAGTTGCAGCGATTCCCGGAATGTACAGTAAAAGCGTTCATGGCAAGCTTATCCAGCAAGAAATTAAATAGTATCTCTAACTTACGTGGATCTGCATTGTTGCAAAAAATCCATTATGGGCAAATCGATTTAGAAAATCTCAATGATGAGTCACATTAACCACCTCTGATTCATGTTGTACGAAAAGCAGGACGGGCACTTGATGTCTGAAAGTATGTCAATTACTAATGTACGCGAAGACCAAACCTATCGCTCTCAGTGCAGGCATAAACCAAAGTTTTGGGCAACTCCAAGAAGATATGTTATGGGCGCTTCCAGCCAAGGGTGTAAAAACTCTTCATAGTGCACATGCGACAATTCCCACGAAAACTCATGTCTGTAGCATTCGTGGTCGCGGAGGTATACGATTCCGTTAATTGTGGCGTTCAATCCTGCAATAAAGCGTTCGCGGGTGGAGCCCCTCGGCCATGAAATTCTCTGCACTTTGGGCTGTTCCCGAGCACAGTAGTCTCCAAACGGGCTCACACCTGGCGGCATTTGCAGACGAGAAAGCTCTATCAGCATTGGGGTCCACTTTCGAATTTTGAAGATGAACGTTTGAGCGCAAAGATGGGCAGGATTTTCACTGCCGTGACTGTATTCTTGCTGAAACGGTTTGTACCGCAGCTGTGTGTCATTCACGGACACAGAAGAGCATGCGAAGTATTTATATCCATCACATGGTGTGAACGTGGAAAGTGATTTTCTGATTGTCGCATAAGAAAAAGGGGTATTGATAAAGCACGACGCAGCCAGAACTACAAAAGCAAGCAAAATGATGTAATTCCTTTGTTTATCATTCTGAAGGCGGATGAGAGAGATGCTTTCGGTATGTGCAACACTTTTAAGAGGATGAACTGTCTTCAATACCGCGGTGAATAGATATTTTCTGTAACCTGCTTTTGAGTGTTCCAAATGCATTTCGAGCATTTGGGAGCATGTGGCTTGTTGCTTCCCCCGTTACGAGAGGTTGGCATTTTTGGTCGCAAGCAAAATCATCTTTCATTGCATCCGGACAGAGTGGCACAGGATCATAATTACAGCAAGGTTTGCCACACTAAGAAGCAACAAATAGAAGTAATTTCGAAGGAAAGGAAAAGTATTATTGTTTCTTTTCGCTGATGGGCTTGAGGAGAATATTTAACTGCGGAAAACAAGAAAACTGGGATTTTCCGGATAAGTCAAAGAAACAGGGGTTACTTCTAATTGACCAATGCACGCATGTAGCGAGAACAAGGTTCTGCGGGAAGTTGTGCATATATAGTTTCGATCAAGAGCAATCACTGCTACAACCCGCCTCGGCATTTCGATCTGAATACTGACTTTGATGTCTGTCACAATCTGAAGCATAGCTCTTTGCATTGAGTGCTCCGTGATCAGCATCCGGGCTGTTCAAATTAAAGTGCAATGTGCTCGATGAATGCTTTTGAAGCACTTGACCGGTTTTCGGGTTATTTAGTTGTGCCTGGTCTATGGCTATGGCTATGAGCGCCTTGCACGCTTGCGCCCATGTGCGCGATGAGCTCACTTGTAGCAAGCGCTACTCGTACCATTCAACGTACCACGAGAGCGCGTCACGACGCCGTAATGTACGGACCGTATTCTACTTATGCATTTTTTGTTTAGTTCAAAATTTTATCATCAAAGTATTTGTTTATGTTGTTCATTTTCCCGCCGTATCGGTGAATTACTTGGCACGGCGGCAGCTTTGCCGTTGTATGCAGTTATCTGTGCAATATTCAGAAACTCCGCTCTGGACTTGCCACCCATGCGCGTTTTTAACTCCTTGTAAAAGGACGCCATGCGTCCCGGATGCAGGCCGCTCATGCAGGTCAGAACTGTTATACGTTAAGAATACTCGCTGCACTAGAGCATTTGTCTGTAATCAAAATTTGCACAAACACACCGCATAATATTATATTGAAAGTTTTGGACAGATTCCTGCAACTAAGTAGATTTATCTACATCTTCCGACCTGGTTTTTTGAGCGTACTGCGCCAGAGCCAGCACCTATTTTGCAGCATTTTACTCTGCGTTTATACGTGATCTTTACCACAGTATAGAATACATCACAAAACTGCAGATATCTTCTTTAGTCTCTCTTAAAACGTTGCGACTGCGTGCTCGCCATAGAGAAAAGGTTTATTTAATTCGCATGGGAGAGCTCTGTCATTAAACGACAATGCAAAAAGAAGATTTTGAACGTATAGCCAGAAATATACAAAAGCTTTCATTCCTTACAAAAAGCGAACAGATATTAACGCTAACTGTTGTGTTTCTGTGCAGCAAAAACGTATGAGTGAAAAATTTGTTTGGCACATAAGTGGATGCGGTACTCAGGTGTTTCACGAAAACACTTGGTCATATAGTGAATCAAATACTTGAGCAACAATGGGTTGAAAGAGTGCATGCGTTGGTCAATGGCGATGAAGAAGAATGCGGAAAGTGGGCACCCCGTGACCAACAAGAGCTCAAGTGCGCTTGTTCTTTTTTGTAGTTGCAGATACTTTACTTTATGAGGGCACATGACTGCGGTTGGATGTGACGTTATGGCGGTGGAAGCGACATGACGCATCACATGTGTTCGAAGTAAATGTACAGACTGTTTCAAAAACATACGACATGCTGTGAAATCTCAAAAAACTACCAAATGTCAACTGTACGCCTACAAAATAGATTTCAGAAAAAAGTAAAGTCAAAAAACCGTTTCAAAAACATATGATCATCAATAACAAATCTTTACTGCATGACGCTCAATAGTTTATTTTGCATCATTTTTTGCTGTATAACGCTAATGCAACGTTTTGGCATCGAATTGATGTACTTTTCTACAGTTGAAACTGTTATAGATTTCCAGCAATTTTTAATACAGTTTTTGAGTTCAAAAACTGTCTGAAATTGCCTTATATGCGCATAAACCATCCTCGCCAGCAGTCCCAAAACGTTTTCAATTGGGTTCAAATCTGGTGAGCGCGCCGGCCACTCTGAAACAGATACTTTAGACTCCTGTAGCCAATTTTATATTAATCATGAAGTGTGTACGGGCGCATTATCCTGTTGAAAAATGAAATTTTCTTCATGAAAACATAAACCAAACGGTAGCAAATAATTGTAAAGAACTTCTTGATATTTTTCCGCATTCATGTTTAATTCAATAAATGCAGTTTCCGTTAGACCTTTTTTAGAAATGCCTGCCCAAACCATTACAGAGCATCCTTCTGAATGCCTGGTATAAAACTCATGACGTTCCTTACGAAGATCGTGCCAATACATTTTGTAGCAATCTGGTCCGTCCAAATTGAACTTTTTTTCATCAGTAAAAATAATATTTTCCCATTCTTTTTTCCGATAGGCTTTTCTAGCACACCAGGCAACTCTCTTATGCTTGTGATGGTTTTGAAGAAAGATTTTTTTTTTCATTATTTTATATTTAAATAAAACTGTGCTGTTTATCTGCTTCTATATAATTGATTTAGAAACGTTGAGATTGAGATTTTTTCCAAATTTTTGTGCACAATACTTTTCCTTTGCACAACTCCTTTTTAATTCTTCTTTTACTTGCTGGGCTGTGCTTCTTTGGGCGTCCCGGAGATCTTTTTAATCCATAAAGAGTCGGGTTTTTGAGAAAAGTAGCAATTGTGACCCTAGAACGCTTTAATCTTTTAGCGATAGCACTGTTAGAATGTTTTTCGGCGTTTAACTTAACGATTTGAAGCTGTTTTTGCTTGGAAAATGGCGGGCCTCGAGCCATTTTTAATAAAAAGAAAACGGTGTACATATCGTTTCGAAACGATTTTACATAGACTATGTGCAAAATCTAGTCTACAGTACAGTTTTGGCGCACTTCTGAGGGGTAATATGTTTTTGAAACGCACTGTATTACTGTGTAGCGGCTGGTGGCTGCTAGTCACACGTGGCCAGCATCAGCCGCACTGTGAGCAATGCTCATGCGCCGCGACGTTGAGCAGCTAGACAATTTGCACCACAGCCAGTGCATCGCACAGCGCGCTGCGACATCGACTCTTCCGCCGAATACCGCACCATTCGAGTTGGCGACCATCACAACGTTCCCAAGCTGTCGTCCGCTGCTTCAACAAACTCAAACTGGAAGAGTGCCCTTGCACTCATCATGCATGTAGCTGTAACCGCTTTTGTCTCAGCCCACGTTACTTCCACGAACCTCACGCACGAAAGCGGTCACGAAATCCACACAGGCCCGACAGTTGGCTCCAACCGCTTCATTCCATTGATGAAGCGCGTTTCACCGCATGGCGCCCCCACCTCTGACAAACAACTCGCACAGGTCAGTCGTTCCGCGGTTGATGAGATTTGCAACAGTATTCTTTATACCGCTCGCCAATACGGCTCTTCCAGCAACAGCGATTGGTGCGAAATCTGCAGAGCCTATAAGTGACTCCTTCCCCACCCCGCGAAGGCCCCTGGTGCGCCTCTACAGTGTGCAGTCTGAAAAACACACCCATTTTGCTATGCGAACACCAAGTATTTGGTTACACCCACTTAGCACAACAAATGCAGTGACACACACGCAAAACAAGTGCACAGTGTTTTTTTTTTGCAATAAATATACCATTGTTATGCCTTCATGTGCCATTGAAATGCACACCAAACGTCTGCTTGAATTAGGGTTTGTGATGTACAAGTAACAAATCATCACCATCACAACACCTCTGCCTCGGTCCTTCACCCCTTAGTAAGGGCTTGACAATAAGTGAAAAAAATCAACGATGCGTCGAATGTTGAGAAAAAGCCAATGGAAGACGACTGTCTGTCGCACCACATTCCGCAATTGATATGGTTCCATCGATGGCAGTCTACGATTTGTGATAGAAGAGAGCGCAATCACGTTCAAAGGATGGCACAGTTTCAAAATCTGCCTCAAAAGCCCTTTTGAATGAAAAATAATTAACCCCTAAACCCCTGTGCCATGAGAAAGCATGTCTTGCCTTGCTCAAGGCCGTTTCTGGATTCGTAGCGATGCTACGAAATGTAACACAGGAGAATTGGAAGAAGTCTGGCCAGGCCCACGCTCTTCTCGAGGGTGGGTCTGGCTGTAGTTTATAATGATTCTTAGAACTAGACGTTAAGAGTCTTACCTTCTACTTTATCTACTTGTACGTTTGTAGCGCACGGCGCTATGTCGTCGTGCGCTTAAACTATGCGAAGCGTGCTTCAAGTTCTTGAAGCACACGACGCACTGTTGCGCAGTGGCTTGAACCAAGCTTTGTGCTGACAACCTGCAATGTCCTTGTGCGTCGCGTTGCAGCGTGCAGGGGCAAGGCATGAAGTATGTAGCGCGACTCGCTTGAATCGCGAGGGTCTATGGCTGGGTTCGTTACAATCGCCTCCCTTTTTGACGAAATTGTTATCAATGACGCTTGTGCTGCAGGTTGAATTCTTTGACTTTCGCGCAACAGTTCCTAAGCGCCGCGCGTGGTAGCCAAACGGCATCGGATTCACGATCACCGCAAAACTGCGTGAGGTAATGAACACGCCGATTGGCGCGTCGCTTGTCCGGAATGCGGTCCACTTCCTGTTCTACGGCGCCGTCATTATTGATAATGATATCCAGTGGGCCTAATGGATCTCCGTAAAAGCGGCGCAGCTTTGATATGTGGTAGTCGTCGTGTGCGCGGCGCTTGGTTGGCGGGAGCTCAAGGCAATACGTGACTGGTGCCAGTTTCATGAGGACGCGAAAGGGTCCTATGAAGCGGGGCTGCCACTTTCGTGGGATTGTGGCTCTTTGCGCTGTCGTGAGGCGGTTGGTGCGCAGAAGGGGGAGGTAGTCTTGTTCCAGGTGTTACTCGGAGCGGTGGCGGTCGGTTTAATGCTTCTGTCGGGTGACAGCGACGGCTAAGTTGTAACGAGCCAGGGCTGTGAGCGCCTGGCGCCGAGTATCGTAGTCGATTGCAGCCTGTGCTATAGTGTTGTCCAGGGCATGGGTGGCCGGCGAGTGCGAGATGTAGCCAAGACTGACTTCGAACGGGGAAAGACGGGTGCTGCCATGACGGGAGGAGTTGTATTCAAACTCCAGTGCTGGATGGGCGATGTGCTAACCGGCTGGCGCTGCTTGTATGGAGGAACGTAGCATCGATGAAAGCGTCCGGATTACATTTTCGGACTGTCCATCTGTCTGAGCGTCGTCAGCGGTCGAGATATTGTTCCGGATACGCAAGAGCTGCGTGAGGGATCCCCAAAAGGGATTAGGGACTTTGGGGTCGCGCTCTGAGGTCTTCGTGGTTGGTGTTCCATACTTGGAAAACAAGTGTGTGTCGAGGAGCCCAAAAGTCTCCTGCGCAGATGCGGCCTTGGAGGTTGGGATAGAAAGGGCTCGCTTTGAGTGTTTTTCCACGATCACCAGGATGGCATCCTGACCGTTCCTGTTGCGGGGGAGCTCCGTGAAAAAGTCAAAGAAGATGATGTCCCAACATCATTGAGGGATCGGAAGTGGCTGTTGGCGTCCTGACGGAGCCACGTTGGGTGTTTTCTTCACTTGACATGATCGACATTTTTGGTAAAAAATTAAAGATACCCCGGTACATCTGGGACCAATACGCGTGGCACATAACTGTGCAATACGTCTTATCGGCTCCGAGATGCCCGAATCTTTGAAAGTGCTGCATTAGCTCCGTGCACAATGGCCCTTTGGGGATGTACAAACTTGCTGGGAGAGTGGCAGTCCAGTAGATGACTCCGTCGTTGAAGTTGAATTTGTTCGGTAGGCGTGTGGTGGATTGGTTGGGAGAAGTGTCGGAGTTGAGTAGTTTTGTGGCAAGAGCGTCCGCAGCATACGCACCACGTACACGGTTCTGAACATCGTCGAACTGTGCCACGAAAGCGCACAGACACGGATATTCGTGGTAAGGACGGCGGCTGAGGGCATCGGGGGCGACATTCTTGGTCCCAGCAACATGCCTAATGTCGAAGGAAAATTCATGGATCTCGTCCAACCAGCGACACTGGCGAGCGGACAGCTTGGGTTTTGTCTGGAGATACGTAGTTGGATCATGATCAGTCAAGAGCGTGAAGTGCTATACGCGGAGATAAGGGCTCCACATGCGAAGCGCAGTCAATGCAGCGAGGAGTTCCTGATCGCCGGTATCCCAACGGCCCTCAGTGGGTGAGAGGCGGTGGGATAAGGATGCGATAGGATGCCCGGCCTGCGTTAGCGTAGCAACGACGGCGTAATGGGAAGCGTCGGAAGCCAAAACAAACTCTTTGGAGGCGTCTGCTTGTGCCAGAACTGGCGCTGATGTCAAAGCGTCCTTAATGATGGTGAAGGCATTGGCCTGCTTTGAGCCCCATTGGAAAACGCGTGAGCGCAGTAGATCCGAGATTGGGCGGAGAATGTGTGCATAGTCTTTGACAAAACGCCCATAGAAGTTGGCGAGGCACAGAAACTGCTGCCCATGGCGGGTATTCAGGGGTTTTGGCCAGTCGTGAACCGCAGTGACAAGATGATTCTGCGTGGCGATGTCCTGGGCAGATATTCTAAAGCCAAGGAAGTCAACTTCGCGAGCACCAAAAGCACATTGCTCAATTTGGCGAACAGCTGATTTTTGCGAAGTGCCTCAAGGACGGCACGCAAATGCAGCTTGTGCTCCTCCAGTGAACGACTGTAAACAAGGATGTCATCCAGATACAGTACAAGACAATGGCCATTCAAGTGATGTAGGACGGAGGCGATCAGTCGTGAGAAGGCGGCTGGCGCGTTTATGAGTCCAAAGCACAGGACGCGCCACTCTAAAGATCCAAATCGGGTCCTTGTGGCTGTTTTATGGCAGTCACTCTCCTTGATGCGCATTTGCTGGTAGGCACCCACTAAGGCGATCTGAGAGAAGAACTTCGCGCCCGCCACCTGATCTAAAGCTTCATCGATGAGGGAAAGTGGAGTGGAGTCCGCGATGGTTATGCGGTTTAGGCTACGATAGTCGCAGGCCATACGGAGCGCGCCGGATTTCTTTTTCACGAAGAAGACGGGTGCTCCGTAAGGGGAGGCTGAAGGACGAACGAGGCCTTTTCGGAGTAGGGCATCCAATGTGTTGCGGAGGACGAGGAATTCCTGTGCAGAGAGCCGATTGACTGGTCGCACGGGGGGCGGTTCATCGCTCCAAAGGTTGATTTCAAAATCGAACTCGCGAGATGGCGGCAGAGTATCGGGGAGCTCTTCCCGAAAAACATCTTGAAACTCGTGAACCACTTCCGTTAAATCGGGATGGCAGCTGATGGAGGAAGCCGGGCTGCGTCGAATAGCGTACAGTTCGCAGGATCGCTTCTTGGCTAATCTGCGGAGTCGTTTGAAGGATATCGTCAGTATCGTCTTCGTGTTCGACCGAGTTTTAGGAGATATGGAGCGATGAGGGTGTATGGAGAAACTCGATCCATCGGCGCGCTTGATGGAGAGCAAGTGTGACGACCAATGGATGATTGATAGTGTCTGACGGAGTCACTGACGGCCTACTGTGATCAAGGGTAGGTTATTTCTGTAATCCTTCATTTTGATTACATACGCCGTTAATGATGCGCAGCAATCTTTCATAGTGACAGTTGCTTCTGCTTCCGCCAAAATCGGGGTGGTGGAGCTGTCTCCGAGGTCCGTTTGGCAGAATCGCGAGAGTTTCAAAGGGAGATTACACAATTTGGCGGCAGCGGGGGAGAGAAAGGTGTGAGAAGCGCCAGGGTCGAGATGGAAGGCAACGCTGTGGCCATTCAGAGTAGCTTCGTACATCATATCTCCCGTGGGGTTCAGATCCGTCGCTGAAAGGGTAGGAGTAGTGGTGTGGGGTACATGTGCTATGTTTTGTGGGGAGGGTGGGTGGAGAGCAGAAGATTTGGGGGGAGTTGCACCGATGTGCGGCGGCTCTATTTTTTTGACCGCGATTGCTTATCACGCAAGGCCTGGACTAGGAATTTGCGGGCCGTCGTGCGCCATTTATCAGCTGTATGGAGCATACGAAAAAAGATCAAGGGTTGTTCCTGATCGGGAGGGGATCTCGTGGGGTAATGCTCCGATAATTTTTATCTATAGGACGTCGGGAGAGACAACTGCAGATAGCTACAGGCCTCGGAAAGGGGTGTTTCACAGGTCTCGACGAGTTGTATGAATTGATTGAGATGGTTTTTCATGGCGCCGTGGAGACGAAACTGGATAAGTTTCAAGCGAGCCTCCGCCAGCTCGTTTGCGGGGACAAAGGCCTTCAGTAGTCCGGCTTCGAGAGCCTTCAAAGACGTTAAGGTTGTTTCGTGGCGTCTTGCTCGATTGTACCAGCAGTCTGATGCCTTTTGAAGTTTGAAAACCGCTATTTGCACTTCCTGGAGTGCCATTACTGCAGGAAAGAGTAATATGACTTTGCGGATGCCTGAAATGAAGTCTTTTACGCACACAGAAGACCTTTCATCCTGTAGTGCGGCGTATGTGATACTGTATGCGGCTTTGACAGCGTTTGCAATATCCGAACGGCTGGTAGGCGGTCTACCTTAGGCACATAGCTCTCCCGCCATTGATGTTCGCTTGGAATGCGTCCCGGAGACTGTCTGCCCTATCTGGGTGTGCTGGCTAACGACCGAGGCATCCGGGTGGGCTTCGACGGGAGACTTTTCCTGAATCCTGTGCTGAGGCATGGCATGGGCCACTGCGGCTGGACTGGTGGGGAGCAAATATGTGCGGTTTTGGGGTACCGCGTAGGGCCCGAAAGCTTCGAAACGAAGTTCAAGAGTCTCTACTTGCCCTGCCATCCTTGTCTCCCAGTGGCGCATCTGCACAGCCAGTGCCTCCATGTCGTTTTGTTGGCTGTGTAGAGAACGAAGGACTGTACCGAGTGGGATTGAGTCTCTCGCCCCTGACCCATGCTCGACATGTGCACCAGTCTGGGTTGGGAGCGCGGCAAGGGAGCAATCTATTAAGAGGGCGAGCGTTGGTGTTGGCAAGACTCTGCGTGGTCGAATACTGCCGGTTCCATTTCAGCAGCGGCCGCAGCAGTTGAAGCAGAAATCGCTGCGGCTGCCACACATCGGGTGCATGATCCATCTCGTTCGTTTCCGGCCGGCGGGTTTGGACGACGTGGTGGACGAATTGAACTAGACGTAGTAGATAACGTCCGCAAACGGGGATCATTAGAGCTCATGAAGCACGGTGGAAAGGGGAAAATAAGGGGAAAAAGGGGAGGGGAGAGCGAGAATCCAGCGGGAGGATCGTAAAACGATGCTAGAAAATGTAACACAGGAGGGTTGGAAGAAGTCTGGCCAGGCCCACGCTCTTCTCGAGGGTGGGTCTGGCTGTGTTTTAAAGTGATTCTTAGAAATAGACGTTAAGCGTCTTACCTTCTACTTTATCTACTTGTACGTTTCTAGCTCACGGCGCTATGTCATCGAGCACTTAAAATATGCGATGCGTGCTTGAAGTGCTTGAAGCACACGACGCACTGTTGCGAAGTGGCTTGAACCAAGCGTCGTGCTGAACTGAGAAAACAATTTTTCGTTCTTTGTACACTACCTTCGCTTTGCATACTTTTAAAGTGTTGGCCAAATAACATGTTTTGTTGTCAGTGATTGTTTTGGAGGCTAAATAGCTCTTGAGAACTTCCAACGGAGATATCGACGTGAACCTCGCAAAAAGCGTCACAAGCGTACGTCGTGAAACACCCAAAAATGTTTCTTTGGTCAGAACTTTTGGTTCCTTCAATGATAGATGGTCAAAGTCCAAAAGATAACAGAACTTTTTGCTCGACCTCCTGATGCAATCCTGTGTTTTACGTTTTGGATCTGAGAGGAGATAAGTAACCTTACTTTTATTTCTCTCTATTGGATCTTTTGGGGTTTTAGGAATCATGAAATCCAATCACGGGCTGCAAATAATTTTCTTGTCTCCATGCCGAGGTAGATATCTCGCCTCCAGCCTGCCTTCAACGAACGAAGGAGGTATTGGAAGGCAGGGGGGCGAAGGAAAGTTGGAGGGATATTAAGAATGTTCGCCAGCTCTGGCTTGGATTTACTTGGAGGTGCCTCGACCACGACTTATATAGTGGTTCAGTCGCACCGACTAGGTTGCATCAGAAATTTCACTACAAAGGCGAGACACTCAATACTACCACTCATATTGTAACATGACATACATGTACTAGCCACAATTCAATAATGCTTACAACAGCAAGGCACAACAAGGCATGACAGTTCCGTACACTCACGAGACCATGACAATGCACAAATTCACTAAACCACCTTACACTCTCTGTATTCCGCCACCACTCGTGTCCATACAGCAATGTGTGTGTATAGTTACCATGAAGAGGCACATTACACTAAACCATATCCGGTGTACATTAAGCTGAGTTTGCAATGTGTCCTAAACCTGGAAACGATATGGTTGTGAACATCGTGCTGAGTAGTACACCTGCACACGTGTACCAAACAGAGTCAACATTCAACGTAGCCCGTGGTCCCCGGAACATTTCGTTGTCAGTGACAGCACAGGCGCTTCATGCAACAGGGGGCACGATGGGCACAAAACTCGGCTGCGATTCTTTCGACTGGTATCGCTCCGGGCCAGCGCACAGCGACAAAATTCAACACACATGCTAAAATTATCCCCCCGTTGGCACCCTTCGCTTATGACTAGCCCATAGTCATATATTCGAATAGAAACTGTTGATACATAGAGAACGCATATGATTATCAACTTTACTGAAAAGGATTCGCTATAGGCAACATTGATAACCGTTGAAGGTTCATGGAAACCGTAGATGGGCAATAAGTCCAAACAAGGCTTTCCATTATGAAAATGAGTCATATTTGACTTTGTGTAACAGATCCGGTAACATCATAGCAGCCAATCTCGACGAAATTAGTGGAGTAGAAAAAACGGATTCGATAATGTAGAGTTATTATCTCATTCGCTTTGTGTGGTTGACTAGCTGAAGGGCTCACAGCCTTGATGATACTGAATTGGGTGCCAAGAGCGGAACAGGAGGAGTTCGCGTTCATGTAAAACTCCGCTACTCATATAAAGTTGAGTAAGCAAAATTGTCCTGAACTCCTCGGGAAGAGTGCGACCTGACATTCATACGTGTCATGGGAAATAAGAAATAAATGCTTTTCTTCAAAGTAAATTTAAGCTAAGCATCCACAATAAAACGAAAACCTTGTTCATTTAAAAATTCTAAATTTCTGCTATCATTTTCTTAAGCTGTGTTTTCTTATTTATAGCTGTAGCTATAGACGAAAGCAATTTATTTCTTTGTACTGTATTGAGGATTTCTAACTGAAAAGCATTCCTCTTTTCTAAAGCATTGGCAATGATACTAACTACAGATATCCAAAGTAATTCCGAGATATCTCCTGCTCTTTATGATTCACAAAACCGAGAAGCGACTGGTTATAACTAATGCCCGCGGCCTTCAAAAAAATTCGGAATGGTAAAATATGTTGCAGAAGCAAAGAGAAGCTTCTTGAACAAAGTGTACAACTAAAAGAATTTTGAAGCTTCTTGTAGTACAGTAGATCAGCCCCCGCATGAACTATTCGTGGTCTATAATATAACAATTTTGAAGACGAGCTATCCGGTTAAGCGCTAAAGAACGTCGTGGATATTCAGCGAAGTGAAAACATCGAAGAATCTATCAAATCGACGATCGGAGAATTTAGAATTTCTTCAGAATTACTGCCATTTACTGTAGCAAGTCGTATTACAGTGGATTCTAAGGTGATATTGGGAGCTTCCTTAAATCCTAAAATGTGCCCGTCACAAGTTTTGTGAACAATCACAAATAGGCGTGCACATATTCGCGTTTGCACCTGAAAAGATTGAACGCAAATTATAGCGAATACTAAAACTGTCATACTATAGGCTTTCGAGTATTTGGTCCACCCCTTTGAGAAAGCACTCCAACCCTTCGAGTACACGCTATTCCTCTCCTATCACAAGTCGGCCCTTTGCAGATTAATTCATGCTCGCTCATGCAGCGGATCTTCACTACCAAGGTTCGCCGATCCACCAACTCGCATCTCAAAACATACTTTCATGAACACCAGTTGTTTGTTTATACTGGTTCTGCTACATCGTAGTCGCAACAAACGCCTCCAAAACGAGCCTCTATGCCACAGGCTGGGCTTGATTGCGCGTCAAAGACGGGACTAAAGAATACCAAGAATCGCACTACAGGATCCGTGTATATCTGCGTTTACGATTTTGAACGGATCAGGTCCAGATCAAGCACTTATAACTCTGACTGGATTCGATCACTTCGGATTCCAGTAGACATTGCTCAAGTTTTCACCGATGAATATTTCCTATTGGCTGTAATCGAAAGATGGATACCTATGGAAGGCACCTCTTTGCCCCGTTGGGCATGCTAGACCACGTTCGATGACTGCTTTGCACTGTTTAGGGCTTGTCTTGGCGTGGGGTCGGTGCCGTGGATCCGAGATGGTGCTTTGTATGGTATTTTGTATAACGTCTTCTGTTTGCTTAATATTCTTCGCTTTAGTCAACGACTCTTGCTCGGTGTTCTCCCCCAGGACGACAAGGCAAAGATTTGAATGCCTACATCTGCCGATGTTAATGAACTTCAAACTGCTATCAGCGCAAAGTACTCGTTGCTAAGAAGCGTGTACTGCCTTGCTGATGGGCTCAAATTGCAGTTTGAACAGTCGGGAGATGCTGTGACTCAAAATAGGTTCTATGACAGGTGGACACACGACCATGACGTTGGCAACATATTCGTCTTCGCCCGTAATGGAAAAATTATTGCATACGCGCTTAACGCGTAGGGTTCAATGCATGACTCCGTCATTGCAGAATGCAGAAATCTTTACGAGGAGTTGGAACTAGTTTTCTGGAGCTCTGGTGGTACATGCGTTGTAGAGTTTGCGATTTCGAAGGGGCAATACGGCTTTTTACTTAAGAGTCCACAGGATCCATGAAGTCGGTCGGATGGGAATTTGGAACACTACGCTATGCCCAGACAGGAAACTACAGCACGTAAGGCCTCTAAGAGTGGAATACGGGCATTGAAAGGAAGTTTTCCGCGCTTAAAGATGGAATGTTACACGAAGAAAAAAGTGAGCGGAAGGTCATTCTAAACATGATTGCTCTTCTTTTTAATCCTCGCACACTTTCGGTAGGTTCAAATCAGCCTCTTGCCGCTTTCATGCCAAACATGAGCGTTGAGGCAAACTACTTGTTAAGCATTTGAGTTTTCTGGACCATTTTCAATAGATTCTACTGACAGACATTGCCTTACGATCTATCTCCAGACTTTTTCACAATCACCGCCATCATAAACATCTCCATAATTTTACTATGACGCGCCATTTCCATCTTTCGTCACTACCTTTCATCCTGCCTGTACATCAGACGCTCATCTCGCTTCCTCTCCCACCTCAAACGATTCTCCTTCTTGGTTTTCTGGCTCTGTTCGAATTCATGTTCGCACCGAACATTTTCCTGCATCATTTGGAGACGAAACAGCCCCAGTTAGTCAAACTTGGCGCCTTTGAGCCAGGCTCGTGCATACGGACTAAAGGTCCGTGTGGAGGTGTGCGATAGTTCCCACCGGACTGGGCCTCTGTGGCAATGTTTCCACCTGCGTCCTCTTTCGATGTCCCGTTGCCAGCGTTATTTTCAGTTCCAACCAGATCCTCAACATCCTCTTCATCGCCGATATCGGCCCGTTCAGTCATTCCCTGTTTGATTCACGTCGATCTACGGATATCTGGAGGGCAGAGAGGGTTCCCAGTAGGAATCTTCCTCCTAAGTAGGCTTGCGAATTTTCACTTCAGAGAGTCTACGTCTCTACTTTTCTCCGGATAATGCTGCTCGTCAAGCTGCACTACATGTGCCTGCTCGTCACTTCTGATAGGCATATTATCCTCAAGGATATCGAGAAAGCGGTCAATCTCTGACTGAGAATATTCCCCTCCGCGTCCCACCGGCTTCTTACGAGAGGGCCCTTTAACTCCCCTTTTTTGTATGTGCGTGCTTAATCGTGGTCTCTGTTCCCTCCTAGTACTTGACAGCAGCGGCACCGAATGTGGTTAAGCGTATGTATTCTGGGGTAGAGGAGACCTGAGTACAACATCTGATGGTTTCCGCGGGCCGGTGGCATAAGTATCCACGTTGGCGCGTTGAGTGCCGGTAGTATCCCTAGGCCTGCTTGATAGGGGGCCCCGAGACATTTCTTTCGAGTTCAGAGTTCTCTGAATGTCATTAATATCGTCGCAAGGTTCTTGAGGCTGTACAGCGACACTGTGCGGGCACCCTGGCGTTAAACGGTTCGATGTGTGCGTTTCGGATGCAAAGGATGCAATCGGCATATGCATGACGTGATACCGGCGACGGGGGCAGCCGAAAGAACAGTACAATATTTGCAATCTATGTGGTCGTGCAACAGTGCAGAAAAGATAGTGGATGCCTTAAGAAGGCCGAGACACAACGGATGCCTCCGGTAGCAGAGTGTGATGGGACTGAGTTCACCGTACAACACAGGCAGCTGAGCGCACCAGGCAAGGCGTAGCGAAGAGCGCACCTCGTAGCAGACAATGAGGATAGCAGAAAGCGTCGAACGGAACACAGACGTTAACGTGCAGCACAGATCACATACAGCAGCGTCCACATCACGATACAGACAGGAGAGCTTATCAAGAAAGACAAAACACAGAGGGCACCGATATTAAAGAGTAGCACGTGTTGCGTAGATCTGCTTGTCACCAAAGCTGTGTTGAACAGAGGTGTGAGAGCGTTGAGCCAACTCGATTTGGCGGAAATATCGTGCTGTTAACAAGTGGTTAACGTGAGCACGAGCACGAAGCGGTATGCGTCGACCGTTTTGATGCGATAGGCAGGACGAAGAAGCCAACAAAAGGCCAGTAGCAGAACGCATCTAGACTGTAGAACGGACAGAATAGGAAACAAGGTGGCAGTTTGGGAGGGAAAGAGGTATGGGAAGAAGGCAAATCGCAAGGTGCAGACTGGGCGCGCAGGGCTACGTGGCTAAGCGAGCCCCAAGATCTATGCGGCGGAGAGCTGCAAAGGATGAAGAGCCGGTAGGGAAGGTTGAGTATAAGGTTTGGAAGGGTCGTGGCAGGATAGCATGCAGGATGTGAGCGATTTGGCACGAGAAATGTGATATGTGTCCGTACACATTTTATTACATGTGAGGACTTGCGTCAACTGTTTGTGGGAAATGTGTACACACACATAATATTTGAGCACGTGTTTAAACACAAATTTAGTTGTACATAAATTCCGAGTTGTCTCTTCAGAAAACACCCCTTGTCTTATAGTTTTAGAACTGGGTATTCCTAAGGAGCGTTCGTATTTTATTAACTGAGCTGCGTGGTGCATTATGAGGCCCACTTGTGCCCCGTACTGCTGAGGATTTATAAAAGTTAGATTTATTTTCGTTAATTAATGTAGGTAATTAGACTAGTGTGCGGTAGTGAGACCTGAAGAGGGGGGGCTCCCACAACTACACCTAATCTGCCAGTTGCACCCCACCTTCCGGGGTAGTAATCCAAGCACCCTTGATTCTTCTTCTACTTATTCGATTGGAGACTCTTGTCTAACGCTTTCAGATTTCTAAGCCACCGATCCCCAGGTCGTCTCATAGCAGCGCCTGTAAGAGCCTTTTCCGCCCAGTGAACCCCCTTCTCCGCTTAATGCATGAAGACCCCCTTCCAGGATTGCCTCGGCTCGTTACCGTGATTTCCAGAAACCTTTTTTAGGAACGTGCGCCTTTTGAGTCATCAAAAACTCTTAACAGACGTTGTGTGACAAACGTTATGCAAGCTACACTTTGGTTCTTTAGTGTAGCGTCGAAAGAGAGTTGATGGATGTCATGAGAACGTTTTCGAAGCTTTCCAGCTCAGCTTGATGAGCTGGACAGTTTTCAACGTTGTTCTAGATATCTCTAATGTGGAGAATTTAAAGTCTATACATAAGCGTGCTACACTCGATCAACGGGGACATCAGGCAGCTGAATCAATACTTTTTTCAACCTACCCTTTACCGACTAGTATTCTTATCAAATTTTGCGCTATCATCTAGAAAGAAGAATTGACGATGCGACGCTGATTACAGAAAATCACTTGGAAATCAGATTTTGGTTGGATCCGAAAGAATCAGGATCTTCCAAACACTCTTGTCCTGTACATCAGAAAGTATTTCAATATCGTTCAAAACTAAAGTAGTTGGAATCAGAAGAAAAATAGAATTTTTTGAAACTTTCTGTATTGGGTAGTAAATAAACGTTAAAACATGTTTTGGAACAAAACTCAAAGAAAATTGTTCTTGTCAGTCACGGTACAGAATACGGATAAATCTTTTTATCGAAACAACTCGGAAATTAATTTGTGTAATCATGGAAACAGAGTAAATAAGCACGTTCAAAACCGAGAAACTAAATGGAGAATGTAGTACAGTGGATCCTAAGGTGATATTGTCCTGAGGCTTTACGACGGAATATTCCTAAGGAGGGTTCGTACTTTATTAACTGCGTGGCGTGGTGCATTGTTCCGCTCACGTGCGATACAGCACCCTTGAGGAACGGTAGAACTTAAATTTTGTTTTAGTTAATTGGTGCAGCTAAGTACTACAGTATTGAGACCTGCCAAGGCGGGCTCCCAGCGGGATACTTATTCTACTGGTCGAGCTCCATCTCTGGAAAATAAATCAAGCACCCTTAAGTCTCCGTCCATTTTTCGGGTTGAAGACTGTCGTCGATCATTCTTATGTTTGAAAGCCGCCGATGCCCAGATCGCCTTGTGGCAGTGCCCATAGGAACCTTGTCCGCCCAGTGAAATCCCTTCTCCGCTTTTGTATGTGGGTCTTTTTTCAGAATTCCCTCGGCTCGTGACAGCGATTACCCGAGACTCCCTTGAGAAACTCGCGCATTTGGAGTCAACAAAAACTCCTAACGGACGTTGTGCAGTACCACCTCGAAAGGAAAACCGAAGGTACCACAAGTGGTCTTCCGACTTAGAAGGTCAGTTTTTTAAGGGAATCGCAGAGTCACGACAGAAAAGTATTTTTAGATTGCAACGATTGGAACCCAACAGTGAAATACTTCCACAAGAGGATTCTAAAGTGTAAGGAAATCGGCTACGACCTACTTCTAAAATGGGCCCATCAGAACCCCCAATGGAAACCCCCTTACAGGACCCTCAAGCAACCGGCTCCGTTGGTGTGCCCAGCCCTCGCAGCACTATCCAAGAGATGGGCATCAGACTGGAAGAACCGGAAAATCTACTAAGGAATCCTGGCTTCTCTGTGGAGCGTTTCAGGAATCACATGAGGAAAGCGAATGATCGAAGCCAAGCGAAACTCCCCGTGACACCTCTGAAGAACGCCAAAGTGGAGGTTTATCATCCACAAACGGCATTGCAGCCACCACCTCAGGAGCTATAGGGACGAGAACACCCGGAGGCTAGCCCCCTCCTAGGGTCACTAGCTCCGCGCCTTACGGAATGGCTCTCACATGAGCTGGTCGAAAGAATTCCTCCAGGTGTTGAGGCACATTTCGGAGCGCGCCGCCACATCCTTGTGGGAGAAATCACAACGGACAGTGCTCGCCGTGCTGTGGATGCTTTGCTGGATTGCGACCTTTTCATAGAGGTGATCTCAGATGATATCCATGCGGGGCGTCGTTTCTAAACCGGACGGCTGCTTCCCACAGCGCCGTTCTAAAGGCATTTTCCGTACAGGAGAGGTTCGTTCTGTCAACGGCAAAGTTGTCTCGAGGCAAAGCGGGACAGGATACTGCAGCCCCCTACGCCAGAGAAGGAAACGATACTGCCGTAGGGAAGCGAGAACACCTCAGGAATATTGCTATGCACCGTCTGGACAGGTCGTCTCGCGGAGGAGGACAGGATATCGGTCACAAAGTACGTCACCCAAGGAGAGAAGGACAGGATACTCTTCGGGTGAATGGCCATAAAGGGATCGTTAGACAGCCAGACCAACTAAAGAAGAACCGCCGAAAGAAGAGGAGTAATAAAAGCAGGAAGCGAGACACCGATTTGGAGAGAATTGCATACTCTAAATCCGTAAACAGCTCTAGCTCGGAGGACAGTATTCCTCCTAAGAAGAAAAGCAGAAAGGTCAGGAAGGTCGTCCCGCTTAACGACCTCTTCGCCAAAGTGGTAGATTACGACAACTACCGGTCGAAAAATCACTTCACTCTTAACGACGTGTCGATCTCTAAACGTCTCACGAAGGTCCAGCGCCGCATGGATTTTCAAATGAAAATTCACTCCTTCTCAGGTGAACACCCCATCTCAGTGTTGAATTTTCTCACACGCTTCCATTCAGCGTGTGATACCAACAGTGTCCTTAAAGTTCTCTCCATATACTGCTTTCCGTTCTGCACCACGTGAGAAGCGCACTTGCTGGTGCAGACGCGCCTAACGCAAAGAGAGCATCATTGTGAAGGATCCCCGAACAGAGATCTTAAAGACGTGCCCGGAGGTAGTGAATTTACTCCTTAAAAGTTACGCAGCGAACGAGATTTTAGCCGATGCTGATGCTAAAGTCACCCCCTACAGGCAAAATACGGGAATAAACGAAGCGGAGTCTTCACAGGAGCTGTAGATAGAGGCCTTACGGTGTGTGAACGAGTACCCTAAACGGTGGCTGAAATCGTTGTTTCACGAGCTACTCTTGCTCTCGACCCGGGCCAGGGTGTTTAAGCACCTGACAGTGCACCCGAAGACCACCTATACGGATCTAGTACGTTTCGTGGAATCCTATGCGGATACCCACCTTGCCACTCGCCTTAGCCACGCTCCACTTTCAGAAAAACCAACGGTCTTCGGGAACCCTCTAGCATCCACCCTGACGATGGACTCCAGTACCTCAGGGGAGGTCGACAAACTCACACTCAAAGGAGAACAAAAGGCACTTGCTCATACATACCCCTCATTTCAGGGAGCACCCTTCAGGACGAGGGCACCCTCATATTCTACTTCGTAGGCTTTGGCAGGATCCTATAGGAGTGTCTGATTCGTAAACCCTCGGGCTACCCACCGCCGTGCAGGATTTTCTTGTCTCGAGAGCCAGTACAATGCACTACTTTCATCTCGGAAATGAGAGATGCCATCCTGCAGGAATAGGAGAAGGAATTCCATGACCTGAAGAACACACCAACGTTGCGCGGAAGCAATCGAACTGCGTATTAGAATGTTCGCCTCCCTCAAGGAAACTACGGTTACCGCGTTCCAATTTTAGTGCAGCCTGACACACTGGCACGTGCGCCGCCAGTGCCAGGGCCAGTACCCAAACCGGTTGAGCCTCAGAGTAACATCTTGCATCCCAATGCGCAACCGAAGCAGCCGTCTTCCCCTGGAACTCCAATACACTTCAACAAAGAAAATCCTCAAGGTGATGCGTAGAGTCTCCGCGTGGCTGCGTACCGTCAGATCTTGGCCCCACGGAGGTCGTCTTTGAGAAAGATGGAGAAGCCATCGGCACAGTCGGAGCAAAATCGGCGGGCCCCCTAATCGTTTTGGTCCCATTCGACGCCTTTGAGTAATCCCTTTGCACGGTCCGCATTGAAAATTACAAAGTGTTAGCGTCTATCGAATACTCCTTGCTCACCTCTATAACGGCGCGCGCTTTCCTCGACACCGAAGCTGGCCTCAATCTGGTGCACGCCGACATTCTCCCGCGGTCTGCTCTCGCATCCTTGCGGACCGGCAAGCTCCCTACGGTGCACGATGCGTCACGTCGAAAATTGAGCATTCTCGGAGCGCTATCCTGGTACCCCCGGCTGGGCTGCCTACAGTTGAAGGTGTGGTTCCTCTCGGCGACCAACTTAGCAGCACAATGCACATTTGGCACTTTCTTTGTGGATTGGTATGTACGTGCAATATATCCACGCCTGCCAAAGTTGACGTTTCACAGGCAGGAGAGGCTCCAAGTTGGCGAAGATTTCGAAGAGTGTTGCCATACGATAGTAGAGATGCTATCCGCCTTTGAGTACATGTGGTCTAGTAGACCGCGTCAAATTAGCCTGGCCAAGCACCCGACCCAGCTCACACCTGAGGTGAAAACTGTACACCAACTCCCGAGGAGAGTCGGGCCTCATGCGCCTGAATTCGAAAGCAATGAGGTCTAGCGGATGTTGGATAAAGGCAATATCAAGCAATGAAATTCCGAATGGACCTTCTCGGTGGTGTTTGTGAAGAATAAAGATGGCTCCTTGAGGTTCTGCATTGACGATAGAGGCTTCAACGAGGTGACGGTACGCGATTCGTACCCGATACCCCGTATGGATGAGTTCACTTACTCCTCAGGGAATGCGTTCAGTTTCTCCACGTTGGATGCCAACAGCGGCTACTGCAGATCCAAATGGATGACTTCGATAAGGACAAAACAAAGTTCTTCTCGCACTGTAGAAATTTCAGATTCCTATGGATCTCATTTGGATTTATGAATGCACCCGCTACGTTCCAACGAGCGGTGGAAATAATCCTATCAAATTCAATTAGCACTATGCGTTAGTGTAAAGTACGGATATCATCAAATACTCCCGCAGCGTGGAGGAGCATTTTATGCATGTGGAGCACGTGCTCCGATTCCTGAAGGGTGCTGGACTCACCTTTACGCTGTAGGAGTGTTTCTTTTTCATGTCCTCGGTGGGTTACCTGGAGCACGTTGTAATTCATGGATGCCTATAGGTCTCTACGAAGACTCAAGATGCCATCAAGGAAGCTCACTCTCCAACAAACCAGACGGAGCTTTGCTTCTTCCTGGGGCTGTGTAATGTCTTTTGGAGGTTTGTCTCGAATTTCTCCCGCATTTTGGCGCCGTTTAATGGCGTCATGGAGAAAGACAAACCGAAGTAATTGGGTCTTGTGAAGGATGAAGAGTTCGAAGCCTTTAAAATTTTGAAGAGAAGACTAATAGAACCCCTGATCTTGGTTCTCCCGAAGTGGAACGGCCGAAAGGTGCTGGAAATAGACGCCTACAAATACCACGTCGGATGTGTCCTCCTACAGTATCAACCTGTAGGTGGAATTCAACCGATAGGATACTGGAGTCGCATCCTTTCACCTACGGAACGTAATTATATCACCTCGGAGCGCGAATTTCTCCCCATCTTATGAACGGTGTTGCTTTTACGCCCATACCTGCAAGGCTCGCGTGTCACCTTGAGCACGGAGCACCCACCATTGAAGTGGATACTGTCCTTGACAGATGCTTCCGGTCTCCTGGAGAGGTGAAGGCTACGCATCCTGGAGTTCGAATTCGACATCGTCCATAGTTTTGGCCTAGGACACCATTCGGCGCACGCTGTGTCACGTATCCATACAGAACATGGTGATAAAACACCATGAAAAGAAACTATCCCGTGCCTAGTGATCGAGAACACCGACAAGAAAGAAGGATATGAAGGAGAATGCTTGCAATGCAGTGAACCTGGAGGCAGGTTCAGTGGATTCACGGAAGTCATGGCCCTCGTTATGGAGAAGAAAGAAGTTCTCCACATCACCAAAGCAAAACTTCTGGAGGAGCAGAGTACGGATGCGTACTGCAAGGCATGCCTCGCTACCGTGGGGAGTCTAACATCGTCATTCGATGTCGACTGAGACCACATACTTGTACGCAACGCTCCGTTAGACGGTTCTCTCGAAAAGGTGGCCCTGGTGAGCCTGCTGGGGAGGTTGCTGTATCTCTCGCACTAGCCTCGGCCTACCGGTCACACCAGTGTATCGCGCATGTATTTCACCATGAGAAGGGTGTTTTATTGGCCAGACAGGGCTAATGTGGCCTTCCAAACGGTGGCAGTTTGCCACTCGTACGCCACTGTCTGGGGAAATATCCACAGACACTGGCCGCCGTTTACCCTGTTCCCGCCTTCAGGAACTTTGCAGCTCGTGGCCATAAACATTTTGGGCACTCCCCTCACATCGGAGAGAGGGTATCGATTTATCCTCGTGATTACCGATCGGTTCTCTAAGATCATGCGTGCCATTGCCGTCCGGAGCACCACTGCAGCAACAATTGCCGATGTCTTTCTGGAGAATTGGGTTTACCCGTATGGGAACCCGTTGTACCTCCTTACGGAAAACGAACCCCAGTTCGCGACGAAGCTATTCAGCCCCATCTCCGGAATTGTTGGGATGAAACAGTGGTTTACCACTTCATGTCACCCCCAGTCCAACGGACAGGTGGAGAGATTTAACAAAACCATCGCCTCAAGGTTGAAAAACCACGTCGCGGGTCACCAGAAAGATTCGGACGCATAAGTGGACCCGCACACGTACGCATGCAACTTGCAGATGCACCGCTCCACGGAGAATGCTCCTTTCAATCTGGTGCTCTTGCGAATCCCGTCTTGTGCTGTCATTGCGGCACGCGTCACGGCGCACTCTGCGGATGGGCCACGGGCACCAACATCGTCTCAAACAAAACGCTCCATTTGAAGGCCCAATACCAACGCACTCTCCCTCTCAATGGAGAAAATCAACGTCTCGCAGAGGAGAGACAAACAGGATCTCGACCAGAAAATGAAAGAAGTCCCTCACCTGAAGGAAGGCGACGAGGTTTTCCTCGACAAACCTGGGGATACATCAGATGAACCCCAGGACGTCACGCACAAGTTAGCGCCGACCACCGCAGGGCCTCAAAAATTCCTGGCCACCTATAAGGACACTGTCGCTATTGGGGTAAACGGGCTCCGAGACGTCGACTCCCGTGATAGGGTGACGAAAGTCTCGAATCCCAGCATTTCAGGGATGCCCGCAACCCCACCTCAGAAACCACACGCGGAACTTCCTCATCCGACCACCTCAGGAGTAACAACACCGATGGATACTGGAAACCTTATCACTTCTCTCGGTTAACCATTGCTGGAGGCTCTAGACGCCATCATGACCCCTGAAGGTGATATCCTCTACGCTGTGGACCATACCATCTTCCGCCGACAAACCCCTGCAGGACTAAAGCACCGCATCCGCTGGTATGGGTAAACCTCAAAGAACGACACGGAAGAACATCCGGAACACATACCGGAGAACTTCATTAGAAGATACCACGCCAATCTGGTGCGGAAACGCCTCTCCACATAGGCGCTTCCGTTCAGGAAAGGGAGAGGGGGCCTCCAACCGGAGTTGTTTTTCGTCCCCGCTGTCAATCCCCCACCTGTAGGTCTCTTTTTCGCCTCGCGGACGCTGTGACTCGCTTTTCGCACGATCCTACGGCGGCACTTCTTGTCGCTGAGCGCGCGGGTACGGCCCATTCGTATTGCAACTACCGTTCATGGAGCTTCTACACCAACTTAAGAATCTTTTATTTCGCCTCTACCGGGAACTATATCCCATGGCCTGGAGACTTCCACCTACAGGTCACCAAATCGCGTCTTATACTCCGCTTCGAGGCACGTTTTTGCCGTGAGCGCTTGGCTCTTGAAGAAGTCCGACAGCCTTTCCTGATGGCTGCCATTGAGGCTCGGTCTGCCCGGGACTTGTGGAGTTCTAAGACCCAGGAACGCGCGTCGTGCCGAGCCTCTACAGGAGAAGCCGGAGCAAGATGGCCCGTCACCAGGCACGCCTACACCAACTCTTTGAAGGCAGCACCCAGAGCCTCAGAGGATAACTCGCCCGATGGTGCACCCGAAGTGACCATCTCCGTTAACGGAGCAACAACTACCACGGAAGAAGCCACCGCTGTGGAGGTCGGCAGAGCCAAGCACGGAGTCGGCGACATCGGAGGTGACGGCGGTACGGGAACGGAAACGCTCCGCAGTCGGGGTTGCACCACAGAGGCCGAAGCTACCGGGATAGGAGTAATCTCCATCTCTTCCATAGGAGACACGACGGCTACCACTGCGGGAGCATCCGGCATTGCGGCGGGCCGCGGTGTTATGACCTCAAAAAGGGCACCCATATCCTGGGACGGAGCCGGTAAACGATTGGGCGTATGATTCGCCAGGCTCTCCATCAAGGGGTCATAGTCGAGTTCTCGGAGCCGGGGTACCTGAGCAACCCGTAAAGGCACAAGGCGGGGAAAAGCTGGGTAGGCTAGCCCGTCATCTTCTCCATAGGAACTCTTCACGATGGGGTAGAACTTATCTTCGCCGTAATCGTACCCAAGGTACCCCGGCGTATCATTCCACGCCTTCTGCAGGTTGTAATCCAGAAGCGTCTCCGCCTTGAATTTGCTGCACGTGGTGTCTTTGATCAGATTTTGAATGCTAAAGGAGCGCTGGACCCAAGTGATCGAAGCCCACAAAGGAAGCAAACGTTCGGTGGTCGGCCAACACGAAGAATCCCAGTAGAGGCGACCGTCGCGGCACCAACTATAGGAAATGAAGCTTTCGTCCGCTGCTTGGAGATACGCCATCAGGGTGCCGACCGCGAGCTCTGTCGAGGCGATCAACATGACGAAACTCACTAGGGAGTCATGGGGATCTAGTACCTCGGAGGTGTGGTACGCGAAGGTATTGGGTGTCGCCACGCAGACGTGCGGGGATACCCAGTAGTCCCTCCAAGAGTTTTTCAACTTGAGGTAGTACTTCGGAGGTTGTCCAGATGGTACGTTGTGAAATACCGTGTTATGCCAAACATAGAAGTACCCAAAGGCGGTACATACTCCGGTTTCATCCGCAAGATGCGTCCCCTAACGATTTTGGTTGAGCCAGTAGAGGCGATCGTATGGGAGATCGAAGGACAACACCGCGAGGGCCCAGCGTCCATCGGCCATGTTTCCGGGTCGCCCTGCGCTTTGGTGCGAGCTCTGTTTGTGAAGGAGTACCTGGAGTCGCGCCTTGACCTCCTCCTCTTCAGCGCACGTGAGGAAAGACGTATCGCAATGTCCCAAAGTGGTTGGAGCGTTGTCACTATGCACTGGAGTGTGAAACCAGTGAGCGCGATAGGCGTCAACCCGGTTCTGCTTCTGGTCGTTCTATGCAACCTCCGGTACGGCGAGAAATCGCGTCTTCTGGAGGTACGGTCCGAAATAGTGGATGTAGTCCTCCACAGAGTATCGGAGACTGACGAAACTGTCGTGGAGCGGAACGAAGACCCGCGTGGCAGGATGGTCGAATTGCTCTCCTAGGCAGAATGGTGCACCAATCAAGTTGTGATACATCTCAGGATTGGATGCAGAGGTAGGCACCGGAGTCTGAGAAGACATGCCGAAGGTGTAAGTAGCTGGATAGATGGCGACTGAACATGTCGTAGCACCTGAGGAGCGTGCTCTGGCGCCACTTGGGGAGCGGACCGCGGTTATATGCCCGACCGGGGAGGGGGCCGCGTGGAGGCGCCACCGTGGAGTTCGCGAAGAGGACGGACGATCGGAGGCAGGCGAGGTATGGAGCACAATTGCGGGGCGCAAGTTCATATCTAGTAGAGGCCGAAGGGGGCGCAGGCGAGAAGAGTAAGAGATGATGCACCTGCATGGAGACTGAAATAGCCGGCGCGATGAAACGGGTGCTCTCTAAAAAAGAATCCTCGAAGGAGTCGGGGCGTCCAGTGCCTTGAAAGAGTCAGCAACCTATCTGGATTGACCCACGCTACCGCCACGGAGTTACATCGCCAGCGCCGCACATGGGACGCTCATGTGAGCGGAATACCAGGCCGCCGACTGGTGCAGCTGCACCTCAAAAGGAGAACTCACAGTACCACACGCACGGCCCAATATTCTACCTGGCCGCGCCGAGATAGCCAAAAATATTACAGGGGAATCTCACTGTACGTACGAAAATTGCCTCAGTCACAGGACTTGCCGGATCCTCGGTTTCATTTCGTTTTTCTCCTGCACCCGTTGCGACGGCTTGGCCTTGTAGTCACACCCGTCTGGTGTGCTTTGTCTGAGGAAGGCTTTGCCTTGAGTCACCTCGCGAGAGGGAGGTTCGAACATCCTTTGTGGTAAATTCCCCTTCGGGATATTGCACTACACGCTTGCGCGCTAGAGGCATTATTCTTTGGGTAACACCAATTGGTTTGTGGTCATCATTGCGTCGTACACGCGTATCTCTGGGTCCACGAGAGTGCGAGGTTTCCGGAGGCGTCAGCATGCCGTCTTGGTTAATGACAGGTCGAGGGCCAGCACGCCGACCTCGTTTTTGAAGAACTTGATGTCGGCGAGCTCGTTCGTAGTCCACCCATGGCGGCGCATTTTGATATGTTCTTGCAATACAGGGTCTTCGAACGTCTCCACCTCACAGTCCTTGAAAAGCTTAGAAAAGTTGTTGTCTTTTAGGATTTTTGACGTGTCATTCCCATAAATCGCCGTAGTAATGTTCACAAAACAGTTCGTTACACCTCCAACAGGATCGTCTTTATTCACTTCGTAGGATACAGCAAGCAGTTCCTTGGGAGCGTCAGTCGACGCCGTATTGAACCACGCTTGAACAGCATCGGCTGTAGCCCCCTCCATGCAAACCGCCGCTTGAAAGCCTCCTGTGATGAACAGTGCGTGCAAGGTAGAAGCTTCAACAGAGTCCTTGATCGAGGCTAGTTGCATCTTGTTCTTTCAAATACGGACGTTGTTCAAGTCCTCAACTTTAGCCATGTACGCATTGTACTTGGTCTCGAATCTGATCCAAGCCGGTTGGTCAGCCAGCTACAGTGTAGGCGATATCACGACCGACACACAGCCATTCTGAGCACGGACAGACACCCAAATTAGAACCCTTTCAGCTCAAAGTGGTTTTATGACGAGTGTCGATGTCCACGTGCTCGAGCGTGGGCAATGATAGCGAGCTGTGAGAATGCAATATGGTGCACACGCGCAGCGGCGAGCGAGCGGGCACACCCCCTGGCGTCTGCTTCCTCTCAGCCTTGGTCGGTAACGGGCAGTAGGTTTCGTAAAAAGGGTATACACGGAAGTTGGTTCCTCCGAAGGTAACGAAACGCAAATCAAATCAGACAGACCACACGCGTCTAGTGGACGGGGTCTTTGGGTTGAGAAACAAGCTTGCAAGGTTTAAGCAGTTGCTTCGATACATTCTATACGTTCCCCGTAATTACCTTAATGCAGGACCAAACTTAAGTACGCAAGCATTCGCCAAACCGGTAATGCACATTGAGTATGTTACAACACACAGCTGAAAAGTTAATCAAATATGAAGGCGGTGTGTATAAATTCAAAAACAAATAACAATGGCCGTGGTAAATCCACTCTGACTGTGAAGCAGAGTTCTGATACACAAAGGTGATGGTAAAGGTGAAGACGAGAGCTGTCCTTTTTCTGTGACAGAAAAGGAATGTTTATTGAAACAGTAGTAGGTCTGGCTTATATAGTGGTCAGAACTAGGTTTGAAAAAATATTATGATTTGGCAAATTTCAAATGGGTAATCACTGATATAACTGTAAGCCAATACAAAATTATTCGTTACTAAAATGAGTGGATGCAGCCTTCTCGGGTTCCACAAGTGACTTGGCGTCTAACATTCCTCCTGAACTCGGGAAGCAGTGTATCATTTTCAACAATGAATTGTGACCAATAGCAGGAAGTGACTTAGTGAATAAATATCCAAATTGTTTGGCTGATGGAATGAATTTGATGTCTAGTATTTCTTGTTCGTAGAGCTCACGTGCGAAGTGGTTACATATGTCGATATGCTTAGTTTTCGCATGATATCCAGTAGCATTCTTTAGCCATTTGATACGACTTTGGTTATCTTCGAATAATGTCAGATAAAGACTATAACAGAATATTTCTTGATTCACATTCCTTAAATATAAAGCTGTCTTGAGACCTTCTGCAGCTGCGATAAATTCTGACTCTGTCGTGCTAAGAGAGACGTGTTTCGTTTTCGAAGAATTCCAAGATACAATATATCTATTCCAGAAAACGAGGTACCCAATTGTACTTTTCCGAGTGCTACTGTCGTCTGTAAAAGAAGCATCACTCCATATTGAAATCTTAGACTCATGTTTGTTTGGCTTGAAAGCATACGATATCTCCAAATTAGTTCCTTTCAGGTACTTAAGAGTGCTTTTAAGTAGTCTCCATATCATTTTGTTGTGATTGGTAGAGTACCTTGATAGGAGATTGACGGCATAGCAAATGTCAAATCTCAAGCATCTGGCCAAATATAAAAGTTTTCCCAAAAGTTTCCTGTACTTGTCAATCACAATTGCATCTTGTACTTCCTTCAGAGAAGGCAGCTTTAGACCTTGCGGAAGAGGTGTGCGCGAGATTTCAGCATTGTTCATTTCAAATTCGTTGATTATTTTGTCTTCGTTTTTCTTCACGGACATATGTATTCCATATTTGCCTCGCCTAATTTGAATTCCTAGCACCTCAGTAGGGAATCCCAAAACATGAATGTCCAACTTCTTTTTCACAGATCGAACAAACTCCTTAGCCTTTTGAGGTATAGTGCAAAGAATGAGATCATCGACATGGAAGAAAATAAGTTTCGTGAGGTCTTCAGTCTTTCTTTAGTAAAGGCAGGCATCTGCGACAGAGCGAAGGAATCCGAGGTTATGCAAAAGTTGATCAAGAGTCTTGTGCCATAACCTTGGTGCTCTGGAAGTTCCATATAAAGCACGATTGAGTTTCCAGCAATGTCCTTCAGGTATTTTGACGCCCTGAGGTGGTGTGACGTAAACATGAGGGTCACTCAGGGCATTTAGAAATGCGGAAACAA
>JAHNZQ020000181.1:1041195-1051690 GCA_019155205.2 Gracilaria vermiculophylla | reverse complement strand
AGTAGTGGGACAAGTGAAGTACCCTGGTCTGTAGTGTATGCGGCACCACTACCTGTGGCGTGGGATGCACGGTGCGCACTAGTTGCCCAGCGTCATTCACCGGGAAAGGAATCTCGGCTCCCCCGTTAAGTTGCGCTCGCACCTTCGCGCAAAACGGGTCCACAAACTGTTCTCGGACTAACTCTTCCGGTGTCACCGGCACGAAACTACCCGGAAGGGGATCTTTCGTTCCGTCAGCGACGAGAAGCGTGTCCAATTCGGGGTCCCAGTCCACATCGTCTTGCCATTCCTTCAAGTCTTCTTGGCCGACCTCGACTGTTGTCACTGCAAAGCAGGGTATCTCGTCGTCATCGACGGGTAGCGCTTCGCCATTCGTGGGCAACCGCGACAAGGCATCGGCTTGCGTGTTGCAGATGCCCTTCGTGTACTTCACTTCGAAGTCAAACTTGGCGAGCCGGAGCCTCCATCGCATTAACCGACCGGAGGGTTCCGAGATCGACAGTAACCACCGAAGTGAGTTATGGTCCGTATGAACGATGAAGTGCCCTCCCATAAGGTAAGACCTCAAGGGCAAGAGGGCCCAGACCACAGCGAGGCATTCCTTCTCCGAGACGGAGTAGTTTTTCTCGTGGACATTCAACGAGTGCGACCAAAACCCAATTGGCTTACGTTCCCCATCGGGTGTAACCTGGAATAACGCACATCCCACTTGGTGGTCACTCGAGTCGGTTTCAACGGAGTACGAAAGTCCTGGCTTGGGCAGCGACAAGATCGGTGCCGACGTTACTGCCTCCTTGAGGGAGTTGAATGCCTCCGTCTGGACGGGAGTGAAGGGGGCCAGCTTGGGAGGCTGGCCCTTTCGCAGTAGCGCGTTCAACGGTGCTGAAGTATCAGCAAAGTTGGGGATGTAGCGTCGATAGACGTTGGCCAGCCCCAGGAAGAAGCGTAGCTCGGTTTGCGTCGTCGGTTCGACGGCTTCTTTGAGTGACTTCACCCGGGCTCGCTGGGTCATAATACGCCATGGGCGGATGATGTGACCCAGATACTTGATAGTATCGGTGAAGAACTCACACTTCCTCAACTTGAGTGATATTCCTGCATTACGCAGCGTGGTCAGGACGTCCCGAACATGGGTGAGATGGTCATCCATGTTATCAGAGAAGACGATAATATCGTCCAGGTAGACGATACATTTACGCCACTCAAAGCGAGCGAGTAGGATATCAACAGCGCGTTGAAATGTCGCAGGTGCGTCAGTCAAGCCAAACGGCATCCGTTTAAAACGGTACAGGCCGAAATGACAGACAAAGGCAGTCTTGTCTTGATCTTCCTTCCTAACTGGGACTTGCCAGTACCCCCAGTTAGCATCCAAAGACGTGAACACGGTAGCAGTTCCGAGTGAATCGATGTATTCGTCCATGCGTAGAATTGGGTACACGTCTTTGACGGTTACCGCATTCAGGCGGCGATAATCAACGCAGAAACGCCAGGATCCATCCGGATTCGGAGCTAACACAACGGGAGATGCCCACGGCGACTGAGCTGGTTCAATACCTCCTGCACAGAGCATCTTACCAACTTGGAATTCCTCTTCGAATCTTGCGGCCGGTCCAGCCCTGTACGGGTGTTGTACCACTGGCCAAGTGTTGGGCATCAAATCGATCCAGTGTTCCGTTGTATTTATCTCCCCTAGGGAGCCATCCCACATAGTGGTGAAGTCTCGGAGCATGTCCCGCAAACGTTCGCGGTGTGACTCTGGGACATGACCGAGGTCGAGTTCCTCAAGTGCCTTGACAGGGTCAATTCGGTCGAAGCTTGCCGGGCCGCGTTCCTTCGCGGCTTCGGCACTGTCCTTCGTCGGAGTTGGCGCAGCAAAGTCCCGGAATGATCCGGTTGCTTCCCCCTTCTTAGAGTGGACAAGACCGAAGACATCGGCAACAGCCATGGTTGTTGGCGCCATCGCAATGGGGTGCGGCATGACAGAACCAATGACTTGGTTTTTAACCAAGCGTTGGGGAGTCGTCCCCAGGCTAGCGAGCAACACGTAAAATGAGGTATTCGGTTCCACTTGCACAACGCCATTGGCAATGGCGAGTGTGTACTTGTCGTACAGCGAGGGCAAGGGTTGAAGTATCTACTAAGCCCATGCTGTTGCGACGTGACCTTCACCCACACCTGCGATTCCGGTGGTACCGTAGTAGCACCCGCAACACGGAGTTTGTTTGAGACACGGGTATCTGGGCCTGGCTCCTGCGCGGCAGGTAACGGCACGTGTTTCTTTGTTGCCCGCCTCAGTGGCTTGCGGACGATGGGGACGGAGGATCCGTCTTCCATCTCGACACGCCGCTGGCGGGGACGGATCGCTTCAACGAAGCGGTCACAAAAGTCACACCCCAAGATGACGGGGGCAGCCAACTTGTGGCATACGACGAAGTCGAGCTTAGCCACGCATGACGCCAAGAGGACTACGAGGTCAATGAGGCCAACCGTTGCCAACTGGTTATTGTTAGCATCGGCTACTTCCGGCACGTCACGGCGACGGATACGAGACCTCACTGTGAGTGGCAACGCGGCTTTGACGATGAAGTTCGGACCCGCACCTGTGTCAAGAACGGTCAGATGAC
Organism: Gracilaria vermiculophylla; assembly: GCA_019155205.2. Lineage (NCBI taxonomy): Eukaryota > Rhodophyta > Florideophyceae > Gracilariales > Gracilariaceae > Gracilaria > Gracilaria vermiculophylla. Next base: position 1,049,066 of record JAHNZQ020000181.1, on the reverse strand, counting down.
GGACCATGAACTGGGTGATAGACCAAGGTCTGCATAGACTTTGTAGTTTCTCTTGGCCATCACAAGGATTCGATCCGGGAACCGGCGATGTGATATCCGTGTCCACGGACGACGAAGAACACCGAAGTGTTTTGAATCCACGTCACTGACGGCCTCTGTCCTGGAAAGGATTTTGACCGGGGAGCGAGGCTTCGGCGCCTCGGACGCCCTCGGCCTCGGCTCTGAGGGCGACCCTCCATGAGAGGAGACTCCCGCATCTAGTTTATCTGGGCGGATTCCGCAAGATGCGGCGGCCCAGAAGGCTGTGTCACCGATGCTTGAGCATCAGGGACATTAGCTTCCGCCAAAGCGGCTATGGGCTCGGTCACCAGGGTAGCCGGTTTAACCGAGAAAGGTGTCATGCGCGGCTGAAGTGCAGCCAACTCTCTTGGAATGTCCAATTTGGCTTGGACATAAGAGGCCGTCGGAACAGACGCTCTTTCTTCCGGAGAAAGGGCCTCGTAGTTGTGGACTACCTGGGCCCAATCTCGTAGAGAGAAGACGCAGTGCGGGGAATTTTGACAACGCGTGTAGCATAGATGACAAACCAGACCCGAAAGGGGAGCTACATTCCGATTGTCGGCAAACCTGACCGTTAAGTGGGTATCATTCCAACCTGGACGCGAGTTGCGTACTGCGCCGTTTTCGTATGGAACGCGAGGTGGACGAACTCGAGCCGGGGCTATGTACAACATGCCGTCATCATGGGCGGTACGGAACGAACCCTCCGTGGTCGATGGCAATTCAGTGGTGGGGATCGAACCGAATTCGTCCCCGGCCAACTGAACGTTGTCGTACTCATCGTTTGAAGACCGGTCGTATCCAATGGAAGTCGTCGGGGTTCCCGGTTGCATCAACAACGCTTTTGCGGATCAAGCCCGGGTTCCCGGAGTGCGGGTGCGGGCGCGAGCGGCATCACCTTCGGCGCGAGCATACTGGACCAGTTCCAGGTATGTCGCCTTCGGTTTGTCTTTTCGTCGTCGAGCAACTAATGTCCGGATGACCGGGTCGAGGCCATCCACAAACATGGTGCAACGTTCCTCGGTGGGATATACGTTACCACTGCGGTGAAAAGCCTTGTTCAGGCGTACCGAATAATCGGTTTCCGTTTCCCCGGTGTTCTGGCGTGTGTCTCGTAAAGCGAGGATGGCGTCCTGAATTGCTGCGTTCGTGGCATATGACCTCAGCAAATACTGGACAGCCTCAGGCCAACAAATTACCCCTCCTTCAGCGGCGCGTGATGAACCACTTACAGAGTGATATTGATCTTCGGCCAAGCCGCGTAAGAAGTACGGCAAGGCAATGTAGGCCTGTCCTTCGCTCATTCCGAGGATGTCAGCTTCCGCGACAAAGCGTGCAAGAAAATCCAACACAAGGATTGGATCCTCACCAGTGAACAGTTGATTCCGAAGTGACAGCTGCATACGCTTGATGCAGTCTTTTACTTTGCCCGTACCCCGGGGTGTGCGATCCAACGAGGAGTCCTCCAGACGGTAATACCGGTATGAAAGAAGCTTCTTGTAGAGCGGGTTGGTCGGCCGTAACTCCTTGAGTCCGGCGTGCTTTCTGCCCTTCGTGCGGGCACGAATCACACCCTTGGTGGCTGACGACCGCTTTGAGCATGACGAACGTCCACGACGGAGATCATCAACTGAATAATCGGACTGGTCAGAATCAGAAGACGCGTTGGAGGAGGCCGATGACCCGGCTTCGTCATCATCATGTTTTCGATTCTTTCGGCTCTTCGGACGTCCCGCCTTCTTGGCTTGGTGAGAGACTGCGACAGGAGTACCCGGATCCTTTCCATCTCCTTCAAGGAGCATTTGTTCTAACGTCTGGAGATGGTGTCCGACACGTGAGAACTTGTCTTCAATGTCCTCCACGAACGTAGCGGGGCGACCGAGACACTCAAGAAGTCCATTCACATCAGCACGTAGTATACGGAGATCCTCTGCGAAATCCTGCACAGCAGTACTATTAACCTTCTCACGAAGCGTGGCTAACTCCTCTGCCATGGTGATCTGAGTCTCGCGCATAGCGCGAAGTTGGTCCTCCACAGTTGGAGAACCGGGCGAGTTGACGCCAACCCGTTCAGACGGCGAAGAATTCACGACAGGGGTCGATCCTGCACCTCGAGCTGGGGGCAACGACGACAAAGTCGGAAGCGGTCGTGACTGCGTGGCCGATTTACCGGAAAAGCGTCCATTCGAAACCGATCTAGGCCGAGTAGGAATTTTCGATGGTTGCACCGGCTCGCCAGGGTTACTGCGAGTCGGTGGACGGCTTCGAGTGGACATCTTGACACGGATGTTCCGGTTATGTTCCCATCATGTATGTCCTGGTAACTTCCAAAGAGACTGCGAAACAAGACACTCCAAACCTCGACTAGAAGTGTAATTCCGATTCAGATCGTGACTAAGCTCCGACAGGAGAATTCTGCAACGATTTCTAAGTCGGGAGACCAATATGTAGTGCAACTCCAAAGGCGGGAAAACACCACGAAGACGTTCGGAATCTTCCCCTTATAGGGTAGCAAAGCAAACAGAGCCACTCTGGGCGTGCCACGGCGAAGCCGATTTGTAAGATCGAGGGCAGCCCTTCAGGCGGTTACCTGAAGTGTTGAATATGAGATTCCTCCAATGGAGCAGCAGGAACCACGAGTGATCGGTACGGAGTCTCGCGAGCGAGCCTGAGTGAAGGGTACGGTAGGTACCCGGAGCGACAGCGTGTCCACCGGTGTGTGGGCACGGGACGAAAAGAGCAAAAAAAACAGGGCCCAATACTGGGGCGAGTACACGACAATGTCGGTAAAGGATAGATACAAGTTGTGGTGACACTCTCTAAGTCTCGAGGGAGGGATGAAATGCCGTGCAAACGGGTGCTAACACGCAGCAGCGGTGAGCGACGCCGGAGGCGGAAAAGTTCAGAGCCATAACCCTCTTGGCCGTCCTAGGGTTTACTGGGCAGCCGCCGTAGCGAGGTATATATACTGTAATCGGCGCGCCACCCTGACAGTGGGGCGCGCCGCCCAAAATTATCTGAGTAAAATATCTAATTTGTCCAGCAATGCAATGCACCCCTACTGTACCCACGTGTGTGACGCGGCAGTCCGGCGTGCACCTCAGCGGCCAACCGCTGCGCTAATCATCATAAAATAACCATACCTCTTCGGAGTGCAAGTGCCGACTAATTCGTGAGAAACCCCCCAGAAAGGCGTTGCACTTCAAAATCGTTAAGTTAAACGCCGAGAAACATTCCAACAGTGCTATTGCTAAAACGTTGAAGCGTTCTAGGGTCACAATAGCTGCTTTTCTCCAAAATCCGACTCTTTATGGATTAAAACGATCTCCTAGACGCCCTAAGAAGCTCAGCCCAGGAAATAAAAGAGAAAGTAAAAGAGAGTTATGAAAAGGAAAAGTATCGTGCAAAACAATAGGAATAAACCTCAATCTCAACGTTTCTAAATCAACTATATGGAGGCAGATAAACAGCACAAATTTATTTAAATATAAAAAAATGAAAAAAACTTTCTTTCTCCAAGACCATCACAAGCAAAAGAGGATTGACTGGTGTGCTGGAAAAGCCTACGGGAAAAAGGAATGGGAAAACGTTATTTTTACTGATGAAAAAAGTTCAATTTGGACGGACCAGATTGCTACAAATATTATTGGCACGATCTTTGTAGGGAACGTCATGAATTCTATACCAAGCACTCTGGTGGAGGCTCGGTAATGGTCTGGGCGGTCATTTCTAAAAAAGGTCTAACGGAAATTGCTTTTATTGAAACGAACATGAATGCAGAAAAATATCAAGAAGTTCTATACGACTATTTGCTACCTTTTGGTTTATGTTTCCATGAAGAAAGTTTCATTTTTCAACAGGATAATGCGCCCGTACACAATGCATCTTTAATCAAAAAATGGCCACAGGAGTCTGAAGTATCTGTTTTAGAATGGCCAGCGCGCTCACCAGATTTGAACCCAATCGAAAACGTTTGGGGACTGCTGGCAAGGATGTTTTATGCACATGGAAGGCAATTTTAGACAGGTTTTGAACTCAAAAACTGTATTAAAAATTGCTGGAAATCTATAACAGTTTCCACTACGGAAAAGTACATCAACTCAATGCGGTAACCCTGCATTAGCGTTATACAGCAAAAAGGATGCAAAATAATCTATTGATTGTCGCGCAGTAAAGATTTGCTATTGATGATCATATGTTTTGAAACGTTTTTTTGACTTTACTTTTTTCTGAAACCTACTTCTGTAGGCGTACAGTATACATTTGTTCGTTTTCTTGAGATTTCACAGCATATCGTATGTTTTTGAAACAGTCTGTATAGAATGCATCGAAGCAACTGCTTCAGCCTTGAGAGCTGGTTTCTCAACCCAAGGACCCCGTATACTAGACGCGTGGGGCCTGTCTGATTTGATTTGCGTTTCGTTACCTTAGAAGGAACCCATATCTGGGTATATGCTATTAAAGAAACCTATTGCGCGTCGTCGACGACCAAGGCTGATAGGAAGCAGAAGCCAAGGAGTGTGCCCGCTCACTCGCTAGCGCGCGTTTACACCATACTACACTCTCAAAGCTCGCTATCATTGCCTACGCTCGAGCACGTGGACACCGACATTCGTCATCGAACAACTTTGACCTGAAAGGATTCTAGTTCGGGTGTCTGCTCGTGCATTGAATGGCTGTTATAGTACAGTGGCTCCTACGGAAATACGGTGGTTTGGCTCTAAGGTATAATATTCCTAAGAAGGGTTCGTAATTTATTAGCTGAGCCACGTGGTGCATAATCTCGCCCGCGTGCGCTACAGTACCCTTGAGGTACGGTAGAATTTATTATTTATTTTAGATATTTTATGCGGGTAATTAGCACAGTAGTGAGACCTGCCGAGGGGGGCTCCCGGCTTGATATTTAATCTGCCGGTTGAGCTCCACCTCTGGGGAAGTAAAGACAAGCACCCTTGAGTCTTCTTCTACATTTTCCGGTTGGAGTCTCTTGTCTATTCACGCAGGTTTATAAGCCGCCGATCCCCTGGTCGCATCATAGCAGCGCCTATAGGATCATTGTCCGCCCAGTGAACCTCCCCCTTCGCTTGGTGTTTGCGGATCCCTTTCATAATTCCCCCGGCTCGCGACAGCGGATACCAGAGACCACCTTTAGGAATACGCACCTTTGGAGTCACCAAAAACTCCTAATGGACGTTGTGCTTTACTACATCGACAGGAGGGCTGACAGTACCACAGCTGTGTCAAGCAATTATGGAATTGTATCTGTCGTGATACCGCCTACGCTGAAATTGGCTGACCTGCCGGCTTGGACCCAATTCGAGATCAAGTACAGTGCATATAAGGCTAAAGTTGACGACTTGAACAACGTCCGTAATGAAAAGAACCAGATGCAAATAGCCTCGATCAAAGACTCCGTTGAAGCTTCTACCTTGCACGCACTGTTCATCATGGGAGGCTTCTAAGGGGCCGACTGCAGCGAGAAGGCTACAGCCATTGCTGTTCAAGCGTAGTTCAAAACGGCATCGACATTCTCCCAAGAATCTGCATACTGTATCCTACGAACGCAGTAAATATAATCTTGTGGGAGGAGTAACGAACTGTTTCGTGAACATTACTACGGTGTTTGATCGGATGACGCGTCAGAAATCATAAAAGACAAGAAGATTTCTATGCACTTCATCGTCAGTGTGGTGATGACGTTCGAAGACCCTGTCTTGCAAGAACATATCAAAATGCGCCGCCATGGGTGAACTACGAACGAGCTCCCCGACATCAAGTTCTTCAAAAAAGAGGTCGGCGTGCTGGCTCGTGACCTGTCATTGACCGCGATGGCGCGCCATCGCCTCGGAAAACCTCGGAACTCTCGTGGAGCCAAGAAAACGCGTGTGCAATGTAATGACGACCACAAAACTATCGGTATGACCTCAAGAAATAAGCCTTTTGCGCGCAAGCGTGTAGTGTAATACCCGGAAGGTGAATTTATCACGAAGGATGCTCGAACCTCCCTTTGGCGAGGTTATTCAAGGCAGACCCTTCCTTGTGCCAGAAACACCAGCCGGGTGTGACTACAAGGCCAAGCAGTCGCAACGGGTGCAAGAGAAAAACGAAATAAAACCGAGATCCAGCTGGTCCTGTGATTGAGCCAGTTTCCGTACTTATGGTGGGATTCCTCTGTAATATTTTAGGCTGTCTCGGCGCGACCGGGTAGTATATTGGGCCGCGCGGGCATCAGGCAAGCCGCGATGAGCAGTTGGCAGACGTTGTCCGAAACAAGTAAGCCGGAGGTCCGGTGGGGATAACCTCGTACGAGGGCCAACGCGAAAGAACGATGGAATAGACCAAAAAATGGTTCTCGGTGTCACAAGCGGTTGTCTTTCGTAATCCACAGCGTACTCCTCCAAGCTGGGGAGAGATATTGACGTGGGCAACAAGTCCAGACTGAAATTTTTGCTTGGTGCTGTTTTCTGGGCGCGACGGCCAAAGTGCGGTCACGCTTAATACTGTAGCTCTAACGCAAAAATGGCCGAAGAAACTAAATAAATAAAATGGAGAAAATACAAAATGAACCCTGCAAAGCAGGTCCCAGTCGGCGCCAGTACTGTAACCATCAGGCTACGCGCGGCTGCTGCGCGCGTGCCACGTGGCGCGACACGCACCGGGTCAGCTACTCCGAATTCCACGATGCAAACGGAAGTGAATCGCACCCGCGACATGCACCGTCTTCTTATATACGGCCTAACCGGGATCTGGGGAATCAGCAAAATGCCAAGGAAAAACTTCTCTGAAGGGCGTTGCACTTCAAAGTGGAAGAGCGATGCTTGGATGGATGATTGTCTTAGTCCGGACTGTCATGGCAAGCACCCGCTTTAGAAATGCCCATTTACCATCGAAAAGCGAGAAAAGGAACTCTTCGATGGGCACGACAAGAAAAAGGATACCAAACGAGCGAAGCAGATAACAATCATTACTTCTTCGTACTTACTTGCCCCGGACGCCGAAGGAGGTGGCTTCCGAATAGCACGTGGGAACGTTGTTCCCGACACAACCATGGAAGATATGGGTTCCGAATTTAATGCGACAGCCCAATCTGCTTTCCAAAAATTGAAGGAAGCAAAGATTGTTATTTCAGAGCAGTGCTTTAAGGAACCTCTTGCTTTGGTGGGCGCATTTAAAACCAATAATGACTTTTTTTCGGCATCTGCAAAGGTCTCGCTCACCATCATTATCTAATTTCATAGCTCTAATGAACCAGTTCGCGTACGCGGTGTTGAGGTTTTCATTGTGAACATGAGTGTGGAGGATATTCTTCTCGGCTGGCCTTTTCTACAGGCTATAGGTTCCGACCTCAATGAAAATCTCCTTCTCGTCCACCCACTCATCAACGAACAGCAAGTTAACTCTTTAGACTTAGAGACGCTAAAGCTCGCCGGTGCTGCCCACAAAAGCTAATCGTACATGGCAGCCGTCGATAATTCCACTGACGTATCGGCATCGGCTGGCACTCCACCGAGTCCGTCACGAAGGAATTCGATGACATTTTGGGTGAAGCTCGGAAGAGTATAATCTTCGACAGTGAGGTGCGACGCATAACTACTATGCTCAAAGAGTATGGAGAGTTTTTTCGAATACAGCTCGGGAACGATTTTCCCGGCGACATTCTCCTCGTGTGATCCCGCCAGTTAAATGTAGTGCAAACCACGAACGTGGCACAGACAAGAGCCGCGTCGCGGAAGCACCACCAAGGTGTTCAAGCTTGCTCCCAATGAGAGGTGGCACAGCGAGAGAGCCCTCTGATAGGGTCGACACGAGCC